>JAABNX020000001.1:51493903-51505140 GCA_015163995.2 Mormyrus lacerda | reverse complement strand
TGCTTCAGCATCTCCTAAAAAAGGAATATGTCTATTTAATGTTGAGTGATGCCAAACACAGCCACAGGGTGGGGCTAAAGAGGCGGAGCCAATCCGGGAGTCTTACCTATGGGGGAGCCAACGCAGGTGCCTCCATTGAGGCAGAAGTCCTTGCAGTGGTTGACCTCACATCGCTCTCCAGAGAAGCTTGGCCAGCAGTAGCAGCGGGACACGCCCTTCTCGTTGGTCAGGCACCGCCCCCCGTTCTCGCAGGCTGGCCTGCAGAGCTCACCTGCAACATAAAACTGCGTCTCATTGGCTGCCCATCCTGTCCGTCAAATGCACATGACAGCCTTTATTCACAAAAGCTCGACAGGGGCATTTTCATCTGAGATTACTGATGGGATTCATCCCATAATTTATCAAAGACATCCCTTGCGTTATCTTGCGGAGAAAACAGAAGCAATTATCTGAAAAAAAAATTGCCGTAAATATCAGATTTAAAAATTGTAAATAAGCCTCGAAGCCGTGATACCCATGAAAAAAGCAGATACACGGAGGTGAATTTAATGTCCCACATTTCCATTTAACTGCTCAGTGGACACTTTTTATCCAAAGTGACTTCCCACTCCGATTAAGTGCCTCCATATGGGGCACTGTGGAAGGATCCCTTCCCACAGTTAGACCTGCAGCCCCAGCTTGGGTTTTTACCCAGAGTGACTGTGAACACATTTGTATATGAGCAGTTCATGCCGCGCCATACATCTCCTCTCTCCATGATGACAGCCCCCACCCCCTCCACCCCGGTACCTGAGACGTCGGCGTCACTGCAGGACCCATTAATGACAGCCTTCCCCTCGGGGCAGGAGCAGGTGGCGCCAGTCAGGGACAGCAAGCACAGGAAGTCGCAGCTCATGCTCAGACACGGGTTTGACACTAATGTGGGGGGATACAAAGACCACTCTGATGCTTGATGTACACGAAAACACAGACACCCCCACCTGGGGCAGTCATGCCTGGTTCTGGCCTCTGCTTAACCCCCCTCTGAAGGAGATAGAGTCATTTCATGGATGAAAATCATTTCACCTTATCCACAACACCAAATATGACACCCACTAACCAGACAGACCAAGATCGATTTTCTATAAGGGTTCTTAGACACCAGGGAATGATGTGGAGGTTCCATGCTGTGGAAGGGCTCGCTCTCCCCTCACGGGCTCCATTTTTAACTCTGAAAAACCCACTGCCAAATTCGGCAGTAATCTTTGCGTGGTTTGGCTTTAATTAACAGCTATCGTGGGTGTAACTGATTAAATACGGTCTTATCTGGCAGTATCGGGGGAAAGAAAAGGAGTCTTATTCTGAGGGAGCACTAGGAGGAGCTGTTAAGTCACAGCAAAGTCACGAAGAAGGAAAAAATGAAAAAACAACAAAAGGATCCGGAGACAATGATAAGAGCTTACATAACGCCCCCGGGGGAACACGCACTTTCATGCAAGTAGGCACATAAGGTTTTCTGACCTCCCCCAAGCAACAGGAGTTTGTTGAAAGCTTTTAGGTCTGTCTACTTCTGGGTAATTTTATTTTATTTTTATTTTTTTAATTATTCTCTTACAATCTGACAACATTTTTTGCCAGTCTGGTAAGAGCCAAGAGAAAGTTGTGTTGGATTCCCTCATTAGCAGACTGGGACATCAGAGAGGGCCTCGTTCAGCTGAAGACACCCATCCAGAGTCACGAGGGGGAATCAGCTGGCGCCCCACTGTGAATAGCCCCCCGACTGGCTGCCTCACGGTCGCCTATTAGCCGTGACGCGCTAACCAGCAGAGCACCGAGCGATGGCACCAAGAGCAAAAGGCAGCTCCCCCCCCCCCCATTATTATGTGGTGAGGAGGAAGGGGGAGAGAGAGAACGAGAGAGAGAGAGAGAGGGAGACAGAGGGTTGCAAAGGGAGAGAAGAATACTTCAGATTAGCCTCAGGACCCACATCCCATGGACGGTTGACCAGAGGCTCTGGCAGCACTAGCACCCCCTGCAGGGTGGAAATGGCAACAAAAACAGCAACTTCTTTTCAGCTGATTTATAGCTAGCAAGGCATGGAAAAAGGAGGAGTTTGCTGGCTAAGCTCTGTAGGGCACTTTGGGTAACAGAAACAGTGAGGCTGCAATTCTGTCACAATGCTAAATGGGCAGACAAAAAGTTACCTGGTGACAATATCTTAGTGGTTTCCAGTGCCACCAGAAAAACAGTGTATGCTCTTGAAGCTCAGAATTACCTTTATTTTCAGTATTTTTCCCTGTCTGGCACAGCCAGCTTTTGGCTTTTGTAGCTTCAAGCATTGCCTATTCCCCTCTCACTTGACCAATGTGCTTTTCATAGTCATAGCGGTTCTAACAAAACCCTTCTGAATGGCTGTTTATTCTGCGTCAGTTTTCCTAGTTGGGTAAAAACATTTTGCTGACAGAACACAGCTGTACCGTGCTGCTGCTTAAATCGATGAAAGACGAGGATGCTTGAGGCCTTCTCCACACCCAAGCTGAGGTGCTCCACAGGGAGTCTGCCATATTTGTGGACCCTAAAGACATCGTTTCTCAGGCTGGTCCCATAGACGTGGTCCTCGAAGATGTCGATCCTGTAAGGCTGGGCTATGCCTGGGAAGGAGTTAAGGAACGTCAGACTGTGGACACATGAAGGTCTTTGCTGGGTGTCATTTCACCGTTAATGTTAGACACAGATCAAACTTCACTTTAAAGTCTAGACTGAGGATATTACAAGCAGTTCTCGACTGACATCAGTAATCCATTCCAGAAAACTTTACCTGAGTCAAATTTTATGCGTTAAATTTACCTTCCCATACCATATAAACCACCACACAGCAAAAAACACATATATAAATTATAATAGTAATATGTACTAACAAATTGAATAAGTGAATAAGACTAGATTAAGTCTAATTTTTCCTAGACGCGTAAGTAGCCTTTCTGTGTTTCTGCTCTGTAAGTTCAAAGTGTCATGTATATTTAAGTCGGTTTTATGTAAGTTAAGAGCTGCCTTTACGTGACTTAATACATTCATTAGAATCTACACCATCCACAGTCGAGAAGAGGGGTCTTTTGCAGAGACACCCCGCATGTGGCACCTGCCTGCCGGTCTGCCCGCTTACCGTGACGCCCGCCAATAGCCACCAGGGCGTCGGAGCCGTCGAAGCTCACGCTGCCGATAACAGACAGCTCAGCGTCGGCCCAGTACAGCCGCTGGTTAAAGTAATCGATGGCCAGGCCTGTGGGAAGGCAGAGCATGCTTATTTCTACAAAAAGTGTGTGTGTAAAAAACATTCTTAAAAAAAGAAAGGAAAAAACGAAAAATCGATGGCTTTATTCTCTCCCTCCCAGCTGAGGTGGGTCTGAGTGAACTTTGAGATTACGTTCCTCCAGCCCTGAAGAAAATGGCTCATCGCTTCAAACGTTTGAAGCTAGGAAGGGCTACGGCAGGACAGAAGCCCCAACCGCTGCGTTCTTATAACATCTCAGGCTGAGCCTTGCCCGGGGTCACCCTCTTCCTCTCTCACCCTCGCTCTCCTACACAGCGTGGCCCACTGGCAGAATGAGGAGAAGCATTCAATCGCTGTGAGGCCGACGTGGATCTGGGGCTTCTGACGAGGGCACATCATTAAGAAAGGCTCTGTTTTAGTAAATAACCGTAAATCCAACATGAGCCCATGATAATTAAATCTGTTTGCTTTCTACTGATCACATTTGTGATCACTAAGGCGCATAATCCTCCTGCAAATAAGCAGGCGAGACGCGGCACAGTGCCTTAAAGGGAGATCTAGAGTCTGAGCGTGTCTGGCCTCCCAGAGGGTGAAAGACTTCATTGTCCCGGGCTGTCACCATTATATGAGTCAATGCTTCTAATGAAGGTGTCCTAAACTATTTGGGTGGCGGCCTATGAGAGTGCCAAAGCCTAGGAGAGGGATGAATGGCAAAGAACAAGGACAAATGCCAAGGACCCATTGGTCTCTGGGCTGGCCAATGAAAGAGCAGGTCCCTCCCTCCTCCCCTGTTTACCTGTGGGCCTCCTCAAGTTCTTCTCCAACAGGATCCGGCGCTTGGATCCATCCATGGCGGCCTCCTCGATGTGTGAGTGGTCGCCGATCACCGTCCAGTACATCATCCTGTATGATTTGGAGATGGCCATCATTCTGGAGCTCGCATACCACCACTGATGCTGTCACTGTTATTTTCTGGAAATTTCTGTGGCCAAATTCTCAATTGCTCATCCACCTTCCCACGGTCTTAAACAAGTCATTCTTCCACATTATTAATTGCACCTAATTAGGCCTTGGGGATGCCAGAACTTGAAGTTTTCAGGGAGAAACGCATCAAGCTGCCTGTAAGAGATGGGCTACAGGGGTGGGAATCCTCATCGTGAGTGAACTGTGAGCAGTTCAGACCAGCTCTGGTGCGAGACACGGATACAGTACAGCAAACCTCTTGGTGCAGATCAGGTTGCAGGGCTTTACTTCTTTGGAAGCCTCCAGAAACCAGTCACCATGTTTTAGATAAACTTATATTTTATCCATCTCTGTATGAATTTTACACTATTATTGGCTTAATAATTCTAGAATGGGATGTTTTACGGCAATAATACAGGGAATGTATGTGAATTAAGGTTAAATATCTGGCTACTGCAGCAGGAGAGTCCTTCATGGGAATTCACAGGCAATGCTTTGGATTACCTCCATCACGCCGTTCTCAAACATGTCATTGTTGTTTGTTTACGATTTCCCAGTATCCAGCCTAACCTGGGTAGTTATCGAAAGGCTGCATGGTGGAGGAGGGTGGAGGAGCCCGTCTCTCCTCTCTGAGGGACAGAGACCGACACCATGCCTTACCCGCGGACGGGATTGACAGCGATGGCGTAGGGTTCCCCGGCGATATCTGTGACCAGACGGGTGCAGTTGGGTCCACTGAGCTGGCCCACGTTAATGGAGTATCTGAGCCTCGTCCAGTGGGCCGTGTAGTAGCTGAACCAGTGCATCCTCGAGTGGTCCGTCCAGTAAATGTTCCCCGTCACCCAGTCCGCCGAGACATCCCTCGGCCTTCGGAAGTCCGGGCACTGCGGGGGTCCATCAAATACCAGAGCGTTTGGCTGTGTGGTATTCCCCCAAAAAAACGCACACAGGCTTCTCATCCGCACAAATGAAGCACAGTATGCAACCTAGTGGCCAAACACACTCACACACCCCTCATCCCACAGGTGGAAAAATACAGTGTGTAAGGAGTGTGAATTGACTGAAGATTGTGATGAGGTCCTTCTCCCAGTGTGGGGGTGATCTTACCGACTCAACAGGAACTTGGTGATATGTGGCTATCCCGTCTAATTGAATCAATTTCATGGATTTCATGTCTAAAATAACACCAACATGACCCTTCAAACAACCTGTCTTCCTCATTTTCCCTTCTGCAGGGACATGATGTATCCCAGGGGTGGAGTTTTCACCTTCCCTGTCTGATCAATTGTGGCAATTTACCTCTACGCGTGTTCGAGTGAGAACAAGATCAGTTAATCTGAATTTAGAACTGAAACTCCTTAAAAGCCAAAGCTATGCTAAGTAAGGTCAGTCCCTTCCAAATTGTGCAAACATCACTAAGTATGGAAAACCGCTGGTATCCTTGCAGAAGGTCAGTGCTGGAATGAAGCAAGACGGAGGAACACCTGGATTGTTATAACTGGCTAGATGAACCATGTGTAGCTATGCGTCTGCTTTTACATTGAAGGGTCTCTTTTTTTTTTGTTTTAAAGAAAGCGTCAGGGAGGATTCTGTTCATGTTATAAAAACTGAATGGCTGAAATCAACTTTAAGGGGTAAGTGTGAAATATTTATTCAGGGGTCATTTTTCAGTGGGTTGGAATTTATGATTAAGAGATTAACTTTACACACCCATGTTCTGGGGTATCTCGACAGCACCAATCATACTCAAATGAAAATCGATGTGTCTTTTGGTCAGACAGAAGTTGGCATTACATCAAATCATTGCAACTGTGTCTTCAATTAAAGCAGAGAACAAGGGCATGCAGAAGGAATTATACTTTATAAATAAGCAGAGAGGGGCTTAGGCAAGAGACTGCTGTTACTGTCCACAGAAGAGTTAGGATCTTATGGATACTTACTATAATCCCGCTATTTGATTTAGACTGACTTCTGACTAGGATGTCTTTGTAAAAAATTCCACCCGGATTAAACTGGGTAGCCCAGACAAACTTGTTTCCTTGAAACAGAGCATCCATCCCAATTATCCGGGCATTGTCCTCGATGCGTGCTAGTTGTCCGTGGCTCTGGTTAAACGGATACACAAAACCTCGGATTTCAGTGTCATTAGCTACGTAGAGCACGTGATCTTCTGGTCCTGCCCGTTGAGTCATTAAATATGCAAAAAAAACGAAAGTTTGTCTAAATTCCATTTCCGAATCGAGACGACAGTTTTCCAGCTATTCACAAGACAATATTAGCAATAATAGCTCATTTAAACTTAAGGCATACGTGATACATAAATATACAGCATATACATAAACTATAATCACATATATACAGAATACACACAAATGTTGCATATTCTTATATAAAACACAGTAACATTTGAATATTAAATATACATGAATGACAACAGTACTGAATTTATCTGTATTTTGTGATATAATACGATTAACCTTTTATGGATTTTGAGGTAAAGGTACAACATCATGTCTACATCTGTACATTTTTGAGCAGTACAGCACTGCAGCTTACATTTACCATGAGTGGATACCATGAGCTGACTAGCTAGCAAAAACAGATGCGTAAGGACTGACTTTTACCTTTTGCTCGACAGTGTCCATCAACGTCTTTGAAATTGGGGTCACATGTGCACCTGAAGGACCCTTTGGTGTTCATGCAATGGTGTGAGCATGTTCCAAAGTGAAGACACTCATTGACTTCTGGGGGGGGGAGAGAAAAGGCATCAGCATTTCAACCCTCAAAGGCTTCAAGAGGCGTTCTACTTACTTGGGGGGGGAGGCTTGATGTGCCTGTACTGTCCATTAGAGAGCTGCAAGCTCTCCCCCAGCATCGATGGTGATTACTGACACTCAGGCTAATAGGACCCTGGGGTTTGTGCAGATTGGCCAGATGCAGACATTAAGGCAGCGATGCTTTTTCTCTGATATAACCAGGCTGCGCCTTTGCTTTCAATGCACCCTCTAGTAATGTTTAAACATGGGACTCCTCCCTGTTTTTTTTAACAAAAAAATCAGAGATGTCACATGTCATCGCCTCTTGCTTCACCTGCATCCTGGGTCACAGCTTCACACAAAGTTTTCATAGACTGACTAAACTGCTAATTCGCAAATTGCCTAAAAGCAGATGGAGTGAGCTTGTGAGACTAACAACAGACCTATAATTACAGCTATTGTTATCTGGCTGCAAATTAGGTGCAAGCAGCAAGGTCCTAATTAAACTTCTTAAAAAGTAACAGTGCCAAATTAACTGCAGACCAAATGACATTAACAGACAAGTTCTGTATGTTTAATAAGACAGGAACAAAAGTTGTTCACAACCATGTGTGCAGTCCGCTAAAATATTAAGTGATTTACTAAGACCACAAAATATCCTAGCACGCATATAATTTAATACCTTTTGATAAAAATGCTTTAAGAATTGAACAAGGGGGTCAAGGGAATACTGAAATTCTAAGAAGTATCAAGTGCAGCAGGTTTTGGGGCAGAGGTCTGAGACTCAGATGTAACAGACATCAGGGGAGCAGGTCTGACCGAATAAAAGACACACAGAAGGGATGGAGGGATAAAGCCCTTTTCAGACAAGCAACAGCAAGGCAGTGAAAAGGCTGAAATAAAGACTCAGAAACCCTCAGGCAACACAAAGCACTGATCTCACACCCTGCTGGTGTGCTACACACCTACCCCAGTATGAGCCTCCCACTTCCACTCGGCTGACCCTGCGTTAACTCCAAGAGTGAAATCGGGGCCAGTAGGGCGCTTGGAGGCCTCTGGCTCATGATCAAGTGGCACAGCTGAAAGGCTGATCTGTTTAATGCAGTCCCTCGTTGACGCACACGCCTTTCATCTGCTACCGTATGGATTACTCCATCTTCCCAGACGCACAACGAAAGCTCACATATTGTAATGAAATGCTCTGGCTACATCTCACACAGTACGTTTCACACATCTCCCCAGGAAATGAAGCAGGCTGTCTCCAGAGAACATGTCGGCGAGGATGATGGGGAAACGCGCCTAAATGCTTGTTCGATTCGATTTCCACACTGTAATCTAGGTTGTGCTGCGCGGTTGTGTGTTATCTCCCCTCCCATCTTAACATTGGCTTTCCGGAAACAGCTGACTGTCAGTGGCCAGGGATGGAGAAAGGGAAAGAGCATTTGTATGCCCCATGATAACATGTTGAAAATATTCAGGAGGGCTGCTGGATCTGGTCTGAACAGGAGAGAAAGAAAAAGAAAGAGAGAGAGAGAGAGTGCTGGTAGGGGTATGATGGGGCCTACCTTCACACTGTTTGTGGGGGGGGGGCAAGCGAGCCCTGGTAGATGTATGACAGGGCCTACCTTTACACTGTCTGAATGAGAGAGAGGGCAGCAAATGCAGTATGAAAGCAGGACATTGATGGGGCCACCCATGACACTAAGGGAGGGCCTACCTTCACACTGTCTACTCTACCATGACGCTGAGAGAGGGTCTACCTTCAAACTGCCAGCTCCCCCCTTTCCAATGCTCTACCATGGTACAGAGAGTGCGCCAACATTCACACTGACTGCTCTATCATAATACTAAGACAGGGCCTACCACAATGTTGTCTGCTGTACCATAAAACAGTGGAGGACTACCTTCACTCTGTCTGCTGTACTACAACCTTGAGAGGGCCTACCTTCACTCTGTCTGCTGTACTACAACCTTGAGAGGGCCTACCTTCACACTGTTTGCTGTTGTGGCTGCGTTGGAATCCTGGTCTGCAGTGGCACACAGCCCCGCTTTCCGTCTGATTGCAGATGGCGTCTTCCCCGCATGGGTTCACCCTGCTCCTGCATATGTCCTCGCCATGAACTGGGTGGGGTATATGAAGTGTCCATCACTCAGCAATCCCCCACCCCATCCATCGCCCAGATCGTCCCACCCCCTGCCTTCATCCTGACCAAGGAACAGACCAGCACAGTGTATAAGCTGCATAGGGAAATCAATGTGCAAAACAGAAATGCCTCCCTGACACATCACAGAGAGACAGGCAGGCTTCCTGTCAGCACTTTCTGATTTGTTCTGTTTCTCCAAACTCCTTTCATGATAAATATGGAGAACTTTTTGAGATGCTAACATAACAGGGATACAGTAAAATACATATTCTTAAAAGATCAGCCCAATTAATGATGCCTTTCTCCATCATGACACCCATGGACAGCCAGAAGGTACGCAGGCTAGCAGATTTCTGATGGGGGGGGGGTCCTGGTGCCAATTTGTGTTCCTGAGACCTGACCAGCACAGTGAGGAACTGAAGCCACGCCTGACCTCTGCTGACTGCCCCCACCCCCCAGGGAGGGCCTCAGGGTCTGTTTTTAAAGCTGCCCATGTGTCAGGCTCCGTTCCTGGTAGTGCGTCTCACTGAGAGCTTTTTGCCCAAACTCCCACTCAACTGCCTAATTAGCCCCATTAGTCAAATACATTTGACGTTTCTTTAAGGATGAGGTCCATTTCAGGGAGGGCGCCAAAGCAGCGCTGCAGGAGAACATGGCTGAGCGGTGATAAATATTACAGATAATTAACGGCGGCCGGAATGGATCAGGCCAGGGGGCTGTGCTGAAGGGCAGCGCAGAGTGACCAAGAGATGGAAGCCTAAATGTGTGCCCTAGTGGATACTAACCTGGACTTACCAAACATGGTTTCCTGTTTGGCGCTTAAACACTGTCTGGCAATCTGTACTGAGGTAAGT
This sequence comes from Mormyrus lacerda, assembly GCA_015163995.2. Classification (NCBI taxonomy): domain Eukaryota; kingdom Metazoa; phylum Chordata; class Actinopteri; order Osteoglossiformes; family Mormyridae; genus Mormyrus; species Mormyrus lacerda. Next base: position 51,495,173 of record JAABNX020000001.1, on the reverse strand, counting down.
GCTCTCCCAGGTAACTCAGCAGGAAGGCCCATTAAAACATACACCCCTCGTGGCCCCATGAAAGCCATCTCGTGGTCTCAGACTATGCGTCCCTGTAAGCGGGAGATCTGACGAGCTGATCTCTGATGTCACACTCACAGGTTTTGCAGCCAACTTCATCAGAGCCTCCGTCGGCACAGTCGTCGAAAAGGTCGCACTGCAGCTCAGCGGAGATGCAGTGGCGCCCTCCGCAGGCAAACTCAGCCTTCCCACAAGGCCGGGGCCTGGCCGGCACGCTGCCTGCATGCGGCAGACGCACAGTGAGAGGCGCGGTTAAACGCAGGGCCCCCCCGTCGCTGTCAGACCGCCGCTATCCCCCCTGCGAGGCTCGTGATGGATGGCACCGATTGATCGGAGTATGTCGGGCTGGCAATTTTGTAATGTGACATGACAGCACAAAGTGGGCCAAAACCTGGGTGTGTTTCAGCAAGATGGAGAGTTTATATGTGTTCAAAGCCCCCCGCCCCCTACGTGTGAGTAGGAGAATAAAAGCAGAGAGTACGTGCTGAATAAACATGCAAATGCGTCTGGCAGATTCAAAGTCACTTTTAAATGTGAATGGCGGTTAAGCCAGTGTGCACAGAAAGAACTCGCTGACTCTCTCTCACTGGGTGTCCCTGTTGAAGGCAATTCAGTCCCGATAGTGTGAGGGGAGCAGGAGCACAAGTATGTAAATACAGAGCAGCTCACAGCAGAAAAAGAGCCCGAAGGAGCTCGCATTTCAAACTGCCTACAAATGCTTGCTTCTCGTTTTCTACGGGACAGCTGTTTTGCGAATGAGGATGATGTGGGAGGAACTTAATTAAACGTGTACCAGCTGATAGGGCCCAGCTAAGAGCAAAGCACTTGAAGATTCTGGAATACTCTAGGAGGCCCTCACCGGGCTGCTCGCCGCACTCCTCCTCGTCCGAGTTGTCCCCGCAATCGTCAACGCCGTTGCACAGCTGCTCCGCGTGGAGGCACACGCGCTCATTCCTGCAACGGTGAGGCCTCGTCGGTGGGCAGGGGAACCTGGCTGAGGGTGCGAGGGTGGAGGTGAACAGCCACGTCAGGATTAACCAGGGCTAACCATAACCCAAACCAGGTCATCCTGAGCGTATCAGAAAAACATCAAGCTCACAGAGACGCACCCAGCTGACTTGGCTTTATCAACTTCTGAAAACTGCAAAAATGTTCTTCCTGTATTGCAACTGAATTGTACTGTATTGCTTTGTATCGGAAAAAGTGTGCT
>JAABNX020000001.1:51459103-51476813 GCA_015163995.2 Mormyrus lacerda | reverse complement strand
CACCTGGGACACCATCTGACTGGCAGATCACCTGGGACACCATCCGATGGGTCCCTCTGACTGGCAAATCAAAGAGCTGCTTTCCATCAGCTTCCAAAGACATCGTACACCTGCAACTGGAGCTAGCAGCCCATCTCTATGAACACGGGACTCTGGCCAACCACACTGTGGCTTCACACTACAGCTACCTCACCACCATGATGGCGTAGGTAATGCACGACCTCATAAATAACGTAAGGAGCTCAGTAATGATGTGATGACGTATTGTGGAGCCCGGGTCAGCAGTTTATCGAGCAGAACACTGATAAAGTGTTCATGACATGTGAGAAACCCAGGAGCAACGCTGTTATTATTGTACAGCGCAGGAGGAATTTACATGCTGCCACTGAGGAAGCCAGGGGAGCAGAGATTGGAGCTCACCCTCCCATCTGCATTCTCCCACTCTGCTCAGCGGGAAGTGGGACCCTGATCCTCCGTCGGAAAGCAGCGTGGGAGAAAATCACAGCGTTGCCCGACCCGACCCGACCCGACCCGCCCCCCCGGGAGGGCTCCCTCCCACCCCCTGCAGGAACAGAGTCTTACGGCAGTCTGTCTCATCCTCCCCATCGCCGCAGTCGTCCTGCCCGTTGCAGCGCAGTGTCAGCGGGACGCACTTCTGCCTCCTGGTGCATTTGAACTGGCCTGACAGGCAGATATATGTGTCTGGAAACAGATCAGCAAAGTCAGACGGGCGACCAGGCAGCCTCAGGCCGCTGGACGGTGACGGGATACAGGAGAGGGATGCGTGTACTCTCAGTGAGAACATGTGCAGGCAGAACAGGGTTGGCGATCTCAAGATCAATATACTGAATGTGGCTCTGAAATGCAGATTTACTTATCACAGCAGAGATATCCTGAAAACAGTAATGAGTGTATGACGTTATTTTTTACAGAATGATCATATAAGAAAGTATTTGCAGTTCCAGAGTTTCACCAAAGGCCAAAAGGAAAGGAAGGCAGGAGGCAAGACCCACCTCAACAATGTGCAGTTTTGCCAATTTGACTCCAGTCCCAAGACCTGTATCCTGGGATACTACACGAGCTTCGACTGGTATTGGCTTAGGGTCCAGATTGTGTCGGCCCATACCTGCCTTGCCCCCACATCGCTGCTAAGATGACCTCGCACACACGCCACACATTTCCCATGCTTTTGGCTTTTGGGTCAGCATAAGTGCTCCTGGTGTCACACATGCCAGCGGACTCCCTCACCACAGTTGGCCTCGTCTGAGTTGTCCCCGCAGTCATTCTCGCCGTCACAGATGAATGGCGGGAGGGCACAGAGACCCGTCCCGCACTGGAACCGGCCCGGCTGGCATTTGAATTCCGCTGAAAAAATAGCATCAAACAGCTCAGACCGTCAGAGAGACAGCCTGTTGATGGCAGACAGATAAACATGGCATTTAACAGGCCGTAAAAGTGAGGAGTAGAGGGTCTGTGACAGGGACAGCTGAGCTGGAGCGATTAAGAACATAGAAGTTGATTAATGATGGATGACGGGTGACAGATGAGAAGGAGGCCACTGCATCCCGCTCTGCATGATAATGCCTCTTCATTAACCCTAAGAAACATACCACCCCCACCCCAAAAATCTCCCTGGTATGTGCCAGATCATGGCTGACACATTTAATACACGCTTAATAAAAAGTGCGGCTTCTCGGGATCCTAGAGATCTGACAGAGTTCCATTGTTTAATCATTTTCAAAGTCTGTCAGGTTCTCGCCACACTAGACAGATTAAAAAAGCTTAAAGGATAATGATAAAAATAATTTGAAATCAAGGAAAAAAACTAACACTAAAGAAATCAATTGTAAGAATAAAATAAGTGATTCATTCGCTCCAAGGAAAAATTCCAAAGACAGTCATGTAGTCAAAGATACACTAAGGCAAACTTTGCAGCAGCAGTGAGGAGCATGACGTTTTGGGCACCCAGAACATGCTGTCCTGCCGGTGAACCCTTAAGAAGGGTCCTGACGTAACTCTTATACACATCCAGCTGGGCATCGTGTAAAACTGAAGGATGATGAATCGCCACGGGGATGTGACTCACGGCAGTCGGCCGGTTCGTCCGACCCGTCGCCGCAGTCGTCCACCGTGTCGCATTTCCACCAGAAGGGGATGCACTCGTCTGTCCCGCATCGGAACTGCATGGGAGAAACAGGAAAAGAGGTGGTTAGGAGACGGCACTCGCCGACGGCGGCCAGGAGGAGCTCCGCCTTGGCAGCTCCAGGCTCTCCAGTACTGCTCTTCAAACTCCATGCTTAATGCACACATCCATCTGTTATTTCTACACCCGCTGTAACATTTTCTGGGTTAATGCTGCAATTTCACATCTATGCAGCACGATGCTACTATCCCCGCTCAGCTAGCTGGAGAGCCAGTGATCCGTTCTAGTTGGGTGGCCTCTCCCCTGACTAACCAGAAAGGAAGAACTGCAGCGGGTATAGCGTAAGCCAATGTGGCTAGTTACCCCGGGCCCGACTTTTCTCTACCTTCTTCAGTCTAACACGTGGATCCCGGAGAGTGCACACATGCAGGTGACCACACACCTGGCTGGAGGTGCAGTTGGACAAGCAGGTCTTGTTGTCGGAAGCAAGGTAGAAATTGGAGGGGCAGGAGCACCTGTGGCCCCCGCCTGGTGAGAGCAGACACAAGTGGCTGCACCCCGCGTTGGCTACCTGACACGAGTGCTTGGGCACTATGCAAAAAACAGGCAGAATAAGGGTAGAGGAGTTATGGCAGGGGAGTTAGTAGCTAGGAGGCTGTACCATTACCAAAAACCCCAAAAAGAAGCAGTGTTTGAGTGAAGTACAGGGTGGGTTTAGTGCATTAGCGACTAGAATGCCATTTCTTTACCAAAAACAAAACAGGCAAGACCACAGCCAGCTAATTACCATCGGGCTGGCGGTACGGGTGGTACACCTTCACGTCACTTATGACATGCCAGGAGCTAAGCAGTTCCATCTGTCCCTCCCCCGACGTCTTGTGGGCACGACTGAGAGACCTGGACTTCCCATCCGTCCAATAGATGTAGTCTTCAAAGAGCGTGAGCCCCATCACCCCGTGGACCTTCAGGAGAGGCACTGCAGGTGGACAGAGACAGGCATTAATCAGGACTCCTGGTGGGGCTTTCAATAAATAAGACTCAAAGTTCAAAGGCCCACAAATGCTTGCAAAAGGAATTAAATTATCAGTATTATAAGAAAAATCCATCCAGTCATGTTGAAAGCACAGGGTCAGGGGAAACGATGCAAGATGAATAAAGTAAACGCTCGCCTTGGAATTTCAATCTTTCTGATTCAGCTGAAAAGCTGATGGTGATCTGTCCTTACGAAACAGAAAGGTTTGGTTTGTTAAAGAGCGTCAAGAATGGATACACAAATTCTACTGCATTTAACTCACTGAATAGCTAAACCAAGAAAAGACAGACTGGGACAATTAGCATCACTTCTTATTAACGGCTTGCTTTGAAAGGCGCTAACTGTGTGTGAGCAAAAGTGCGCTTCAGGCTTCAAGGTTTACTGAGAAAGCTATTTTTCTTCTTGGAACACTTTTGACAGTAAGTTTGGAAGTGATGTTTCCCCCCCTATATTTGAAAGAGCAGCTTCAGCTTGAGTGCTTTTAAAATAATAATTACCTTCAGCAGGTTGTGAATAAGATGACCTCAGGTTCTTAACTGATGTACACATAATATTTATTTTCACCAATCATTTTACATTGAAACAAAACAAATCAAAATGAACTCATGGAAATGCAGAAAAGCTAAGGGCAGGACCGGCTGCCTCCTCACCGCCAAGGAGGGGAAAACTATGTCAGAGGGTTACAAAGACACAAATACACAGAGGATGATGAAAGGGCTCAAGCAGAGACACTCCACTGAAGCACCGTTCCTCCAAACGGAGCAGCATTGAGGACCCAGTGGGGGTCAAGGTTGAACGGAACACCTAAGCACTCATATCTTATCATGCATTGCAGTTCTGTTACCATATTTGCATTGGCTGCCAGTAAATTCTACAACAGATTTCTACGGGTCTTTTTAATTGGTTTTAAAGCTCGTAATGGTTTAGCACCTGGGTAATCTGCAGTTTATTGTCTGTATATTGGCCATACTCCGGCAGATGAGACCAATTAAGGCAATGTAAACTGGCCAAGGGTGACAGAAATGGCGGGCAGTGAGTGATTCAGCAGGTTAAGGTCTGTCCTCGAGATGTGCGTCTCCCATCACTGAGACCAATGGCATACACATATAAATGCATTGCCAACGATCCGACACATTAATGATTCATATGAAACAGTACTGACGTGATACAATATGAGTCGCTCCTATTGCAATGCAATGCGATTCAACATGATTCGATTCAACATAATGCGATTCAATAGGGAACAATACGATGCAAAGGAATACAATGCTATGCAGTTCAATATGGTACAGATAGTTTCATTTTATTTCTTTGGTTCTTCTGAAGCAGGCAGCAAATAATCGCTCACACTTCTATTAATAAAGGCATTGGGCCTCCACTAATAATTACTAATCAGAGTTTACCAATGCAAAGATGCAAATCTGAGAATTTAACCATCCCTAGTCTGTGCCCATGTCCAGAAGGTTGTGGGTTCAAACAGAGTGGTAATGGTATCAGCACTGGGCTCTTGAGTAAGGCTCTAAACAGTAAGGGATGGACCACGCTACATAAATGTTAGCTTCTCACAAGTGCGTGTTTGTCATGCATATTTTTGGCAGGTCCCCCATGGAGAGGGGGGGGACTCTGCACTCACCTTTATGCCGGCGAGACCCGTCCAGGTTTGTGAGCCAGATGTGATTCTCGTCGACCCAGTAGAGCCTTTTATTGACATAATCGATGGTCAGGGCTGTGGGCCGGTGGATCTGCGTGTCGACAACCACGGTGGGATTGCTGCCATCCATGCCACTGCGGCCCAAGTGCGGGTACTCGCAGCAGTCAGCCCAGAAGACGTACCTACGAGCAGTCAGCAGCGGAGCTGTAGACCTCAGGTAAATCGGGGCTCACTTTCATCATGCTTATTATATACACAGCTAATTTTCACACAAAACACATGACGAGCCAGATGTATGTACAAGTTCAGAAACTATAGTGGAGGAGGTATTACTGAAAACAGCGACACGTGCTCTTCGGAACTGTGGTAGAATGGGACAGTATTAAACCACATGAATGCGGTGCCCTGTGAGCATCCCTTGCTGATCCGCGCAGGAGCAGCCACATGATTCACACCCACCCCATCTGAGGGTCCAGGCACAGTCCTGTGGGCCCCCTGAGGCCCGAGCTGATGAGGACGGTGGGGTAGAGGCCATTGACCTTGGACACCTCCAGGACCTTCTTCTCCACGTCATACCAGTACAGGTTCTTCCCGATCCAGTCCACTGCTAGGGTGCTGGGAACTGCTGTTCGATGGACTACCTGGGGGGGGATATACGCTGAGACAGTGAAGCTGTCCAGCCCGCGGGGGGCCGCATGTACAATATTCCCCCGAAATATCCATCGGCTCACTGCCTCCTCGAACATCCTCCATTCATAGCTGCACCCTTGTGCAGATGAATTTAAACAAGCTGTCGCATCTATATGCAGACAGACTGACCACAGTTAAGACTGACATCATAGTCAGATTTACAGGTATTCATACTTATCCCAAGGCAATTTAGGACCTGGCAGATTGATAAAAAATATTTTGGAATAACCCAGGATGGGCCGCCAATCGACCGCAGGGCAAACACACCATTCATGCCTGTGGGGAATTTAGCAAATCCAATTAACCTTAGCATGTTTTCGGACTGTGAGGGGGAACCAGAAAACAAGGAGGAAACCCCACAATGACATGGGGAGGTGCCCAAACCCCAGAGCACAATCATGCCACCCAGCTCTAACCCTGCCCGAGCAGGCCTGCCAGTCTGTGGGCATCTGTGGGCAGTCTTTGTCCATCCACCCAGGCCTAACCTCACCCAAGCAGGCCTGCCACTACTGTATGTGGGCACAGTGCCTCCTCTGTCCATCCACTCAGCGCACTCTCTGCCCTGTTGGCTGTACAAACCAGCAGGTCCCAGGGCACTGCCCGTATGTTTGTATGAAAACTTGTTTCAATTAATTTGCACAAGGGTGTAATTTCTGTCAATTTTAATTCCACAGGAAATCAGTTCTTTTTTTAAAAACTTTTTTTAAAAAATTCAGGATCAAAGGGAAAGCGTGACCAAAACATATAGACCATTCCCCCCAACGCAAAACGCTACGCCAGGGCTCTTCAACTCTGGCTATCGATTCCAAATCCAGGCCTTGTTTTCAGTTCTCCCAGACAGTTAATAATTACTGATTCTGACTGGCCAGAGGCTTCACACCTGGCTCACAGGTAAAGGAAGGCTGGAAAATCAGCAGGACTTGGGCCCTGAAGACCGTGAGTTGAATAGCCCTGCTCTATGCCACCAAACAGTCAGTAATTGTGAGTGAAATATTGTCCTGAGCTCGCAATAGACTGGAAAGAGTCACCAAGAAAACAAAAATGGAGGCTGTCAGACAGATGCTACATGTTACTGTTTTAAATCACGGTTAAACTGTCAGTTCAGAGAGGAAAGACTTGCCATCCCAGAAAACACCCTCAAATTACCCCAGCTGCAAAGCCACTGTCAATTAAAGACCTGCATCACGTGCAGTAATTAACAGCATCCAATCTAAACAGTGCACTTACTCAGAGCTCTTTTTACTCAAACCGAAACATGGAGATTCATTAATTCCTCACATGCATCCAGCACCCCCTACCCCCCCCCACCCCACCCCAGACAGATGATAACCAGTTTGGAGAAAATCTGCTACATAAATCTGTCCCCGCTAAACGGCACTTCAAGCAGACTTAAAAAGACACTGCACACAATCTGCTCGTGCGAGTAACGACATGCTCTGACATTTTGCAAACGATCATTTAATGGAAGCAACGCGCCAAAGCCATCAGGCTGCATGACGGCTGTTCTGCCTACAAGCGGTAATTAAAAACTAGCAACACCTCTCCAAATTCCTGAAATGTGACATCTCACACAGCTCTACCTCATCAAAGCAAGAAAAAGAAAAGTAAAAGGCAAAGGAGGAAGCCACACTCAACAGTCAGGGATGCCTTCCTGCATCGATTTCAAAGATCAACTTATCAAAAGCATGAAGGTTAAGCTGATGCACAATGTCAACATTGAAACACATCAAGGTAAACATCTGACAAACAGGAATTTTTTCTTCTTTGGTTTTTCCGTTGGTCCTCAGTATCATATGTTTAAGTCTGGTTTGAAAAGTCTGGTTACTGTGGCAACAGCAACTTTTTAACTTTTTAAACAGCAGATGCCCTCCTGGGACACCCACAGGTAAGTGATCACAGGTACAGTTTAGGAAAACGTGCTCAAGCTTTTTGGGATTTGTGGATGCGACACAAGACAAGAAGGTTCTTCCAGGCTACATGTTTGTAAAGGTTATATGGTTCTGAAGGGATGTAATTGATCTAGAAGGTTGAACCTGACCTCCGTACTGCTCGTGTGGAGTTATACCACATGCTATACCCACTACAGTCTCCTTGGAAGGGGGACCATGGATCTAAAGATCCATTATGGAAAACAAATAAGGTTTCATAAAGTCCAACAAATGCTAACTTATCTCAGGAAAGTGTGTAAATGCATTTTGTAGTACTAAGCAATAATGGATTGTAATAAGTTTAATCAGAACATCTACTGTCCGAGAGTCACGGACTGTATGCACATTCATTTGGGATTAGCCCAGAAATGATGGCTATCTGGGGACCAGGCCTGAGGCAGCGATTTCCTCTTACTCTGCACTTTCCCTCCCTTTGCTGCAGTCATTCTGGAGAAGAGCCGCTCGGTGACACCGCCTTTGTTACAGGAATCATTAAATAATTGAAAGGGCAGAAAATCATATTAATTTTAAAACAATCTATCTGATGCTATGCAGCCTTACTAAATCAAAGGGAAATCTTGCGTTTGATGAAGTGTAATGAGTCATTATTCCCTTAAAGTAGAGATAATGACACAGGGGTACATGGCTGAGTCACTGGGCATCAGTCATGTGATCACGGAGTGGCCAGTTGGGGGCTGTATCCCCCTTGTCCCATCCCCTCCTTAGGATTCCAGAGACATGGCTTCCCCAGTAAGCGCCCATGGGCTGGATGCCCTGTCAGCTGGTTCATTGCACAGCATAACAAAATCAGTTTGGAGCATGCACATTTACAATAATCTGCCCCCAAGCAGCATTAGAAATATATAATCCCTGAAATTAGAGTTTTTAGAGTGGTTTTATAAGCCACACTGGAGTGTCCTCAGATGCTCACTTCACCAAAATCCCCCCTTAAAGTGATAAAGGAACCATCTGCAGAAGCACAAACATGTCCACTTTCCAGAAGGCTCCTAGGTGACCCTCCTGAAAGGGACCTCACCCTCCTTAAGAGCCGGGGGCCCCGAGGGGGCCGGGGCGGACACACGTTAAGCCATTGGCACCCTCATACCTTGAGGTCACTCCCATTCAGGCGTATCCTGTTTATCCGCCGTCCACTGGGTCTGCTGGAGTCGATCCAGTATATGAACTCCTTCCTGTAGTCGAAGTCGGCCGCCAAGATGTTACTGAGGCCCTGTGAAGAGCATGAACGTCTGAGGTGGTGACACTGACTGGGTATTTCCGCGCCGGTCATGTCGGCTTTGCCGAACAGCAAAGAGTGACGTGCTGCACTTCAATCTCAGCCAGGTGAGGGAGCTGTGGATTTCACCACACCAAAGAGTCACAGAAGTGCCCATCATGAAGAAATCTCTCTGCACAGCGTTATTCTGTATTTGCATGCCACGCGTTTACCCAATGACACGTTATTAATAATGATTAACGATACTGATCCACTTAAGTGGTTATTTCAGAGTCATTCCTGTAGATTTCCTTGCACCCACGCTTGTTCAGTGCATCGCTGAACGTGCCCGTGACCGCAGTATGGGTTCTTTCAGTCAGGAAATTCACCACTTGCATGTAAAAGGTCAGGCAGCTCCAGCAGGAAGTGACTGGAGTCTGAATTCCTGGACGGCAGCCAGATTTACATTAGTCGGAACGGTACAACTATGACAAACCGAGATTTGCAATCTTGAAATCTCTCTGCATCAGCAACAGTCATAGAGAAATCTTCGTCCCTCCCTAGAAATCATGTCCCATTTTACACTTAATACCCCCAACTAGGCAATGTCGCTTTAATAGTGTCTGAAACATAAGTATCCCTGTCTACGCAGTATCGACTTAACGCGGCGGCTGCGTGTAAATGCCTCGCTGCTGATGTATGGAGAGGGCACTGAACTTTATGGCTCCAATTAGCAGCTTTTCGTTGCACGTCGGCACGTCGGCTGGCTGCGGTGATAACTGTGTTATCATGGGAATGTCACAAAGGCCGTGTGATGTGGCTCTACTCATGTCTGTTAATTGACAAAAGGATGCAGCACAACGGGCCCCTGAAGCCAGCAGGGGCCTCAAACCCCACGTGCCTTTCATGATTCCATTTTAGCTTCATTGACTTTTGTATAGTCAGCAGTCAGACCCACTGTAAGGATCACTGTCACTATGTGTTCAAGGCCAGGAATCATGGTGTGGACCGCAGGGCGACTGTGATCTGTAAGACAGACATCTACTAAGATCTGACCACAACGAACGCAAAGGCAATGCAGATAAGCATCGTCACACTTGAGTAATCGTGAATTAATTACTATTCTAACGGACTGGCAGATTCCACACATTGCAAAGCTGACGGGTTTCCCTAGACTTATCCATTAGGTAATTTCTGAAATAGGTGGCACTTTCTTAAAGTTAAGCTTCAGTGTCCATGGAAGCCTGTCACGCTGAGAGCATTTGATGAGCGGTTTTCGATCCCTGCGTCACTCGTAGAAGCAGAGGGAGGTCATTTCAAGCTTCACATGAGCAACTGATAACATTATATGTCCCCACGGTCCTCTTATCCACCTAAATGGCATTGAGACCCCAGGCCACCAAGGTGACGGTGTTACAATATACAGCCGTCGTGTTCATCACACCCTAACCATCGTACCTGCTTCAGTAGGGTGTAGTTGGAGCCGTCGATGCTCATCTTCCGGATCTCGTGGTGGTCAGCCAGGATCAGGAAGGGCTCCTCACCTGAGAAGGGACATGAACAAAAAACCACACTGGCAGGTCTCTGCATGAAACACGGCTTCAGCCACCAGCGGCCTGACCCCACAGGCGTTTCAGTGGAAAAGGCTAAAGGGCCTTTTAAATTGAGCTGAACACAGTTCAGCCGTTACCCATAATCTACTGCTCCTACAAGTCCCCAAACCCTGAGAAGCATCCCTCACAAGCCAGCAAGCAGCTTTTCCTACAGAAATCTGTCTGCTCGTGGTGGCTGTTGATAGCTGAACCCCAGGCCTGTCCCCAAAAAACAAAAAGTCACAGCCATCGCTCATAGGCATGAGATAATTACCTGGCAGTTCCAATTAGCCCCACAGAAACCAATCAGCAGGAAGATACGTGACAATGGGGGAAGGGGGGGGGGGGTTGACGGATGCGTGGCGGGAATACCTGAAAGGGACTTGCAGCTGTCCGGACTGTGGGGCGGCACTCTGTAGCCATCCACGCAGGAACACCGGTACGAGCCGTACGTGTTGACGCAGGACTGGCTGCACGGGAGCGAGGAGGAGCACTCATCCACATCCACGCAGGCCCTGCCATCCTCCTTCAGCTGAAATCCTGGCCAGCATTTGCACTAGATGCACAGGAATGAAGATCTATTTCACCACTACAAATGAAGCCTGCCGCTGCATGTTTGCCTGCAGTGTTTAGTATAATCACAGGAGATGATCACAGAAGAGAGCTCAACGTAAAATTTGTGTTTCCGGCTACAGGCAGCAGTATGAATTATGCGAATCAGAATCAATTCAGACGAATCACAAATCCACGCAAAAAGTGACATTTAGAACAATTACCCACCAGTTACATGTCTCTGCTACATGTAAGTATTCCTGATCATAAGCTTCTGATTTTAATACGCATTATGCATTTTAATACACATTTTGCATAAGGCATTTTGTTAACAGCATGGGACTAAACAAGTAAGAGAATGGGGAACGGTGAATGTTTCTCCAGAAAGCTGGAACCATCCAACGGGTACCAGCGTCATGCTGGAAGCTCTTCTACAAGGTCTATATTCACTCATAACACTTTCATTGGCAGCATTATCCCCAAATCATCCATCTTCCAGCTTCATTCTCACCTTGTAGTCCGGACACCCCAGAATGTCAACTTTTAACCATTGACCTTTAACCCTTAACCCAATACCTGGATGCTCACATCACTCTGAGAACAGCTTAGGAAAATGTGCTCAAACTGGCACAGATGGTGCCCGTCTGTCCCTGCCCTTCATGTCTCCTCCCTGATTGGCCAGCAGGTGTTGCAGTCCGCCCTGTCCTCCTCCCTGATTGGCCAGCAGATGTCGCAGTCCGCCCTGTCCTCCTCCCTGATTGGTCTGCAGGTGTCGCAGTCAGCCCTGTCCTCCTCCCTGATTGGCCAGCAGGTGTTGCAGTCCGCCCTGTCCTCGTCCCTGTCTCTGGTCTTTCATTCCTAGTGTGCCCTTCCCATTCCTCAGATTGCTGCTTTGCACAACAGGTTGTGCGTGAGGCTCTGAGAATGTTAACCCTTTGGTCAGCCTCCTCTGTTTATTTTTATTTTTTAAACTTTTGTTCCCCAGTGTTTCTTTTCTATAAGCATTCTTCTCCCTAGTCTGTGGTCTGTGTTCTGTTTTGGTTTTTGCTTTGTTCCTTTTGTGGTCATGTATTACTTGTCTTTGTCTTTCCTACTGTTAGATTCAGTTTCCTAGTCTCCTTGTAAGTATCTTAGTTCCATGACTAAGTTTATTATATCCACCTATTACCCTCCACCTCATGATTGATTGTTATACCTGATTGCTCGCTGTCTGGTGCCGACTGTGATTAGTTTATTCTTTCATTGTTCGCTCCTGTTTCAGTTTTGTTTATTTAAGTGCCCGCCTTTGTCCTGCTCCATTGTCAATGTTATTGTGTGTTTGGTCCTGTTCTATGGCTGTGGTCAATTCCCTGTGTTTTTGCTTAGGTTCTGTTTTATTTCATGGTTTTAGCTAATCCAGTCTTTTTCCCTGTCTGTTTTCTGACCCCTAACGGTCCTTTTGGTTTTGTAGTTTTACCCTGTGTGTTAGCTCTCCCTTTTTTGCCTTGGAGCTGCTGGTGAATCATCACCTCTGAACATCCTCAAGCCCAAAACAGTGAGCGAGGCCCTCGGCGGATGCAAACCTTGTATCCGACAGGAAGGTCCTGGCAGTCCTGCGTGCAGCCGCTGACACGACGGTTCAGGCACTCGTTGACGTGGCAGCCGTGTTCGTCGGAGTGGTCACCACAGTCGTCGCGGCCGTCGCAGAGTCCCGTCGCAGGAACGCAGCGCCCGTTGGCACACATGAAGAAGGAGCCGTTGCACAGGCTCTCTGGGAATGGAGGGCGGTGGATGCGGGTCAGTGACGGACACGGGAAGGACGGGCCCGTGGGGAAATTAACAACCTGGAAAATCACAACCTTCTGATATAAGCGCAAAGTGGAAACACACCAAAGGGAGACTAATAAAATCGGCAGATTAAAAGCTGAATTATTGATCTAGGAGCCTGCAGTGAGAGGCAGAGGCCCGAGGCCTGCAGTCAGGCCCTGACTGACGGCTCAGTACCCAGGCCCAGGCTCTGTGACTGTAAAACACCTCAGTTTTATGAATGATCTGCCACGTTTCTCGGCATGCTGTGGCTGTTCAGCTGGATCTTTCCTACACAGTCTTGGCCAATTTGGCCTTTTTTTTCTAAAGAGAACACAGAATGTTCTGCCATTTCTGACACAAATGGTGGGGATGGGGCCCCTGGTTTCACAGTCTTCAGAATGTAATAACGTGGAGAGACAGGAAGTCTGAAGCACTGTTTGGAGATGAACCAAAACAAATAACGCAGAGCACTGTCATCGTCTTCCCACCGTGAGGGTAGCTCCTACTCCCGTCCCCCAACTCCCCCCAACTCCCCCCCCCCCCCCCATGCAAGTTCTTGCCTGCGGCTGAGCACTTCGGATTCAGCGGCAGTTCATCGGAGCCATCCAGACAGTCAGGGGCGCCGTCGCACTCCCACTGTGCACTGGGCAGGCAGCGTCCGTCTGCGCAGCGGAATCCAGCATCATCGCAGGCACTGTACTCTGCAGCACGACATGCGCATGAGGGTCATCAGCCGGTGTCTTCTGACCCAAATACAGTGTCAGGAATCCTTGAGGTTATGGTACCGGTCACGTGAGCTAAGGTTTGCAGGAAGAATGGATTCTGTTGCTGGACCATAATTAAATATTAAATCAGGTTTGAATTTTGGCTCAGTCAGGCGTCACAGGACATCAATGTGGTGCATGCGACTGGATTTATTTGAATTTTTGTTTGATGCCAGATGGTGTGTGAATGGAATCATTGAGAAGTGACACACCGCCTTGCTATCCCTCCAATAGAAAGATGAGTCAGGTGACGTTCGGGCACCATATGGATCAGCGAACGCTCTCCACAGAGAGGCACAGTACAACATCACACTGCCACCCTCAGGCAGGTATTGGGCAGGCTGGTGATGACCACATGACTGGTGGGCGGCGGCCACTTGCCACATTCCGGCGACTCATCAGAGCCATCGCCACAGTCGTTGTCACGGTCACACACGAATCTCTTGGGAACACAGAGCTGGTTGCGGCACAGGAAGGTGCTGTCATCACACGTGATGTTGGGTGCTGCAGCAGAAAGAGGCAAAAGGGGGCGCACTTCAACTGCAGGGTTGTGCTGCTCACCACTGGTGCTACAGACCAGTGCATGCTGGGTAGGTGCTACCACCTCCTCGCTGTCTGTTAGTTGTGTAGACATGAGTAGGAATTGAAATGTTATTTAAAACCCTTTTAAGAGTAATAAAGATGTGCCTGTGCTAACTGCCACCCCCAAATTAAAGCTGTCACCCGTATGATAAGATAGCATATTATTAATGTCCGTGGCGTAGAGGATTTCTTTATTAAATAAAATAAAACAATTAAATAGCCAAAAAGTATAAAAGCTAAGAACTTATAGTATATAGATAAGATGAAAGTAAGAACAATTGTGAGTGTGTATCACAAGCAGGATTCCTTTGCATGTGTGTGTGCGTGTGTGTGCGCGCGTGTGTGTGTGCGCGTGTGTGTGTGCGCACAAGAATGTGCACATGCGTCATTACCGCAGCCAGCGGCTTCCAGTTCGTCACTGCCGTCGGGACAATCTCTCTCGCCGTCACAAAGCCAACGCTGAGGCACGCAGGCGTGTGACCCGGGGCAGCTGAACAGGCCGGGGGCACAGGTTACAGAGCCTGGGGAGGGGAAATGAGGCACGAGGAGGGTTAGTACTCTCTCTCGGGGACCGTCGGGAGGGTGAGGTGTGAGGTAAGTACAGGATTCTACACATGAGCCCCGGCCACCCCAAAATCAACATTTTAGGACTGAAGATATAACCCTGTCGACTCCTGTAGCTCCCAGGAGACACTGGATTATGCTAGATGTATTTGTCTTTTCAAACGACCCGGTTTCCTTCAGCAAAATCCCATTATTCCTGAAATCACCTCTGAGAAGTGGCTTCTGACACAAGCCCAAAAGATCGGCCCCTTACGGCATAATTCTGGGCATCAGCGTGTCGCTGAAGAACGCAGTCTCTGCATCGTAATACCGCTGAGACCCTATGCTACTCCCTTTTCATTTGTTTACGTGGTTGAAACTCGATTGAAATAAACAGCACATGAAAGATTGCTCGTACTTCGCGGAAAACGCAGTGTTTTCACTTTCACGTTTAATTTGTTTAATTAGTTCAATTCCCTCAAACGAAATGATTAAAAAGGCGCACTACAGGTCTGACGCCGAACCGTTTAATTAATTTTCAAACAATCTCCAGAAATTCATTCTCGGGTGTCAGCAGGGCCCGGCTCCCCGGCATCGACGGGATATTAATTTGCATCCCTCTCAGCTGGGGGGTGGGACTCACCGCACACCTCCTCGCTCTCGTCCAGCCCCTCGCCACAGTCGTCCTCGCCATCACACAGCCACTGCTTGGCGATGCACTTGTTCTTGGAGCAGGCAAACTGGTTCCAAAGGCAGGAGGAGTCTGGGAATGGGTGGGAGCAGGGTCAGGCAGCACGGGGATGCAGAGATTGCTCAGAGCTGCTCCTGGATCCTTCCAATCATGTGACTTACGTTTGTGGTTTTTACTACAGCACAGCATGTAAACGGACCTGACAAACAGAATCTATACTCAAGCCGTGGGCCGCTGGAGTGAAATCTGGCATATGTGTGCACATTGCTATGGTCATCGACTCACACTCAGTCCGCAGAGAGAGAATCTCGCCATTTACGTGTGTGTTTCACTTCCCCACAGAGCCCAGCAGCACCATGACCCACGCATGCCGTTTGAAGGCTTCAAGAGGATCCGTCCGACCCTTTCACTAAAGCGTGCTCCCACCTTAAAGCAGATGGCCATTCAGTAAGCATGACACATCAAAGCTAGTGCAGTAGCACATTCATACATATTCAGGTATGGAAAATAAACCCAAAAGCACATGATCCACACACTCATTTTGGGACCGGAGGGGCTCAACCTCATCTCGCTATGCCAAACCAAAGACAGGACCCCAGGCCCCACGCTGCTGCCTGCCCTGGGCCCGAGACTCACCAAATGCTTCCCGTTCTTAAGCATCCCCTCCAACAGCCTTGGGATGCCCCTTTTGCTTCAGAGGGCGCCACCAAGGGGTGTATTTTGTGCACTGTGCCCTGATCAAAGACGGCTAAGTCCCCCAGATAGCACTGATCCCAACAGACAGAAGTGGCCGGCCAATAAATAAGTTAGGATTGCAAGACCCAGGGGGGATGCCTGGCCTCTTGGATCATACAGAGAAGAGTCAGCTGACAGCTGCTGCTCATTCCCTGTGCGGCCTGCCTCAACCATCGTGAGCCTGGACGATACAAGTCATTTTACATTGTTTACCTAGGTAATACAGCAAACAAAAGCAGACCACATAATCATCGCTGACATCGCCTTATTGTAACAGAAAAGGGCGGCCATATCTCTACAGATCATTCAATCTTCCTCCATTTACTGCTATTTTCCAGCATCGGGACTCTGTTTTATATGATAATTCATTTTACAGGGGAAACACCATAAATGTCCACCTTACGGAAAGGCCACCTTATGAAAACCTACAGAAGCAGCAGGCCTAGTTCTGGATCGTTACTAGACGCAGGCATTAAAATGCGAAAAGCCTGTTTTTATGGTCATTTCCACATTTCTGCTACTACTGCACATCCATAACTCTGTGCTAGGGAGTGCAAGGAAACATTTATATTCACCATTTTTTATCTGAAAATAAACCTGGAATTTATTCCAGTTTATGACAAAATGGTTTTCCATCAAAGCACAGGTACATTATAACCATGTTCAGAGATTACACAGCGAATCATAGCTGCTGTTTTGTTAGCTTGTGGGAGTTTTATTTATGCAAAACAAATTTTGAGGCCAGAAGGAAAAATGATTGGTTCATAGAGATAACCAATCAGATTGTAGAGGAGGTGGGTCAAAGCAACTAGAGAAGGTGGGACCAGGGCATCTGGTCAGTAAACGCCAGGACAATACGCTCCCCTTGCTGGCACTTGGCATAATGTTGGGGTAATGCATACATATTCGGTATTGATACAAAATTCAGTAACGCCTTTTTTGAGAAAGCAAGGAAAACTGGGGGTTAAGGGCCTCTCTCAGGAGCCCAACAGTGAAATCACTCTACTGACTGGGATTTAAACCCACAACCTTCGCATCACAGGTACTGCATCGTAACCCACTGAGCCAGACACCATGTTTACTCACTTAACTGTAAATCCATGTGAGGACAAAAACAGTAGACAGCCAAATACATAAATCTGGCACTGCAGGCCTGGTCCACTCCTGCAACTGCACACCTGACTCTAATTGATGAACTGCTCATTGAAGCAGTGATCACCTGAATCAGCTGGGCTGTCACTATGACAGGATAGAGCAAATATACTGCTGGCCTAAATGGGAGATGGAGTGTTTTATTTCTGAAGGAAAATGAGTGAATGAAGGTGTAATTTCGCCGACCGAGTGTGCAGCAAGCTGAGGCCCTTAGAAACAACGGTAATCATTCCAGAAGCTACTGGCACGTGTGGGCTTCCTGGGCTTTTATTTCCGTGAAGGACGGTGCTGGAAAGCCTTTCAGCTGCAATTTCAGGTCCCCGCCATTATTTTTCACTTTGGAAATGAGTCAATGATCATAAGAGCCCAAGGCAAAAAGCTTACAATAAGGTCCCCAGGCCATTGTGTCTCTAACAGAGGATAAATGCATGCTGTAATTAGAAGCTGAAAATGGGAAATGGGGGAGAGTTTCACCCCCGATTAATATGCTGAGGAAACAGAAGGACAAGACAGAATGTTCAGGGTGCACCTGGACAGAAGGACGAGACAGAATGTTCAGGGTGCACCTGGACAGAAGGAAGAGACAGAATGTTCAGGGTGCACCTGGACAGAAGGACGAGACAGAATGTTCAGGGTGCACCTGGACAGAAGGA
>JAABNX020000001.1:51433073-51450622 GCA_015163995.2 Mormyrus lacerda | reverse complement strand
ACAAGTTAAATAGTAACAGGTTTTACCACAGCTTTTCCACACAATGTGTTAAATGCAAACCTGCACACACACACACAGTAGGGGGCAGGGCACGGTCAGAACAGGCATACTCACAGCTGGCAGATTCGTTGGCCACAGCAATTATTCCCATTGGCTGCTGGGGAATGTCAGCTCGGAGCACTTTGGTGTCGCTCCCTGTGTACTTATCAGAGCGCAGCACGGCCCTCCGAACCCAATCTGACCAAAAGATGAAGTCGCCATAAATAGCCAGGCCGAAAAAGGTCCCCGGCCCTGACTTCACAATCACCTATTTGAATGGAGCAGAAAAGCACATAAATTACGGTTGGGGCAGCTGGCCGGAGAACGAGGCATCACTCACTAATGACAAAATCACAGGTGACCCTGCCATGCCCCCACCCCGCCCTCACCCCGCCCCACCCCGCCACAAAAGCTGCATCTTAACAGTAAGCTGCGGACTTCTTCCCATCTTTAAACAAATACAGGATTTTATCAAATTACAGCATGCACAGTGAGACAAGGCAGATAAACAGTTTCATAGAAATCATGTGACCATTTCTCTGTGGCAAGAACTGGGGGTAACTGGGGGGCAAAAGTGACAGGGGGGTAGGATGCCATCTACAGGCAGCTTTCACCATGGAGTCCATGTAGTAAATGAACATGGATGGCAGGCCAGTATAACAGGAGGGTTTTCACAGGGTACGATGGAAAGTCTGATGGAGACGTTCTAATTGTTACGTTAAGTTGACGCGTTGACATGCTGTAAAAATCGCAGAAGGGGTTTGTTTCTGTCTGTTACCAAATGAAAGCTTCTGGTTGTTTATATTCAGCAGGTCACATATCTTACCTACAGTCCGTTTTTATGATTTCAGCTATTAATTCTTATTCTGCACTAACCTCCTTGCAAAACCACAAAGACTCATCTGTTTATCGGAGAGAGTCTGTAAGAATATGAGAAAAAGAAAACAAAGAAGAAATTGCTGTTTTCCAGCAGAAAGTCTGATTTAGGGCTGCGGTTTCTATAGAGTGTTTCTTCAGGTACTGTCAAGCTGGTGCTGTTGCCATTTCACTAGGGACAACCGGCTGTGCGACGAGCGGTCGGACACAAACGGAAAAACCCCAGGCTTTTAGAGGGCACAGGACGGGAAGAGCTGCGAGGCGATGACACATTCTGGTCTCAGTGCCAGGATTTGGGCATATTACCCATAATCCCACGCTGCGGGTCTGCGGGGCTGTCAGAGAGAACGTGGCACTTAGTTTATGGTTGACCTACACAATCGTGCGTCTCTGAGGGTGACGTGTGACCTGAATTACCCCAGCGGTTAGAGCGAGAACTTTGTCGAGAGTTGAACTTGTTTACAGCTAGATTGTACAGGAGCTGAGCATTTAATTAAAGTGAGGCAGCACCTGTAAACCTTGCTGATGTACGGACAAACTGCCCCTGGCAATCCAATCTTATTGCACAGCTAGTTTCAGGGTGCTACACTAAACTGGAGCACATTTCCTCAGCAGCCCCGGAACGGGAAGCAGCATGGAGATCATTAGCATCTGAGCGACGAGTCACATTTTATGTTAATGATGCATTCCGGGCCTCAATGACTGTTGCTTCCCATCCCATGATTACATGAGAGCGGCTGGCTATCAAACCGGCATAATCATCATCATCGCCATGTACCAGGCCTGCCCAAATCATCTCCATGACAAGATGACCGCAGAGAGGAGAAGATGAAATCGCGTCCTGTTTACACTCCTGTCCGTCATGGGATAATGCGGCATGCAGCTGACTCAATACGTATCTGCCTCCCTCCCCACGCTTTCGCCACAGCCCCCCATTACTCAGCCATTAGCTGCGGGCCCCTCACTGCTCTACCCAGCTTCATTTTCACATTTTAATTGGTGAAGCTGACAGGCTGGTACGTGAGGGGCATCAGCAGACCGTGGAAGAGCACCCCCACTGGTCAGGGTGGTAATTGGGATGGACTTGGCCCCAACTCAGAGTCTCTGAATCATGGAGACATTAGCCATTAGGCAGGTGGCGGTTTTGCTGGTGGGGGGTTGCACACGGCTTTTTGCCGTGAGTTCAACGCGTCTGCATACATTGTGGCTTAGTGTTAGCCCACCCAGAGGCCTGAAACTTCAGAGGGGGTAATTATAGCCTTAATTAAGCATTCCAGCGAAGGAGCTGCCACCTCTGCATAAAATATCAATGGCCATACGGCAGCGCCAGGCCACAGCAACCCAGCTATAAGCTGGCACAAAGCTATCGACTCACAGAACGACTAACAGGAAGCAGCTAAGACATCCTCACGAGGGAATGTGTCAGTGCAGAAGCGTTTCCCTCATTTTAGGAACAATATCCTGCCAATCAAATTACCCCTTAGCAATTAGCAGTGCTAAAAAACATGCAATTAACCCATGGAGTAATTATAGTGTTACAGTTCACCGCGGCGCTCAGTGTTCTTCGTATTCTTCATTTTGATCTGGGATCAGGATGGAAGGAGATCCTCTGGCCATCTGTTCGGAGGTCATAGATCAGCTATTTGTTTCTTTCATTCCTGCCCTTAGGTTTGGACTTGAGCCCACACCAGTATGCAAGAGGGGTCAAAGCGGGCCCACTCACGTGCCGCTGGGATCCATCGTACTCGCAGCGCTCTATCTTTCCCAGGCTCCCGTCAGAGAAGTAGAGCTTCTCGGCTCTGTGGTCAATGGTCAGCCCATTTGGTGTGACGATGTCCGAGCCCACGATAACCTGGATGCCACTCCCGCCCAGCGTGGACCGGACGATACTGGGGTGCTGCTCATTCCAGTTGGTCCAAAACATCAGGCTGAGAAGAGGAAGAGGGTCATAGCCAGTCAGATTGATTTTAGCCGCATGTACGGGATCTGCGCTCCACTGAAAGTGGCTCATTCATAGAATAATGTTCATTTACACACACTCATGCCGACAGACTAAGACTAAGGGGTACACAATCGCCACCAATCTAAAGCACCAGGCAAATCCTGAGACCTGCTGTGTGCAGATTAAACACATTTGTATTTACATTTTACTTATTTAGCAGATGCTATTATCCAAAGTGACATACATTTTTGAGAATGCAGGGTCAGTCAGTCTCTGAAGCAATTGGGGATCTAGGGCCTTTCTGAAGGCCCTAACTGCGAGTCCCAATCCGGGTTATAAACTGGAGACTGTCCAATCACGTGGGAATCCCGGGTTATAAACTGGAGACCGTCCAATCACGTGGGAATCCCAGATTATAAACTGGAGACCGTCCAATCACGGGCACAGCAACCCAAGCCACTGAGCTACACACTGCACTCTCATTCACATACCCTGATGCTCAGGTGGAGAACCGTGCTGGAGCCTTCACTGCTCCAGAAGCGTCCACACGGCGACAAGGGAAGCTGCCAGTTACCAAGGTAACAGGGTCAGAGAAGCAGTTTTGGAATCTGGAGGCTAACAGCTCCACCCCGTTTCAGCTGGGAGCATCACGGGGTTAGGTTTGGGGCGGGTTGATGGACTGCAGCTTATCTGGGCCTTTTCACAATCCCATTTGGCTCGGTGGATAACAAGGAGGAGCCAGCAGAACGCGGTGGGTGGTGGCACAAGGCCCCCATTTAAATCAGGCACTGAGAAGGCTGGGTGAGACTCAGCCAATCAGGTGACAGAGCAGAGTGGCGGCGGTACCGCTGCAGTCACCGTCACACGGGATAACCTCAGCTTGTTGGAAGAGGCACACTGGGGGCTGAACTGGCAGTCCACATGCCCAATTTAACCGTCACCATAAAGGCACAAGAAGTCAGCCCTGCTTATCTGTCTGGGGGACTGGACCAGCAGAGGTCAAACCCCGGGTACTTCTGGAACCATCCTTAAAAGAGCTTTATTCCCCACAACACGAGTCCTGAACATAACGGCTATTACTGGAACTGAATTCCACAGGTGTCCCGATCCTGGTGTGTTACTGGAGGTCAGAAGGATGCAGGTTCGGGTCCCAAGGTTCTGGGTGTGATCATGGCCTCACTTGTTGAGCGTGTGTGAGAGGGCACGGCATAACATAATACAAACAAGCTGTTTTAAATGTATATCAACGAATGGTACAATTCCAAAGAAAAGAAGCAATTTTGGCAATACAGTGATGCTTTTAGCATGCTGTTAGCCACGTGGTGCAGTGATGCATACCACAGACTGTCAGAAATTTTTTTCATTCTGTCTCACTGGCTTTCAGTAGCAATGTACTGAGCTTCAATAAAAATGCTAATACAGACAGACGGGTCATTTCTGGCGACTGTCCATGGTGGACAGCACTGCGCCCTTCCGCACACTAATCCCCTGGAGTAATTTGATTAGAAAATAAAGAATCTGGGGTGAGGCTCACAGAAAAAGATGAGAATCCCTGATGAGGCCCGAAGATGAGTCACCGCGCTGCTTTAATTAACTGTAAACATTTCAGGTCCATTTGAGAATCTGCTGAGGGGCAAATGAGGGAGGAGCCTCTGAGGCTGTGCAATGGATGCGGTTCGGCCTGGATCCACAGGACTTGATGTAGATGTTAATATTACTGCAGTACTAATGTCACAGTTTCATTTCCAGGTTATCGAATGGGGGAAAAATGCCACTGCATGACAAGACCGATGTTTTAATAATATCCTGCCGGTCCAGGTTCTGACTGACCGTCTCTCATTCTACTGCAGTTTGCTCGTGTCTCTGAGGGGCACCTGTGCGTCAAATGAGAGGTTGCTCACGCTGCAGCTGCTAGGGGAACATGACTCTGCAATGACTCTCTGAAGAGATGCTGCAGTGAGGGCTTGTGGCGGCACTCACTTCTGACACACATCCAGCACCAGGACGTGGGGGTGATCCTCCTCGGACATGCGGACCACCACCTCCCTGGTGAAGGCACCCGGCCGGCTCTGGTCAATGGTATGACGGCTAATGGTGGAGGAGGTGGAACTGGTCCAATACAGAGTGTCCCAGGGCCGGTGGTAGGCCAGGCCTTCAACGGAGCCCACGTCTGGGAGAACCAGAAAACAGAATGTGGGCAACTCCACACGGAACTGGGAGAACCACATGGAAATGGAATAACCACATAAAACTGGGATGATCAAACAAAATGACCACATGGAACTGAGATAATCGCACAGAAACAGGATAATCATAAGGACCAGTGAAGAACACACAAAACCAGGATAGCCAGACAGAAACAGAAGAATTTACACAGAACTGGGATAATCATACGAAACTGGGATAGCCACACAAGAAGGATAACCACATAGAATTGTGTAGTATTTTAATCACCATGTTAAGGAAACACTGTGATGCTGTGCACTCGCAGATATTATCTATGAATATTAGCATGGTAGCATGGAATGATTTCAGGGGCCAGCATGGTCTACTAGCCAACAGCAAACAGACTTATGTTAGGTGTGATTGGGCACAGAGAAAACTGCAAGGGATTAAAGCTTTTTGACTACATATGGGTCACCTACATTTTGTCATCTAACCCGTACTGTGTGTCAATAAAACTCATTTGAAATCATTAACATTCAATAATGTATGGAAAAAAAATCTGGATAGTTCATCCTCTCAGTACCAATGTCAGAATTCAGCTGAGACTCACAAACTGGCAGCTTCAACTGACTCCTGGACACAAATGCCAGCCAGGACTGTCCCACACAGAGGCAGTTCCACACCTGCAGAGCGTCAGGTGATTTACGAAAGGCAGCCACGGCGAGATCAGATCATCACGCTCCTGTCTGCCATCCATCACTGCTCACGACCGCTAATGAAGACAGATTTTAGGCGTCGCAGTGCAGGAGCTGTCCCACTTCTCCACCAGCGAGCCTCCTGGACGAGCCTCCTGGCCTAGCACCAGCCAGGCTCCCAGTCAAGCACCATACTTAAGGAGTTAAGCGTTTCTTAGCCGTTATACCCCAGAGATTAAGGAAGCCTCGCCAGCTTCTCTTAGCACAGTGCATAATGCATAAACCCTAAAACTGTAAGCTAAGGAAATCTTTCAGGATCATCTACTAAGCGGCTTAATTTCAGAAAAAATACTCAACTGTCCAAATGAATGAAATAACTGTAATCTACTTAGGACACCTTGAATAAAGTATTTACTACAATGTTAAATATGATTAAATAAAGAATATTACTCTAAGGCCAATCAGATTGTGTAAGCAAAATTAAAATGAGCTCAAATGGAAAAAATATGGAACCTAGAAGAAATAGCAATGGTTTTGAGACAAATTTCCAGTGTATCAGAAACCTTGGGAAATACTCTGTACTATGGGTGATACCTGAAAAGGCACAGGAAGGCACACGTTTGCTGTGACTGTTATTTCTATGAAACAGGACAAGCTGTGAATTGAGTGTTAGTTACGTAAGGAGTCACTCTAAATGAAAGCCCAGCAAACAGACCCTAACCCCTTGACTCTGACCAGCTCAGTCCAGAGAGAGTTCCTTAGAGCACATTTCTGCAAGCTGATATTTGGGGCACTCACTACACTGAACATTAAATAAACATGTTCTGTAGTGAGGAGATGATGAAGCAGCCTATTCTGCTAACCAGCTACAATCTCCTGTGCCAGGGTCAGCCCCTGTTCTCCCAGTCTGTGTGCTTTTCCCCGTTGTCCTAGTCTGTAGCGTTTCCCTCACTCCCAGTCGGCTGCAGGGCTCAATGAGCCGAGCGTGCAGCTATCTGTTAACCCCTCTATTGTGAGTTCGAATCCCGCCTCCTCTGTTTCTGTATTTTGTTCCCTAGTGTTTCATTTGTATGAGTTTTCTAGTTCCTGCGTCTTGTGATTTGTACATGCTTTGTGCCCATGCTTGTGAATTCCCCTCGTGTACATTCTGTTTCCTTCTTTCTGTCAGTGTCATAGTTTTCCCCTCCCAGTCCCTGAGTTAATTACTTCCCCCTGTTGCCTGTTCTTGTTCCTGCCCTTGTCTGTTCTCCCGATTGCTCGTGGTCCTGCTCCCTCCCTGATTGGTTAATTGTCTGTCTCACTCCTCGTAGTCTTTTGTATTTTGTTATTGTCTCCTGGTGTTTTTTAGTTCATTCAATAAACCCTTCTGTTGTCCACTGAAGCCTCCAGCGGGTCTGACTTTTTGAGTGAGGCCCCCGTTTAGTAGGCCTCAGCGCACCTGATCCAGAAGCCAGGGCTTAACCCTCTGGAGTCGACGGCGTCGTTGGTGATGCCACATATTTTCTTGTGTATTTCAGTTCATAACTCGCTGAAATCTTATTATAGAAACATGAAAAAAAATGCTGACTAAATCCGTAATCTGTCTTATTTTTAAAACATCCATTGTCAGAAGTATTAAAGTTTTTAAAATCATGTTAAATCATGTCATCTTACTTTGTTTTACCTAAGTCGGGGGCGTGTAATCTGAAGATCGCTATTCACATTCTAAATAGCTGCATTTCCACGTATTCAAATAACATTCGCATGGTCATTTGACGAACAACGCAACAGTGAAACACGATCCAGATACATCCCCATCAGCGCCATAAAAGGAGGGGGGGGTGTGGCCAGGTGTCAATGACTCATTCACACACATGAAAGTTGCTACATATTCAATGAAAGGAGCCAGAAATAGTGACATGAGTAGCTTTTTCTTGTTATCCAACTGAATGTTGCTACTACACCATTTAGTCATCTTCACGTAGCCAAGACTTTGCTGATCAGATATCTGGGATCAAATCAATCACCATTGATTACTATGTACTTTTATAATGTTTCTGCAAGTGTTCCAAACTGCATTTTGCAATGTCTATACTTTGATGTCAAATTAAACATATTTACAAAGTACACTAAGATTAAGATGAGTTTTATGCCAAAACAAATATATATATATATATATGAAACAATTTATTTGCCATGAATTAAGTTTATGATATTGAATGAAATATGTTCCTAATTTACATGAATGATATTGACACCAACATTTTAAAAAATATTTGAGGGAGCACTTCTTTACACGTTATGTGGTTAGAGTATGGAATAGCCTTCCTGCTAGTGTAGCGGAAGCTAAAACACTGGGTTCCTTTAAATCAGAGCTAGATAAGATTTTAACAACTCTGAGCTATTAGTTAAGTTCTCCCCAAATGAGCTCGATGGGCCAAATGGCCTCCTCTCGTTTGTAAATTTCTTATGTACAGTATGTGACCATGCCCCAGTCACTGAAAGTGTGTTCCCTACCCCTAGTCTCCAGAGGGGTAAACCACAGATGAGTCCTGTCTCGAGGCGTTTTTATATTGTCTTGGACTTGTCAATATTTACACAAACTTGTCTTAGACTTGGCCATTGGATTTGCCAAATTTTCTAGTTGGTCAAGACTCAGTCCAGCTGTCCAAATGTATGTTTTCTTTCTGAAGTTTATATTTACAGCAGTCACTTTATTTTTTTAGCTACAACCGAAAAGAAAAAAAAATGTAAGTGTTCTATCTGGTCATCTAATTTCATGTAATTTTCGGTTCAAAACTATTACCTAAATATCTCATACCTTAAATATTACTTTATATTTCTATCAGATTAAATTGCTGATTTCCAGTGATGTGGTATTCCCTGAACTGAAATATGAGGTTTTGTATCTGTTGCAGCAATATTTACATCATTCCAAATCAATGGGATCGAAGTAAATTACATACATTTGTCTAGTTGTTTGTCCTGTTGGATTAATCTACTGGACTTTGCTACAGCATAATAATAGGTAGCTGTCAGGGGCATATAGTCACCTCACCGTGACTGGGGTACCTAATGAGACACATAAACATGCTCTCAAACACAAGTGCAGGAGAAATGCAGAACTTCTATTAAACAGACAGAGGACAAAGAATTGAAACTGGAAAATCAGGTTGAATATCCCATTCTGCTCTACTCACAAGCAGTCTGTAAAATTAACCTGAAAACATTAAGAAAAATATTAATGGGATCAGGTTGTGTTGTGACAATGTCACAAAAGTATGTGGTGCAAATCGGGTACCATTGTAAAATACTGTACAGATGGACAGATGCACAATACACTCTACCATGGGACCATTACTGCCATGTAAAATTGTGTTGGAGAGATAGGAGAGTGAGACAATATATGCCTGCCTTAAAAGAGCTTGCTAGAGTGTAACTGCTCTTTTTGTACACTTTTTTTTTACAGTTGAAGTTACTGACTCTACCTCATTACACTCGTAGTTTCGAGTGTACTTCATTTGGCAAAAATAGACAAAACACACAAAGAAATTCACAAATCAATTTGATTTTATAGCATTAAATTTTACTCATGCATTATATAGATATCACAATACTATTTATGAATTATTTTGGCTATGATAATCGTGCAATGAAAATCTGATATCATAACTGCTCTAATTGTTTTTCAGCTGCCTCAATTCAAGCCTTGATCTAAGTATTAAAAATTTGGTGGATTGCAATTACAAAAAAAATCTCTCAAATGTTGTCCCTCAAGGGCCATGATTAAGGATCTCTGCTGCTGCTCTGTGGATACTGGATTCAGTTAATGAATTGTAATTTCACTGTGTCGTTGAAGACGGTTTTAAACAAAAAAGCTTCAAGAAATAATGTAATTTTGTATGTTTACTGTAAGACTGCTATTCTGAATGTTTACTGCATATACAGTATGTCATAATCTTGAGCCTATAAATTATCAGCACAAATACAGTACATCATTCTTCTCTGAGTGGGGGTTGCATGCTGTTTTGTCTTTGGGGAATGTTGAGTATAATATCAAGTGAAATAACTATACATAAAGTAAATAATGTGGCCTAATCTGATCCTACTGTCCTGTTACACTGCAGTTGCTTTTTGATCACAACAAATAATAGTACAAAATGATCATCTTAAAACAGAAGATGTGTGTCTCTAGCATCACACAAAAATTATAAACAGGTAAATACAGTAAGTACTGTAGTCTCAAAGAGGATTCCTTTTTCTGTTTTGGTCTTGACTGTGTCTCTCATTTGGACTCAGTCTTGCCTCAGCCTTGACTACGAAGGTAGTCCTGCCTACAGCTCTATGTCAAACTCAAGGCACCTCTGAGCTTGGCCTCACGTGTCTGACCATCAGAACCCTGACAGCTCGGCATGCTGGGAATACGCTCCAGCAGTGTGGTCATTATTTACCAAAGGGCTTAATTAGTCAGACATGTTTGACTGACACATTTGCATCTCTTCCATTAATTGGGTGGCCGTTTTTCTCATTTCGCTTTTCTGGGAGAGACTGTCACTTGCACTGCATGCCACTGGGTTTCCTTGGGGGGGGGGGCACTGGGTGATTGACAGATCCCTACATTCACAGATGACTAACTCATTTTTAACTAACAGCAGGTTCCATATGCTTACTATTTCCACGCAGTTGTTTTGTTTACCCTGGAACCTGGAATTACTCACATGACACTCTCAGGTCTCCAACTAAATGTCCCTTTTTACTGTTGTCATGCAGAATCAGAGGCAGAACCAAGAATGTTGATGATAGTGATTAACACACAGTTGAAGGGAAAAAAAAACAGATGGCAAGAAACTGATGCATTTAGACACTGATCTGTATGACAGACAGCATTACTGTGTCAAAGGTCAAAGACGATCTTATCACATAAAAGTGCTGCTTTCATATTTTAACAACCTTCACTGGCAGATATAATAAGACTGAACGTGGTTAACTGCTATTCTGTCCAGCGCCTCCCACAGGCAGGTGAAATGCCATTTCACAGATTTTACTGTGGCCAGAATACTAGTGAACATGATCAGGGACTCTATCAGTAAAGTGTATTATTATCACTACTGACAGGCTAAACAAAAGCAAAAATGTTTCTTGTAACTGTAAAAAGAAAAACTGGGAAAAAAGAACCAGTTTCATGTGGAAGTACAAAGGCAGCTGATGGCCTTCTCTATGTCTCCACAACAAAAGTAACATGAAAGTGAAAAAGATTACGAGAAATTGCACTCCTAGCACACAACAACAGCATGGAGAAATAAACTAGCTGAACTCTCATCGGGTGGGAGTGAGGGGGGTGAGGGGGCTTATCTTTTTAGTCCTGGGGGCTTTACTTGCTTATCCACCATGTGTCATCGTTATAAAAGCGGAAGAGGCTTCTGGTACTGAGCTCATCATTCGCTACAGATGTGCTGTCGGTATCATGGGAGGGGATTATGCATGGAAATATCCAATTACAACCTGAGCATGAAGTCATGTGACATGCGACATTCAATCAAACATGACCTGACGGTATATATGGCGTCATGCGCACTTACATTTGGTATTCTGCTTGGTAATCCATCCAAGCAGCTAATGTTACTTATTAACCAACCTGTACATTATTAAAGCTTATCTCATTAATAATGTTATCATTAAAAAGTTTGTTTAAATGTTTAAAGGACGGATCTCATTAATCTGAAATTTTATTTCAAATATTAATGTCGTTTTTTGGTCTATATTTCTCTTAGTTTAAATTGAATAGTTTTTTAGTAGTTTTCTCAGAAATGTTACTTTGTCTAATGATGGAAAAACTTCTTATGTGTGACCAGACAGAAGGACCATGTCACGACTGACAACATCCACCCAGTCCAGTCTCTCAGTTTGCTCTTCTTGGGGTTGAGGTGAAAGAATTCAGCAAAGTGAAATGTTCAGCTTCTCCCTGACCATATTCATTCTGCACTGAACTGTGTCCAGATACCACGTAAGCGGGCATTTACATGCAACATTACAGTATGGTCACGCTCTATCTGTGTCATTCAATATTCATTTATTACTGAAACAGGCCAGCCAATCCTCCGCGCTCCCTGCCTGCACATCTGTATAATACATTGCTCCAGGCAATCTGCTAATTGCAATGACGTGACGATAAACAGCACAAAAAATGAGAGAAAATGAGGAAATGGATTACTTTCCTGTTCACCTAACCCTCTCTGGGTCGAAGATGGCGGAAAGTAGCAATTTAATCCATCATATGTCAGCCAACACAAGAGATACGATACCTTAAACACGGATTTTTTGACAGTTAGATTGGTCCCATTTACTTGGAAAAGAATAGTGGAAGCCATTACAAAGCTCTTACTAGATGTTGCGTGTGTAAAACCCTGCGATACATCAAGGTACTGCCACTTTACGTTGGTTACAAATGGCCCTTTCACAAATCGCCTCTCACACTTAAAGCCTGAAACACCAGTGAGCAATCTGCAGCCCCCCCCCCCCCTTCATTTTACCGCCTTAGTGATGCTAACATCAAAGTCGGGCACGATGGATAATTGCCCCCCAATTATACTCTGCTGCCAGAACACAATCTGGCATACAAGACACTTAAATGGAGGCTGCAGCCTGAATTTCTTTAATCAACAATGAAAGGGGGAGATAAATAAACCCCAACTCTCCCTAACATTTTTAAAATTTTAAATGGTGAAAATCACACCCTGGCTGCTCCTCATGAAGGAGATATCTGAATATAACTATAACTATGTTATAGTGCTATAGGACAAAACGACAAGGCGCGGCAAGGCTGCCATTGAAACAAGTTCATTATGTGACTCAACATCTCTGCTTATCCTTATGGCAAGAAGGATAATCAATCAGACTGCACAATAAAAAGATACGTCTGCAAAACCCATCTCTAACCTGGTCTAAATCACATCAATAGACAGAAAAATTCAGAAGTTGGCATTCTCTGACAATTCCATCAGCTGATAACGTACGAGGGTCCTCTGTAGAAATACTTTTGTCTGAAAGGGCCACTCTTAACGTTGGTTATTAAAATGACATAGGCCACAAGTTACTAGTTAGATGTAAGATGGCAGCGTGGATGCATGCAGCGGCCCGGAGGTATCTGAGGAGCAGATTTTCTTTACTTGCTTTTAATTCTCTGTACTTTATTCAGTCAGAACTGGCAAACATGGCATTCAATCGGCAAGAACTGAGGGATATCAGAATAAAAAGTTTTATTCCACCACTACCTCCAAACATTCTGGATGAATTGCGCCACATGTCAGTGCCTGCCTGGATTTCCACCCCAGTGAGGAGGTGGCACAAGCAGAGGAGAGTGCGCAAGCAAAAACAGGCAAGCAGGCCAACATTCATATTAGACTAAAAGTGGCAAGCAGGCCGACATTCATACTAGACTAAAAGCAGGCAAGCAGGCCGACATTCATACTAGACTAAAAGCAGGCAAGCAGGCCGACATTCATACTAGACTAAAAGCAGGCAAGCAGGCCGACATCCATACTAGACTAAAAGCCTCCTGAACAAGCCACCACTAACGAGCCTGTTGGTCCCAAACACCCAGTCGCTAGTCAACAAGATGGACGAGTTGAGACTCTAGCTATGCTAAGTTAGCACTGGCTAAATTGCATGACGCCATAAACGGACTGCAAAACTCTCACCTGGATGGCATGTTTATTATGGCAGGAGACTTCAATCATGCCAACTTTAACCCTCTGGGGTCTAGGGGTAGGGGACACACTTTCACTGACTGGGGCATGATCACACATTTCATTCAATATCATAAACTTAATTCAAGGCAAAGAAATTATTTCTTATATATTTGTTTTGGCATTAAACGCATCTTAATCTTAGTATACTTTGTAAATATGTCAGATTTATGTGAAGTTTGTATTTTGGCATCAAAGTATCGACATTGCAAAATGCATTTCCCGAAACATTATAAAAGTACATAGTAAGCAATGGTGGAAGTTTGTTTTGATCCCAGATATCTGATCACCAAAGTCTTGACTACATGAAGTAACTGACTAAATGGTGTAGCTGTAACATTCAGATGGATAAATAAATAAGAAAAATCTAACTCATGTCACTATTTCTGGGTCCTTCCATTGAATATGTAGGATCTCATATGTGTGTGAATGAGCCATTGTCACCTGGCCACGCCCCCCCCCCCTTTCATGGTGCTGATGGGAATGTATCTGTATCGCGTTTCATCGTTGCTTTTTTCATCGAATTACCATGCGAATGTGATTTGAATACACGGTAATGCAGCTATTTAGAATGTGAATAGCGATCTTCACCTGAGGGCGGTACTACACGCCCCCGGTGCAGGTAAAACAAAGTAAGGTGACATGGTGTACTCTCTTGCCGATTTAACCGTATTTAAAAAAAATTTATACTCCCGACAATGGACATTTTGAAAAGAAGACAGATTACGGATTTAGTCAGCGTTTTTTTCATGTTTCTACAATAAGATTTCAGCGAGTTACGAACTGAAATACACTACAAAGCTATGCGGCATCGCCGACGATGCCGTCGACCCCAGAGGGTTAAGTCTGTGCTCCCGAAAATTGATCAGTTTGTTGATATTGCATCCAGAGGAAACAGTACATTGGACTATGTCTACTGCAATTTAGCAAACGCTTACCAAGCGTTGCCCAAACCTACCCCAGGCCAATCAGATCACTTGTTCCTGAGTCCAGCATACAGACCCTTCATCACCAAGACAAAGCCCACAGTACAGACGGTCAGAGTCACATCTAAACAAGCCATAGTTGAACTACAGCAGTTCTTCAACAACACAAACTGGGACCTGTTCATGGAAGACTCCACTCTGGACAACATCACAGACTTAAACTTCTGTACAGACAATCTCACCACCAGCAAGAGCATATGCACATTCCAAAACAGGAAACCATGGATAAAAAGAGAGGTTCAGAACCTGTTGAAGGTGCGTGACATGCTTTCTGCATGGGGTACACAGAAGCCTATAAAACAGCAAGGTTCAATCTGAAGAAAGGCATCAGAGATGCAAAGCTCCACTACAAAATGCGAATAGAGGAGCATTTTAACAGCACAAATTCCCGTCGCGTATGGGAAGGTATAAAATCCATCACAGACTACAAAAGCAGCAGCAGCTGCATAATTAACACAGTTAAACCATCTCTCCCCGATGAACTGAACGACTTCTTCGCATGGTTCAACAGAGCGAACAGTCAACCTACCACCAAGCTACTACTGCACAAAGCACCATTATCTGCAACCACACGAGGTGAGAAGGACCTTAAGCCACATCATCCTCAACAAAATCACTGGCCTGGACAGCGTTCCAGGGTGGGTCCTGAAGAACAGCGGAGGACAGCTGGCAGCCGCACTCACCAGCCTGTTCAATCGTTCCTGTCTGCCTCAAGACCGCTACCATCATCTCGGTTCCAAAACAGGCAGCGGTCAGCTGGACTACCACCCAGTAGCCCTGACCCCCATGATAACGTAATGCTCGGAAAGACTGCTCCTAACCCACATAAAGAAAAACATGCCGCCTTCCCTAGACCAACACTAGTTTGCCTACAGGGCAAAGAGGTCAACAGAGGACGTTGTCTCACTGACCCTTCACGCTGCCCAGTTGCATCTAGAATTGAGGGACAGCTATGTACGGATGCTCTTCTTCAACTACAGCTCCACCTTCAATACCATCACCTTAAACGGCTGACTACCAGACTGATTGACCTTAGCCTCAAAACACACCTGTGTAATAGGATTCTGGACTTCCTCAAGCAGACCACAGACTACATGGGATAGGCAAGCAAACCTCCATTGTCATAACACTGAACACTGGAGCACCACAGGGCTGTGTGCTGTACCCTCTGCCATACTCACTCTTCACACGACTGCAAACCCATCCATGATTCCAACATCACAATCAAATTCACAGACGACACCACTGTGATAGACCTGATATCAAACAATGAGTCAGCTTACAGAGAGGAGGTGGAGAACTTGGAGAGCTGAAGCCAGGACAACAACTGCAGCCCTCAACCCAAAGAAAACTAAGGAAACGATCCTGGATTTCAGAAAATCGATGTAAAAGGAAGACCATCCCATCAATATCGTTGGTGAGAAGGTGGATTCGGTCCAGAATTTCAGATTTCTTGGTGTTCATATCAGCTGAGACCTCTCCTTGTCAAAAAACACAACATCCTTGGCCAAAGAGGGACTCCAGAGGGTTCATTTCCTGAGAAGCCTAAAGAAAGCACAAGTTCCACAACAGCTGATGGTCGACTTATACAATTGTGCCATCATCCCATACTGCAGCACAGTATAGTACCCAGGAATCACCTCAGAGAACAAGGCGGCCCTCCTGTGCAAAACAGCCTAGAGGATCTCTGGCTCACAGCTACCTACCCTGGAGGAACATCTGCAATGACAAAATATGATATCGCTGTTCTTGATTTCTGTACTTTAAACTGAAGTGCAGTATCTCTCAGTACAATGTATTTATCTCATGTGCAATATTCCACCTATCTTTTAATATTTTATTGCTGTATGTTACTTATTTTATTTTTCCCCTTCTTAAACCATCTTTACTGAAGATTCTGAAGAAGGAGCACGAGGACCAGCAACATCAAAAAGAACTGCTGAACTTCAAGCAAGTGTCAAACTTCCTGAATGTGTACATGGTCCACTCATGATAGCAGGTTTCTTGCAGTGTCACACCTAACATGCTCCCCAAAGAGAAAACTTTGAGCATTCAAATAAACGAACGATAGCAAAACAAGAATATATTTTTTCTGGGAATCGATGGTTTACAATGGATTTTAGGTTCTGGATCCTTTGCTATTGGGGCCTGGAAATAAAAAAGAGGCTGTTTTATCTGATCAAACCATGGGGGAAAAGCACAACAAATACAGATGTAGTAAATTTATTAGGCAAATATTTAGCAGCTCTGTGTAAAATCTATGAAATATAAATGCTCCCTCTCAAACTGCAGGTTTCTATGCTAAAGAAGGCTGAGGATAATTACAAGATGTTCCTACCGTTCCACTTTGGCAAGAAAGCAAAAAACTATTTCATGAGGCACTATGAGGTTTATATATGTATTTTTTTGATTCGTACCAAGATCAGCAAGACAAAGATGGTCTAGTGAGATGTTCTCATGAAAGCAAGCGATAAAAATGGTCTTACTCTCCATAATGATGCGCCGGTCCGTCCAATCATCGTTGATGAGCTGAATGTTCCCAAAGTGCACATCACTGAAGAAGATGTGATTTGTTCCCAGTTCTTTTTGTCGGTGGTCAAAGGCCAGGGCAATGACGTTCTTGAAGTAGGCTGGGTTCTCATAGGCCACAACCGGCTGGTTGAGATTGCTCTCATCCGTGAGGTGGATGCTCTTCAGGATGGTACGCTCCGAGTACAGGAGGTAGCCATCGTACCTGCGGCAGGACACGTCGTCCTCTGCCAGGTAGCCGTGAGCGCATGCGCAGGTCTTCCGCCCATTGCCCAGATAGTAGCAGAGCTGCTGGCAACCGCCATTTCTCCTGGCACAAGGGTTTGTGCCTAAATGAGAGGACATATTGTTTAGTAGCGCATAAGCAGGTGTTGCATGTAAAGGGGAAAATGCCTGACTAACATTGAGAAGGTGTTGCATTTAAAGGGGAAAATGCCTGACTATATTGAGCAGGTGTTGCATTTAAAGGGGAAAATGCCTGACTAACATTGAGCAGGTGTTGCATTTAAAGGGGAAAATGCCTGACTAACATTGAGCAGGTGTTGCATTTAAAGGGGAAAATGCCTGACTAACATTGAGCAGGTGTTGCATT
>JAABNX020000001.1:51409120-51432973 GCA_015163995.2 Mormyrus lacerda | reverse complement strand
CTAACATTGAGCAGGTGTTGCATTTAAAGGGGAAAATGCCTGACTAACATTGAGCAGGTGTTGCATTTAAAGGGGAAGACACGTGACTAACTTCAAACAGGTTTTGTGTTTAAAGAGAAAGATGTTCGGCTTGTACTGAGCAGTAACTCAACCTTTCTCATGGCCCCGGCTGAACACCTTCACATCCTTGAGGCCGATTCCCAAACCACTTCTCATGGTCAGGGCCTCCGTGGCATTGCTCTTGAAGCCCCTCCGGATGGAGCCATTGGCATGTGCCCTGATGTGGGCCCGCAGGGAAGGAGTGACGAGGGGGAAAAAGCAAGATGTCAGACAGTTCAGACCCATGGTTTTCCAAGCAATGGCAATGTAAACATCAGGAAAATGACAAGCGAGGCTTCCCCTGACAGATGGAGAACATGAACCTTCCTGGATGTAGTAAAAAGGGTGGAAGCAACAAAAAGGAGCAGGTATTTTCCCGACATATAACACGGCATCCCTAAGATTCTTAGCAGTGACCTTGCGAGGAAACGACTCGTCCACTGAAGGCGAGGTGGCTGGTCTTTGCCAAACATTCAGGGGAACGGTAACATTTATGGAAAAATAAATTACCTGTCAGACCAGTAGATGTAAGCGCCGAAGATGGTGACGGAGAACATATCCAAGCCACTGGATGACAAAATGATCTCCCGGCTCTGCCCGTTCTCAAGGTTGATCCTTTCTATCTTGTCGGTGCGAGTGTCACACCAGTATAACTTATTTTCCTGGAATGTAATTCACAAACATTAGCAGGAACTGTTCCAGTTATGGAGACATTTTTCTCACCTCGCCCACCCCCAGTCAAAAGCCATTATGAGGCTTTCAATGGAGCGGCTAAAGACTTATGCGCTCGCTCCATGTGCAGACGCTCCATGTGCCGGCACTGACCTCGTAGTCGATGGAGATTCCATTGGGCCAGGCGATGCCAGAGTTCACCAGCATGACTTGGTCCGACCCATCCAGACGTGCCCTGCCGATGCAAGGGGTTTGACCCCATTCTGTCCAGAACATGTACCTGCACAGGGTGGCAATGAGAATGAAACAGGAATGGAGGAGCACAGCGGGGCCAAGCACTCCAGGACACTGCTAACCTTCCAGCAAAGACAGGTAGATATGTCCAGTTGTACATTTCCACTCATTGTGGGAGTTGGGATACATTGAGGGAATGTGGCTTATGTGCACTTAGGGAGGGTGATGCGACTGCAGTCTGTACTTCTGATTGGCTTCCTGCTATTTCCCCGATTTATGTGTAAATTGCAGTGTTCTGTGCTTCCTGCCCCCGGTAAATCAGACCCCGCTTGACGTCTGACCTAAAAGCGCTGCATTTCGTTCATCCACAACAAGCCCCCCACCCCCCACTGCATTTTTTCCTCCCGAAAGAGCAGATTCTTTGTTGTTACTGTTATGTTCCCTCTCTCTGTCCTCAGCTTGCAGCAAACTCTTCATTCCCTGTTCAACACCTGAGTCACGTGGCGGTGTTGACAATGCTCTAGAAATATATTACTTTCTCACTTAGACTTTCAAATCAGTCCTGCCTGGATCAGAGGACTTTCCTTTTGTCATCAGTCCAGAAAATGACACGCTGGGAGGCGATTCCTTGCTAGCTGAAAAGCCGGGAGACAGACAAGCCTGAAAGCAGTCACCAAAGAAGGGCAAGTCGTCACGTCCTGTGTCCAAAGAAGTTGGGATGCTGTGCAAAATGTAAATAAAAACAGAATGTAATGATTTGCAAAACAAATAAACCCATGTATAATGGACAACAGAAGAAAGGCAGCATATCAATGGGAAATTTTATTATTTTATGACAAATACATGCTCAACTTGTATTTTATGACTTTGATGCCAGCTACTCGTTCCAAAAAAGCTGGGACAGGACAAGGGACAGGACAACCAAAGACAGAAAAAGTTGTGTAATGCTAAGCCAAACCTCCGGGTTGAATATCTTGTAAGTGACTAGGTTAACTGGTAACAGGTCTATGAGATGATGGGGTACAAAGAGCCACAAAGAGGCAAAGTCTCTCACTCCGTGTTGGTAACTAGAACAACAATTTAAGAAGAATGTTCTTCAATGTAATAGTGCGAAGAATTTGGGAATTTCATCATCTATGGCACATAATATTGTTAAAAGATTTAGAGAATCTGGAGAAATCTCTGTACGCAAGGGACAAGGCCAAAAAACGATATTGGATACTGTGATCTTCGGGTTAAAACTGTGATCTTGCATTAAAAACACTTATGATAATCATTGACTGTGATCACAGTTCATTGCTGCATCCACAAATGCAGGATGTAACTATACCATGCAAAGAAGAAACCACATCTAAACATGATCCAGAAATACCGCCGACTTCACTGGAGCTGAGCTCATTCGAGATGGACCGAGGCAAATGGAAGAGGTGATGCAACACAAAGGTAAACATGCCCCTGTCCCAACTTTTTTGAAACATGTTGCTGGCATCAAATTCAAATTGAGCATATACTGGTCATAAAACCGTAAAATTTGTCTTCCGATATTTGATATGTTGTCTTTGTTCTATTTTCAATTGATTATGGGTTCATGTGATTTGCTAATCATTGCATTTTGTTTTTATTTATATTATACACAGTGTCCCACTATTTTTGGAAACAGGGTTGTATCACAACACGAACACTCTCCCTCACGAGTGGAAGGCAGCCTCTAGACACTAGACCCCTCCCCTCCCTGTTTTGCCACAACTGACATGGCGGATCCAACGCAAGCCTGCTGAGCGCCATATCAATTTCTCGCTCACTGATGACAGACGGTTATGAAGCGGTGCACTTACAGTAGCATACGGACCCTATCAGAACATGGATCCACGTGCCTGCCGGCAGCATTCATAGCATTACCCCACCATCTTGCTCAGCACTGATTCATGTCATTTCAGACTCACCATAGCCGGCTGGCTGAGAGGTGACGGTATTCCACTCTGTACCTAACTCCCTACATTATTCCCGAGGTAAAAAGTTACTGCACTGGGCCGAAATAAAGCCAAACCAGGCTGGATGGGAAGAGGTGCACTGTGATGCAGAAATGTACCCTTGTGAAAGAAGATCTACAGTACTGTTGTGTTACTCAGTGGTCGACCATCAGACGACACACGCCGCCGCCTAGGGAGTCTTCTTCTGGGGGGGCGCTGACTTTGCCAGCTGATCTGACTTGGTCTCGGACAGGGGGTGCATTCAGTGAAGCTTGCCTACGGCACTAAATGAGCTACAACCGGTACTGGTGCTTCTGGATACTGAATACCATATGTGAAGCCCATCCACGGCTGCTTTGTGGTAATCCTCCTCAGATATGAGGAGCGTGGCAACACCACGTATTCCCACTCCTTACTCCCCGGGACGCTTCCCTTCTGCCTCAGTGAGATTTATCTTCCGGTCGCTTCTGATCGCATCTAAAATAAAAGGCTATCACTACAGAAAATCCTGGGCAGTGAATCACTCCTTTAATTATCCCGCAGCCTTGGTCTGGGGGCTCGGCGCCGTCTCTGAGGCAGGAGATTCAGAGCAGATCGGGATTCTCCCGTAGGGGGGTCTCAGGGGTGCTGGCACAAGCAGGCAGGGTTATTACTCAGTGGGGATGAACGGCTCTCTTCTATCGGCCCTGGTGCTATTCCTGAGGATGCTGGCATTTAGGGTAGGCGATTCATTAATCATGTGATCAGCAGCGTCTGGAGTCTGCCTGCTGAAGTAGCCCATGCTTCCAATTCCAATGACTGGCCAAAAAGGGGAATTCCACAGTGACCCGGCAGACGGATGCGGTGAGGGGGGTCAGAGTGCGGAGGGTCAAGCTGATCGTGCAGAGCCGCAGGTCCCGATGCCTGGCTAGCGGGCAGACTGGGGGATAGCATACCCTTTCACCGGATGCACGGCGATGGCTCGCGGCTGGTCCAGCCCCTGGGAGATCACCACAGACCGGAACGCGCCACTCAGCCGGGCCATCTCAATCAGGTTGAAGCCGTGGTCTGTCCAGTAAATGTTCCCTGTAGCAAAACGCCGACCGACAGGCAAACAGACAGACACACACACACAGGCCAAATGATATACAGACAATTATGTTGACTGGATAATTTTAATTTATTTGGGATCAAAAATTTATGCATAAAGAGTTGTCCTGAATTCATTTACATAGTTAGCAGACGTAACTGTCCAAAGCTACACACAGGGTGGAAATCTTGGGGTCAGCGAGCACCCGACATCTCTGAAACCGCTGGGGTTAAGGCCCGTGCTCAAGTGGACAGGGGTGACATGACTATTCTGTTAGACGCTGAATTTGAACTAATATCCTTCTGGATATGGGCACATAGTAACACCACGGTAGTATCCTCGGTACTCGGCCTGCGGTTTGGGTGCACTCACCGGCGACCCAGTCAACGGCGATGCCCTCCACCCTGCCGATGCCACTGGTGACAATGTCCTCCCTCCACGTCTGGTCCCTCTTCACCCTTGAAATGCGGTTTAGGCCCATGTCCGTCCAGTAGATTGTGTCATTTCCTGCACAGTCACATGCCAAAGTCAGATGGCCTTAATCTTAAAATGGATCCCCCTCGATTGTCAACAATGTAGAAATGCGATGATGGTGAACAGAATGGTGAACAGAATGGTGAACAGAATGGCTCGGTCACAAACACTCTGAGAATGCACGTGATCGCTATGGAAACCCATCACTATTGCGTCTGCTGAGATGCGTGAAGCGTGTTTACAGGAGTGCAATGAGGCATGAGTGTTTTCCTGAGGCCTGCTTCTCCACATCAAAGCAGGAGCTGAGAGTCCCTCTTGCTGTGATGGAGTGAGGCTGAAATGTGTTTCAAGTGAGAGAAAGTGAACAGCCCATAATTCATGAGGCTTCTCCACAAAGACATAACCCAGGCACCCACCCAGGCGTGCATTTTTAATAACCGGTCATTCTTGCTGGGTGACCAGACAACTTCAAGCTGTGGGCGTAAATCTCCCTGAGCAGTGAGTCATGTGACAGGGGCACATTATTTTGTTTCTGGGGGCCAGTCCAGTGTACTGGTTGGACCGGTGGTCATGTGACAGCTCGGGGGTCGTATGTGAATCCAGCCGCTGAGGTTCTGCAGATGGCCAGTGCGAATGCAGATCTTTCAATTTACACATGGACAGACCTTCACAGGCCATAGACAACATCTGCACCATCGTCCTCCAACTGAAGTGATCCTTCACAGTCCAGCTGATTTTATTTGCAATTAAAATGAAGACTTTTCAATCAATTGTTTAATCAAGCGCTTGTCTCCATAGGCTTCTTAAATACACAATTAGTTTATTATTAATTATTTTCCTTCCTGTTTATTTGGACAGCTTCTTTTTCAGCTTATTCACACTCCTGACAAGCAACCATTCAGTACCAGCAACAGGCATCCAGGGCAGGGCTGATACCTCACCTTGATAGTAATTCTGCATATCATTATACTTCACTTCAAAGCCTTGGCATCACACTTTCATAAATGTGACTTTGATAAGGACAACTACCCAACTGTGTGACAATCCGTATATCAACAAAATGTCCTACAAAAACCCTTGAGAACACTGGAGTCATAGAAGGTTTTGAAATAGCACCCCATAGGAGTCGCCATAAAAAATGGCAAGAACATGCGTGTGACGTAAAAAGGAGACGACGTGGGGCCTGCGGCGTATCCCTGATGAGTCGGCCACCTCAAGGCCACCTTGAGCCCCCGTTCCCAAAGAGGGGGCCATCGCGTCACGGTCCCGTCCGCCAGTCAGACTTTGGGGTGAAGCTGGATTATTATCGGTGCGGACACCGTGTTTGCTACTAGCTGCTTCACGCTTCCGTAGGCAGAAGTGGGTAAATGAGGTGGAACTGCAGTGTTATTTATGGCCAAACCCAGCCGTAAATCTCCGCATCACGGCGAAATATTGTTTTGCAGCACAATGATGAAACAGCCGTGCCATGGATCCAGGTTTCTGATGTAAATCACATAGGAACACGGAGGACAAGCCAAAGTTTATGTATTACTGTCCACAACAGCTGCACAGCATATCTTATATAACAATAAAACTGCTGTATGGGGGATTCTTTTTTCATTTTCATTTTTTCCCCAAGATCCTGAGTCAGTGAGGAAACCTCACCGTCAGAACCAGCCTTTATCAAATTATTTTTACTTAGTCTGGAAACTTACCCGCATGGAAATCCACCCCCACGGGAAACAAGGTGCCCGTGATTGGCATCAGCACGTCCATGTTATCGCTGGGATCCAAAGAGATCCCCCGGATCCCCTCTTGGATGGAGTACATTAAGAAGGATCCGATTCCTGTCACAAGACGACCAGAAAGGGCAGCACACAATAAGCCACATGCTCAACCTCTCAGAAACGTGAGAAAAAAATGTGATGAGTTTGTGAACTGTGGTTAAAAATATCATATAGCACATATGACAGCTGTATGAGTTATCACAGATACAAATATCGAGTTGCTAGATATTGACAGTAATATTTAAATTAATGCATAATTTGTAAAAATTATGTTAATAAAATTACTTCTGCGATCTCTAAAATGCTTAAATTCATTACATCAAATGTTTTCCTTCAATATCATTACGTAATTATGGGAGCAGTTTAGATTATCACAAGAAAATAGGTGGCTTGTGCAAGGTTTCAAAAACACCACAGCGGCACTGGCGCTTTGCATGAGCACCAGATGAGGAAACAGGCAGGAGGTATTCAGGACCACAAGAATCCATAAAACCATTTAAGTGTTGTCTATTCATGTTTATTAAATTACCATTAGTATGGAGAGCTTTTTAATTTCTTCTGTCCTTGTAACTGCTGAATACATTCATTATTAAAACCAAAACGTTCTCTGCCTGCTACCTTAGAATTTCCATTGAATAAACGTTTGAGAAAATGTTTAGACTAGAATTTGGCCTTATTCTACGTCTGCCATTGTGTGTATTCATGCACAGTGGCCTTGTTGGGAGAAACATTATTATTGTAAACTAAAAATGAAAACAACATTAAATAAAACATT
Organism: Mormyrus lacerda; assembly: GCA_015163995.2. NCBI lineage: Eukaryota > Metazoa > Chordata > Actinopteri > Osteoglossiformes > Mormyridae > Mormyrus > Mormyrus lacerda. The sequence continues at coordinate 51,425,911 of JAABNX020000001.1, read as the reverse complement.
TAAAACATTAAAACATTAAATAAAAAATAACTCAGGAACTGAAAGAAAAATGAATGCTGTATTTACAAAAAAAAAAAAAAAGTACTGCCAAATCAGAAACATCTTTTTACTTTAACCACAGTATCTTCTGTTTTTTAAAAAGATGTTGTGATTGCTGAGCTAGCCCTTTCTGGACTTTTATTGCATATTGTTTCCATGGTATTACAAAACAGTTGGCAGTGGCGTCCAATTTATACAGCAACTTTTGGGCATTACAATACATGCATATAGTGTAGAAAAGCAAGCATCTTATCTGAAGCCCTGGAATGACAGTGGTTTGGTCAAAATATAATGAACGTAAACAAAATGGTCAATTTCATTTTCTGGAGGGACATTTACATCAATTGACAAATTTTTAAATTGACAAATTAGCAACAGAAAAAGTCATTAGTGGCAGCCATATACCAGTGGCATTATTTTTCTATGAGCCTTCATTCATATGTGTTTATTTAGAATCTGTTAGTGAGCTGTTGAATCAGATGGCTGGATGGAATCAGACAGAAGTCTGGGGAAGGTGTAGCACGCACCTTCACAGGAGACACGGTCACTGCGCAAACTGTAGCCCACGGTGCAAGAGCAGCTCCTGGTCACCTCGGAGGTGGGGAGGCAGAGCTGGGAGCACCCCCCATTGTTCACCTGACAGGGGCTCCTCCCTGAAGGAGGTGCAGTGTCACATGTGGTTCTCAAGAGAGGGATCCAGTTTGAGTGTCTGGTAACGTCATCCAGTTTGCCCATGATACCTTTATCCAAAGCAGATTTCAGCCAATTTACCCAACACTCCTCCCCCGCGGGACGTTTCGGTGGAGAGGTGTCGTGTTAAGAGGCACTACGGTAGCATGACTCCCTCTTAATCACGCACTAACAGGTCAACTTCATTGCCATTTAATCCTGTTTATCGTATTTTTACCAGTAGCCAGTTTTTAAATGTGATCAAGTCACTGTTGATTTTTGTGACTGGGCAGTGCAGTTATTACATCCCTCACTACACCACTGCTGTTGTCACTGCCACTTTTTGTGTTCGCCACGCAAGAAACCCACTTTAATACCAATCTCACTTTAACATCAGTCTAATTAAACCAGTGGTTTAGTTTAATTCTACCCAATTATAAGAGAATCACCTAACCTAATTAATAACTTTGAAAATGGCAAGAATAATGTGCGGCAAACATTTACTTTAGTTTTTCTATCTTGTTTTACTGGTTGACGATAGATGTAGACATTATCCTGCGGGTTAAATACTGTCAACTGCCATCAGAAGGAACAACGTCCTACAAAGACTGAGAAGAAGAAGAATAACTGATGTGGCTCCTGCTGGAATTCAGCTATTTAAACGATTCTGCAAAGATTTGAAGGGGTCCTTTTAATTAAATTTAACTGTGTTTTAATATGTTATAAAGTAAAAGGTAGGGGGTCCTCATTGCTGCGTGACTCTGTGCCTTCAGGGTAGCCACTAATTAAATACTAAATGATAAAAACTTACTTGTTCATGCTTTTCAGCTCATTACAACAGAATTAGGACACATGAGAAAAAAAAAGTTTCACTCATAATTGAACATGTATGTAGAGGGTCCCGTCAGGGCAGCCAGGGAGTGGCGCCATCTCATGGCACTGATTATTACTGCCAGCATGCCAGCATCACGGGGAATTAACGTAGACGTAACGGCCAGCTCGGATGCCTGCCATCCATGGCCACGCTGCGTCAGAGTAATGAGATGTGTGCAGCCCTCCTACTCGCTCCTTGTCAGAGAGATAAATGAAGTGGCTAATTGGTCCAGGGAAGTTTGAAGGGCTCCGGAAAAGATTTACCTTAAAGACGCCTTAATTGACATTTTTTATACTAATGGGACGTTTAGGATATCCATGGCAATGCTGTTAATGGACCTGTCAGGGATATAGATGGTCCTGCCTGAAACCTGTGCGACGGAGAGGGGGCTCTAGGCCGTAGTCAAGCAGGGCGTCACCCTTACTGTATGTGGATCGGGGGGCTTTTACCTCACGCCTCGGAGACGAGGGAAGAGAAAGCATCCTGCCCCTTAGTCTGGTGCACTTTCTCATATGCAGATTTAAAGGAGATGGAGGGATTTTCAATCAGCATGAAAAGGGGCCAGATTCATCATCAAGGTAAACGTTATCGATCAGACGCCGTTGGTGAACTGTGCCCCTTTTAAGAGGGGAACGCCCCTAACCTCCCTGATTAAGTGGCCCCGAGGACAGCCTTGTGTTTTACATCCATTCATGCCATTTAGCTTTCCGTGTAAAAGTGTTGGGTGATAGAATTCAGCATCGGAGTCGCCATTAATGTGCAAGAGATGAATGTGGGCTGTGGCGCAGAGGGTTAGGATGCTGTGTCTGAATCCCAGAGTTAGCAGAGTGATGTCACTGTTGGCCCCGGAGTAAGACCCTTAACCCCCAATTGCTCCAAGGACTGACTCTAATCTATGTATACTGCTTTGGATAAAAGCATTTGCTAAATAAATATAATGTCGGTATTAATGCTGTGGTAGGAGCTACTAGGAGTGGCGGCTGGGCCCCATCGGTGCTCAGCCACAGGTGGCACGGCCGCCCTCACCTCTCTGCCCGTCCCTGTCGTAGACCTTCATGTGCACCACGCCGCTCGTCTTGTTCCTCAGCACCACTGCGTTCCGCCCATCCCGCTTGCTGACGGTGCCCAGCTGGCCAGAGCTGTCGTCCGCCCACCACAGCTTCCCACCTGAAATGAACATCAGGTGCCGGTCTGGGTCTTCTTCCAAGGAGTCTGCTCTTGCTCCCAGAAAGGAGGCCAAGAAACCTCCAGAGGTGTATCAGGTCAGAGGTCAGTTTAAGCCCTGGTTGATCCCACAGAAAGCCAACAGCAGTGTTCCTCCAGCAGGCACTGCGACACTCAAAGGTGACAGAAAGGCACATTTACCAGAGAATGGAGGCATCACGCCTGCAAATGGGCAGTTTCTGCAGCCTCAGCTCCGGCGGCTTATGGATTTTCCCTCACCCTTGTGACTTCCACACCCATGTTGTGTTAACCGGTTACGTGCCTGTGATGTTTCTCATGTTGATAGAATTTCGCGAATCCCTTCGAACAGCACTATGCTTGCATGCGATGCTGCTCCAAGGTGCTCCCTCAAGCATTGCGGCCACAAATGTGCTGGGAAGGGCGCTATATAAGCGTGACGCTTTATGAAGTGAACAGAACCAATCGATGTGCTTTATAGTTCACAAGCCTGGCAGTCGACCGATGGCAGCCTGAAAGACCTGGACTGTTGATGCTGATCTAGCTGGGACCTGGAGACCAATCATCACCATGGACCGGGCTGGGGTGGTGAGAAAATGGAGGGTGAGAGTAGAGGATAAGAGCCCGGTGTGGCCCGTCCCAGGGGACTGGGTCATGCTGCCGAATCAGGGAAGTGTGACACATCCTCCCGTCCAATCAAACGCGAGTGCCACAAGGTAACTGGGGGAAGACATCGCTCTGGTCATCACAAAACTTCTGGAGCACAACCAATCTCACGCCGTCACTGCAACCTGGGATATTACCCCCCCCCCTCCATGAATGGCTCACGGGGGAGCGAGAGACAATGTACAGGCTCCAGGCCGTACGCAGCTTCCCCCGTGCGGGGACTCTCCAGCTGGGCAGCAATCCGTTGCAGATTTTAATAAAGAGCTGAGTACATGTACAGCGGTGGGACTAATAAAACGCCTGGCGCCTCAGACAAACTAAGAACTGGCAAATGCACATCGATAGCCAGGAAAAGTGTGGATGTGGGGCGAACAAACAGCGATATCGAAAGCAGCCCAGCCTGACAGACATTCAGTATTCTAGTTTAATTGCAACATTAAAACAGTAGACCTTACATAAACCTTAAACATTCAGCTCTGGCAGGCTTATTCTTAATAACTGATGTCGCCTTGTTCTCATTTCATGTCAGCACTGACCAATCCTGAGGGTCGGATGAGCGGAGTTACCAAGAGCGATTAGCCGCCAGTGCTCATAAGACCCTGTTTGCTGCATTTTCCAGGAGCTCCGTCTCTAACTTTTCTCCATCATCTCAAACTTTTCCACTGCAACAGGGAAATGGAGGTAATGCAGCAGAATCAATACACAACCGGAAAAGTTAACGGGATGACTTGACAAGATCTGGACATCTGTCTTACGTACATTTCTGCAATTTGAGTGGGTGATATTTCACTTATAATATGAAGTTTATATGCTAATATGTCTCTAATATATCTCTCAGTGTGGCGCCCTTTACACCAAAACACATTTAAGTCTGTATAATTGGACAATGGAAGGCACAAAAAATGAAAAAAAAAAACAAAGATTTTAAAAAGAAAAATCCTGCAGAATTTGCTGGAAAGTGAAAAGGCCTTTTGTCTTTCCATAATGAGAAACCTCACATTCTGACATCAGTGAAATTGCTGTGAATCAGCCTGACAATCCATGGGATTGTCTCCCAGCTGTTTCTCAGCCATATCTGGCCTTTTATTAATTTACGGTTATAAAAAATGATGGATGGTGCTGATTGCTATGGAGGCCGTCCATCAGAAATGATTCTTGCTTCGGCCCCTGACCCGGGTGGAGAGTAGTTCACATCCCTTTTACCAAATGGACCCCTGACCCTCTGTCTATCCCCGTCGGCCTAATTACAATGCAGAAATGCAAAATAAATCATACAGATCATTTGAAAAAGGCAAAATGTGTACATGGTGTTTCTTGTTTTCAAAGCATCACTAAATTTTACAAATAGAAGGTCCCAAATGTAAATGGACTGCATTGATATTGTATTTTTCTACTCCTACCAGTACTCAAAGTGCTTTACAAAACATGCCTCACATTCACTCATCGGTGGTGGTGGAGGCTGCCATGCAAGGTGCCAACCTGCACACCTGGAGCAACTTAGGGTTCAGTGACCTACTCAAGGACACCTTGATGGGGTCAGGAGGAACCAGGGTGTGAACCTGCAACCCTCTGTTTGCCAAACAATCGCACTCCTGCGCCACCATCTTCCCCCATGGCACCCTGGGGGGAAACCACATAGCTATGGCACGCTGGTGTCCCATCTGGGGTTGGCAGCCTGTACCCCCTTGGGATCTCCCCGACAGGATGGGAAACCGGATGGACGGATGAACACGACATAAGGGATAAAATGCGGCCTTGATGGACCCCCTGCACCACTGATCACTTAAGAGATACAACGCAGGACTTGGATCTAAAAACCACATGTACACATGAGTATATATATATATATATATATATATATATATATTTGAAGCCGTCCTCACTTCACCAAATCGGAATCCCTTCCATAAATGGTCCTCAAGTTTGCTTCACTTCTTAATTGCAAACTCTTATCACGCCACTGATAAACAAAAATCCAGAGGATCAGGGTAGTTAGTAAAATCATAACATCTCATTAAATCCCCTGTAACTCTCTTTTTGCTTTTTAAATCAAAAACGTATTTGTGTAGAATCCCCTTCGATCAAATAAAAGTAAAACCACGGTGAATTAGCATGATAAGTCTTATCAAGCTAACAGGCCTTTGACTGAGTGATCAATTTTATCCACAATTATGGTCAGCAGGAAAATAACTGTTAATCATGGAAGAAAATCTAGATAAGATTGTAATTGTATGAAACGTAAGAAGTAAACATGGCCAGAGGTGCCATGTGCTGCAAAGTCACCTGACTGCAGGCCTTTATCACGCCATCCCACCTGCTGATAAGAGGAAGGGTCTGGGTCAGAGGTGTGTCAGATGCTAATCTCTTACAAAGGATTCTGGGAAAAGAGAAGTCAATGTCAATGTTGCAGCCGTCTTGCAAAGTGCACAACCATGAAAGTGGGTGTGGAGCAAAGCAGCATGTAAGAAGGGACTTAATTTCTCACTTCAGATTGCATATGGGGGCCATACAGCGCAACCAATGGCTTTAGTTATACCCCAGAGTAGGGCGTGGCCATATTCTCATATTGTCATATTGATATTATATTGTGCATGTGCAATAATCACTAGGGCTTCAGATGACAGGTGAAACATTTGGCCAGCTTTTCGGTGCTATACGGACATTTATTTACACCCATAATTTGTTAAACGGATTAGTAGTAAGGCTAAAATATTAATAAGACGTTTTATGATACCCAGAAGTTAGTCATCCGTATAAATTTGGCCTTACTTTACATTTAATTGATGTCAGACTTTAAATTGCAAAAAGTACCGCCACACAACCAACGTCTTTTTACCTTGTTTATCCACAAGATCCCTTCTTTTAAAAGATACCGTGGCTGCTGAGCTGTTACTTTCTTCTCCACCACTTCAGTGTGTATCACTGAGTCACACTAGAGTATACCAAACCATAGTATACCAAAACAGTATTACGTAGAGTGCTCTGCTAACTGAATTTAATAAAGGTACGCCAAGTTTATATGGATTGCTCATTTTTGCGTGTCACAAATACATCTCATTAATATTCTATCTGTACTTCTAATCTTCTCGTGAAATGGTGGGCTTAAATAAATGTTACGTGATACAGAAAAACTAGCATCCGATGAAATGATTCGCCCGTCACCTGAAGCCCTGATGATTTTCGCACATGCGTGATATAACATCAATGACATCACCCCTTACCCATAGCCTCCATAGTTTTCCGTAGACTGTTAAGTTCTGCAATCTCTTGCAATCAGTCCAAAGCAACCCAATGCTGGTAATATTACATTTCTGAGTAGCTATTTTGAGGTGTTATTCCCAGTACTGTCTTTGTTTTCCAATACTTCTCATTCATTCCTGTGCTTGATTTTATATTATATATATATAAGCCCATGTGCTGTGTTAAATTGTGGGCTGACTGAGAAAACACAGAGTGTGTGTAGAGCCAGGAACCTTAATACCCACAATGCTGAGGGCCAAGGAGGACCAGAGGAGCCCAAAAGGCAACTGGACTTTGCAGCACCTTTCAACCTGCAGGGGTGAGGAAGTTTTACGACTGCTAAGAAACACATCCAGCATGGAGTCAGTCAAAGACCTACTGCTTTAAAAAGGCTGCTTCTTCAATGCCGTGCCAGTAGACTGTCTTCCCTGAATTCCCTTTGCCTTTTACATAAATGACAGCCGAATCAGCACACCGCACGCCAACACTCCCCAGATCATACCATCTTTTCTCGGGGGTGTCTGTAGCCCAAGAATTTGTTACGTCGCGGACTAGGACATCACCTTGTGCCATTAATTAGGCTCTGGGATGTTAGACGTCAGGCAGCACCCCTTCCCAGAGGAATAACGCAGCCCAGCGTCTCAGCTCACCTCCCACGCGGCACGCGCTCAATCAGCCTGGCACGTCACCCATCCTGCACGTTTCCCTACCCGGCTTAATAAGGCTCCGGCACCAAGCGAGCCGGATCCAACGGAACACGGAGCCCGAGGAACCAGACACACGTCAGCCTTTATCAGGCATGTCTGTCGCCTCCTAACATCTCGTCGGAAACATGCAAATGAGACGCTGAAAGATGAATTTTGATGTCACGTCGGCACAATTCGGTTTGATACATACGCAGCCAGATTCTGCTGATGATTCATCCCTAAGAAATCACGCCAATCCTTGGTTTGATTCTCACTGGTCATCTGCAGAGTCCTCGGCTGCCACCTAGCCCTTAACTTCGCTAACGCTTTAAATTATTTAATAGAAGGCATTGCAGTGTCTATCCTTCACAGTGTTGGGTTTCAGACATACCTGAGCATCATATCAGTATCTACTCAAACAGGTCAACAAGCCAAAAACACCAATTCGTTGGACGGATGAAAGGAGAACTTAAGGGAGAAGGAAGAATGGGCCTAAGCATCTGGGTGGTTAGAGAAAGAACTTCCTGGTCCACCTTTTATAGTCGGACAATGCCTATTGTGGCATGAATGTGTATTTTTTTGCTCTTCAGACAGTGCGATTCATTAGGCAACCCTTACACTGCTCTCCCCGACAGCTAAGGGACGTTCGCTAGCTCAGTAAATCAGGTGTTCCTTCCCCCAAGAAAGCAGTCAGGTCAGTAGTTTTGGGAATCACCACTGCTCCCGCTGGGATGCGACACTTTTTCTTGCGAGTTCTGCGGAATTTAATTTATGAGGCAAAACTAAAAATAAGATTTTTTTCTCAACCAGAGGTGGGTGGGATGATTTTTGATAAAATCCTAACATGTTCCACCCTGTCGTCACATGGGATGCGCAGCATGTGGGCACAGAAGATATGGGGAGCTCCAGCAGAACCAGAGAATTCCTCGGAATCTGAAGCCATCACTAACTAGGGCAGAACGTGAATCAGTGCTGCCAAGCCTCTTACAGTTTAAATGTATTGCCAGTACGCCGATTCCTGTGCAAGGTTACCCCACATAGTACTTAAATGTAATGAACACATACCAATGATGTCATTTAAGCAATTTAATATAATTCCACATGCATAAACAAATGCTTGAAAACCCCAGAGAGGAGGGTAAACTGTACTGATCTCAGTAATCACTCTCAGCTTATCCCTGCTATGAAATTATGCAGGGTGCAACGTAGCCCAGAAGGTTTATGGGTTCGAGTCCCGGGGGGCGGAGGGGCTCACGATACCCTTCAACAAGGTATTTAACCTAAATCTCTGCAGCTATACAAATGGGTAAATCTGTGAGCCTGATCACATTCAGGCACCAGCCAGGTAACAGAAAAATACTAGAATTGTTCATTTCCAGCATGTTCTATGTCAGAATTACTCACTGCCGCTGTTTTACATAATTCAGGTGACTCCCTGGCACGGAAACATTATTATCACACGCCTAAAAATGAAGAGTGATAGAGGTTTTTATCTAAAGCTAAGTATGCTATACACAGTCTTCACATTTTACACAGTGTGGAAATGTAAGAGATTGACACTGCACACATCCCCATGAAGCATGATTGAAAATTACTTTAATTTTAGTTTACTTAACCAACCATGATTTTCTTTTTAATATAAGTTATATGGCAAGTGTTCTGCTTGCGATACACTCTTGTTTGGAATCACTGGCAGCCATCTTGGCGGTAACAGATTTCTGATGCAGATTTATGAGTCTGTTTCAGGAATTCAAACACTGAAAGGGCGTCATCCGGTGTGTAAATGCTCAGAATGACTAAATGTCACTTTATTTCCACTTCCTTCGCGAATCGTGCCCTTTCTTATTGCAGAGAGAAGCCCCTGCTTTGTGGCTTTTGTGACAGTCAACACATGTGTGACAGCCGGCTGGGTGGTCACATGGCACTTCGGAGTTCAAACTATTCAGGCGATGAGAAGGAAGCAGCAAGAAGTGCCAAGCAACCGGTAAACTATTCAAAGAAGCGCTTACCTTGTTTTAGGAAGCTGCATTTCACAGAACACAAACAAGAAAGGGGTTTAAAAAAGTTTATAAAATTGAGAGTGGCTACCAAGCTGAAGTAATAACATCCCCCACCCAGCAAAAACTAGCTGAAAGGACATTTAAAAGACATCTCAACTAGGCTGAGATACGGCTAAATGCATCTTTTTCAGGCTGTCGAAAAACATCAATGTCAATGCGACAGAGCTTTAATATATTATATCATATTATCATTATTATTACTTATAGGTCTTGGTTGCTGTTGCATGCAGCAAATGTTAAAAGAGGACAAAAGGGACAAAATGACATGCAGAAGCAGTGTGACAGTGGCTGGGCAAAGGGACTGTCCTCAACACTGCGCACATCTTCATCGAGATTTCCCACTTTCTACAGTGTAATCTTATTTTCATGACTGTATTCTGGCTATATGTCGTTCTTACAGCACATTATGTAATAATGCTGCATTAGGTAATAACTCAACAAAATGTAACAGATTTTCATCATATCATCATCATCATCATTATTATTATCATCGTTATTACATCATCATTCAATTTGTTACATTCGTTACATTCTGTTGAGGTATTGCATAATGTGATGTTACATTGAAACAAAACAGACACCCATCTTGGGCTAAATTTGGACCAGATCAAATTAAATACAGCCCAATTTTCAACGATCATTTTTAGCCTAAATAAAGGTCAGGACCAGCCAACTACAATCAGCCCCCAACAAACAATATCCCATGGGTATCTGGTGCTGGCAGGCCCTGTTCCTCCCTGCCTTGCCATCTCCCTTCTTTAATTTTCCACCACAAAATCCTAAACACCCACTCGCCTCCCATGTTTTATCCATGTTTCCCCACTTATTCTCACTGTTCTCCCCACCATCCCGTCCCAGCCGCTTGTTCATATTTGCTGCTTTTTCATCAGTCCCGTGGACGTGTGGGGCTCAGAGGCGCGGCGCATCGAGCTAACCGTGTCGGCGCGCCATGGGACCTCAGACGCCAGCACTCTGCTCTTTTCACTGTGTGCCTTTTTATGCTGATCTTTCCAACAAGGACCAGACACTCCAGCTCCAGCACACTCTTGATTGGGTCTAAAGGGAGTAAGAGGCCCGCATAGCAGCGCAGAGAGTGGCCTGACCCGGGGAAGGCAACCCTGGTGCTAGGAGCAGAACATCTTGGCTGGGAATATATCTGACATATCTGTAATTTTTACGAAAACCTAGAGCATTTTGTAAAAACGTTTATTCCTGGAGGAGCACCATCATTGACCCGTGGGACAGGAAAGGATTTTACAAATCCAGATGCAGGAATCAGGCCAGATCCGGGCAAGACTGTTATAAAGGTCAGACTGCTAGACTGGTGGTAAACACCTATCAACAATATGAAGTGGCAAGTCTCTCATAATGGACTGATAATCAGCACTATAAACTGGAGCTAAACACAAATTAAAACGTGGTGTGAGGCTGGATATTTAATTTTTTATTTTAATCATGTCGGCCCTAAAAGGCATCGAAGGAGATGCCTCAGTGGTCATGCTGGCCCCACAGACCCCTGACTCACCCATCACTGCCAGCGCCGTGGCCTTGGTCAACACCGCCCTCGCGGACCCCAGCACCTCCAGTCCGCTGCCATCCAGGTTGCATCTGTTGATGGTCCCGTTGCCGGAGCTGATCCAGTATAGCTTGTGTGCAGCGTAGTCAATAGACAGACCTAAGGCGGTAATCAAGCCCCTATTAATACTGATGTCGCTTCCAAGACACATTAAAATGACCAGAACCAGTACAGCAAGAGCTATCACAATGACATCATGTGCCATCAGAAACAGCATCAACAAAGCTGCTAATTTAGCAAGTGAATTACTGGTGCTTAGAAGCCTGGCCGGCATTACCCACCCCCCAGCTCCTCCCCCTAGCTCTTCCCCAACTTCCATCTGCTCCCTGCTGATTCCAAAGGTCCGGTCATTAGTTCTGAAGGAGCTCCAGCGGCGTTATCTCTGCACGCCTGGCTAGCCAGCTCATACCACCGCACTCCGTACCCCTCCATTTGTAAACCGCTAAGAATCGCACCATCTTAGAATCCCACACACTTTAAATGTTAATTCTCTGACACTATCTGACACTAATGCTGAGGCCCGCAGTGCCGTATGATGATGTCAGGGTATTTAGATTACGCGCTATATTTATACAGCATCCTGCTCCAGTTATTTACAGGTTACACTAAAGAATACATCAGCTTACAGATGATAATTAGATTAACATATTGTGTTTTAGGGTACATTTAGAATTGCTAATTTAGTTTAAAAATAAACCTGTTTGAATAGCACTCAGCATGATTACTTTAATCTGCTTTTATTATTTTTTTTTCTCTAAAACTAGCATATTTTAAGTCTCTCTGTCATCCTAATAAATGCTGGCAGTTGAGACAAGACGTTTGACCAAGGCTTTACCCCGACTTTGCTGAAGGCAGGTCGCCGCGGTATCACAGTGAAAAGGCAGTCATCTATCTTTTGTCTCTCACATGAACTAAGTCTTATTTACAGCTGCACTCCGACAGTCAAGGTCAGATATTCCAGTCAATTGCACCCACATTTCTACACCCTGCGTCTTAATGGCAATTTCTGTTAATAAAAGTTTGGTTCCTTTCTAGAGATTTACAGCATAGACTTGGCTAGGCAATGAACAAACAAAAACAAGGTCAATGCACCAGAGAATCTAGCAATCTGATCTTGAACTGTACGACAGGAAGTGAGAAAAAACTTGATTAAATAAGTATGGGCTCTCAGGGCTTTGCCAAAGGGCTAAAGCTAGCTGACTAGCTGTGAGAAGTGACCCAGTGCATGTGCCGTCTTCACTGACCTCATTATACAACATGCTCAGATATCGCTAACAGAGATGGCACATTGGTCTGTGGAAATTAGCAAGTGGTGGTTCATCGCTTCCCAAGGGAGAGAGGTCCCTTGGACAGCCCTCGGACTGATGGTTAATTAATGGCATGGCAAATCATCACCATGAACTCACTAAGCCCAAAGGGGTCAACTACTAGGTACTGTAGGAGGGCACATCAATTTGGGATGACATCTGCATCTGTGGCTAGGGCGGAATATATGGTAAATGCTCAGGGAATGTGTTGAGATTTACCAACTGGATCCCTCTGGTTCTGGTGCAGGATTTTGCTGTTGCTTCCATCCAGGTTTGCCATGTTGATCATGTTGCCGTCAGTCCAATACATTTTCCTAGAGCACATAGGAAGCCAAAGTCTGCAAGCATTTCACACTTATTCTCAAATACATATTTTGTTTTTTGGTTTTCCTGCAGAGTGGAGAATTTGTGTTCCAGTACAAACTGGCAGTGAAAATAACAAAATGGAGCGGATGTGGGTGGTCTTCACTGCACATGTAAAGCGGAATTTCCCTCATAGAGTATTCATGTGCTGGCTTCAAACAAAATGGCCGACAGTTAAAGAAAACAGCTCTGTATATCACAGCACACTTGCGCTGTGGTGACTTGCCAGAAGAGACTCTGTAAGCATGCACCAGGCATTACGTCCATGAGAGCTGTTTTTATCAAGGAGCTGTTTCCAGAAGGTGCCATCGATTGGCCACATCGATCTGGAGCGTTGCTGCTCAAAGCCGTTTTGCTATCTGATGATGCTGCACTCCCCCTCCCCCCGTGTTTCAAAGCAAAGCCCCATTTAGGGGTCGATTTAGCTGACAATCACCTATAACAGCCCAATCTTCCCCTCTGTTTCTTGTTCAGCATCTGCTTTGCTGTGAACGAACTTTCTTATGAGGGCTTGTGCTGCTATTTACATCCAGATTAGTCAGCCAGCACTTTCATCCATGGAGATTTACATTTAAGAAAGCAGGGTCAGGACTTAAGGACGTTGCTCAAGGACCCAACTGTGATATAACTCTGCCATACAAGGAATTTGAAGCAGTTACCTTTCATTCACAAACCCAGCGTCCCAATCAACTGAGCCAACGACCAACCCACTAATGAACCTACCAATAAAAGTGACATGCTCGAGCCAGCCAAGAGTTGAACTCAGAATCTTCTAATCCTGAGTAAGCACTGGCCAAATCATTGTACTTAAAATATGGGTCGTGCAGATAGGGGTCCACAATGAAGTATGCATGGAGACTCTCACCCTTTGGATGGATGCACGACCAGACACTTGGGTTTATCAATTCCATGGACGATGGAAGTCTTAAGCGAGCCGTCCATGCGAGCCACGTTGATCTGCGTCTCGTCATTCTCTGAGCTGATCCAATACATGTTCCGCGACAGCCAGTCGACAGCCAGGCCACGGACATTCAGCATGTCTGAAAGGAGCACAAGCACCCTGCGTCAGAAGGTCACCACTGGTGTGCGACAGACCCAACGCTGTGTTTGACCTTTCAAAGCAGCAGACGAGTTTATCTATCTCTGTTTCTTAGATGCTAAGCATGCTGAGCTAATATTTACTCTTAAAATGAGAAAGCTACGAGAACGGGTTCATTTCATTTCAAGCCGGTTTGAGATACAAGGTTTCATTCACATGCAAACTGCATGTACATCAGACATAGACAGTCTTCAGACAATATGTGAAGTGTACTCTTAAATTAATCTAGAATGCCAGATCCCAGCTGACCAGAAAAAAGGGCAGTGTCCTAATCCAATGATCAATTGAACACCAACTCAAATCGACCAGACATGCGACACGAGAGGAATACAGATGAATTCTCATTTCTATTTTGTTGGTATGGTCTCAGTACCAGTCAACCCCCACGGAAAATTTGCTGTCCAGTACCTCCAGATATGACTGCCTCCATAGTGGTTCCATTTATGAAAGCCCGCTTTATGGTCTGGGTTTTCACGTCGGCCCAATAAATCCTCTCCTCCAGGGCATCGTAATCCACGATTGTGACATCATCAATGTCTGGGATGGTCAGGGCGGTTATGATATTTATGTAGGGGTTATCAACGTCCACCCCACGGATTTCGGAGCGGCGAGCATAGAGCAGAAACCTCTTCAGTGCTGTTCCGGGCAAGAAGGACAGATAAGACACAGACATATTCGTTTGTGGCTCTCTTGTAGAGTGACCTCTGAGATAATCTTTAATTCTGCACCACTGTGATGAAGAACAATGACGCCTGTGTGACTCACGACGTCCAGACAATGGGAAAGCAGAGCAGATCAAAGAGACGTTCATTAAGATACGAATGGCAGGTTTGTGAGACTGACACCCTGGAAGTTTTCACTGGTCATGGAAATTACAAGCAGACACCATATTATTGATGCCACAGACATATTCATGCCTGAATAGATTATTCAGATGCCACTTCAATAAAGTCTTGTGCAAAACATGCAGCTGCATAACAGATTTTCCAAGTCAAGCCCTACTTGATAAGGATGAAGTTGTACTCGTTATATTTCGTTTTTGAAGAGCTTGAATGACCATGTGACAGGCCTGCTCTACACCTGGGGTCTCGTTTATCAAGCGTGCATACGAACAGATCTGTGCGTAAACTGTGTGTATGTATAGAATAATATTTATCAATTTGTTCCTGTGAGTAGAAATGTGAATGTATTCAGGAGCACTCCAGATCATGTGCACACACAAACCTCAAGTGGCAGCGAAGTGTAACTGAAGCAAACAGAATGGCACATAAGATACAAAAACTCCCACTTTATTATCAACCTTGACAAACAGAATGATCTAGTTATGTTCCCAAATTGAATGTGCAGACAAGGTTATGTTTATGACATGGAATTGAGGCCCACGGCCAAAGAAATAATGTTTCACTGTCACTAAATAGTCTTATGTCAAGATACACCTGATTGCGTCACGTCCAATCACATTTACATTCGAGATCCATAGTAAATAATGTGCACTGATCAACAGACACGTGAAAGCGGATTTAGTAGGTTGTTAGTGGAGAATCGCTTAGTGTAACAGGTGCAGGAGAAAGGAATGTGCTGACAAACGTATAATGACCCACTATCCACATCTAACTTGTATGCACACAGTAATGCACATGTGATAGGCAGCTACAACAAGCAGAGGTGATACAGAAATAGTGTGCGTACTGTGCTATTTTGTTACATAAAAAGTAAGTTACTGTTCTGCACCATAAAATATTTCTCCCCAGTTTCAGGTGCCATCTTCTTTTTCAGCTCCCATTGTTTGCTGCTGTACACATCTGCTTATCTCATAGTGTATTTCGTGCCTTTTCATGAAATTTAAGTGAAATCTCTTTTAATTATAAAATGCTGTGATTTTGTGTTATTTGCTGTAGAGTACTGTGTGTTTATTACTCAGCATTAACCGCATGTGTCACCCGGGCCTATGCTACGTCCTTCTCTTTCTTTGACCAGTCACTAGCAAAGTTACCAAACAATACCTATTTTTTTATGTCCAGAAAAGCTTCCAGCTCCACCTCCCTCCTTCCATTTCTTAATGAACTTTCCATTTTTCATGTACTTTTTTTTAACTTTATTTCTCAATAGAAGAATACAGTAATAAAAGAACAATACAAGCATATAGTGTAAAATAAATTGCAAACAAGAATCAGAATTTAAAGGAATACTGTCATCACAAGTTTTCTGTTTCTGTGCCATGTTGTGTGATGCAGTCTGATGTGTGTCATGCGGTACTTATATGCCCAGATTTGAGTCATTTAGGGAGTTTATTTAAATTAGTCTTGCCGTGCATGCAGAGTCACATTTAGAATGTGTGACATTTATCAACATTCATTTCATACGGCTGTTTGTATGCAACAGTGATAAATACCAACTTGCCTGTGAGTAAGTGATTCCTACGCACACATTTAAGAACTGTTTTATACACATGTGGATAAATGACACCCCTCATCTAAAAAAATGTAACGAAAACACTAACCTCCACGAAACAGAGGAAGTCACATGGAGGGCAGCGTGATTAGCTCCCTAATTTATGACTTGCATATCTAAATATTTATTGTCATTTTTACAGCCCTTTCCTATAAATATTGCTCCAGGGCCAAACAGCAAAAAGGACAGATGATGAGGGGTGACAATCAGAAAGTGTCTCTGATTTGCTTCCACAGAAATGTGAAATGCACAATCCTTGTGAAAACATGAAGGCACGTTGCAATTGGCTGGCTCGAGGGGCGACACAGCAGGAGAGGGAAGCGGCAGTGCCCTTGATTTAGCAATAATAATGGAAATAGCTTTTTATTCAAAGGCAGCTGCACTCCGGTTGGCTTAGAGAATGACTTCACCCCGCATATTACAGCCAGCATATATTAAGAATCAAAACCTCTTTGCCTTCAGAGCTCTGCCAGTTCTGAATAAATTACTTTCCATCTCATTGTGATATGAACACATTTATTACTGCTAATCCACACCCCCCCCCCCCCCATGACCTTACAGTTGGCCGGACAGGCCTAT
>JAABNX020000001.1:51398055-51409110 GCA_015163995.2 Mormyrus lacerda | reverse complement strand
GGGGGGGTGGGGGGGGGGGGGGGGGTGGCCTACTCACCGACACAGGACCTGTTGCTGGGGGAGAGCTTCATGAGGTGGGGGCAGGTGCAGGCTGCGGTGCGGTTGTAACCAATGAGGCACAGGTGTGAACAGCGGCCATGACCCTGGTTTGCCTCACAGGGGTTCGAGGCTGGAAGAAGGAACAAAAAAAACCATCTGTCCATTCAAAACACTTGGACACCATGTCAGGGTCAGGGGGGGTATCCCAGGCAGGACAGCGCACAAGGCGGGGGGGCACCCTGGATGGGGTCACCCTGAATGGGATGCCAGGCCATTCCTGGGCACTTATATGCACACATTCACACACAATGAGAAATTTAGAGACATATTTGTCAGACTACATGACTCTGGACTGCAGGAGGAAACCAGATGAAACCCACATGAGGGAACAGGAAAACCCACACACTCATGTTTATATCCATATTTATGTGGGATCGGCCCATTCATTCCAGCTATGACAACCTTAACCACTACCAAACCCTACCCTTAATCATAAGTATGCAAAGAAAATACAAGACTTTTGACATTTTCAGTTTTTGATTGGATTTACAGATTTTTATAAAACTGAGTTTCTCCTTGTGGGGACCGAGAAAATGCTCCTCACAATGTCAGAATAAACCATAATGTAGTATATGCATGACCACACACCCACACACACACACACACAAACACAGCATAAGTGGAATTCAAATCCATCACCCTAGGAGTGTCATACATACATGTATGGTCACTGTCCTGCCAGGACTGAGAAAGTGGCTTTCATGAGTAATCAGGTGAGGAATCAGACCTCCAGTCTAACACTGACTCAGTCCACAAGGCACCACTCAATTACAGTCTTTTGAAAGAGGAACAAGACGTTAGGCTGTCACTGATTACATCATCAAAGAGACAGAGTGGCTATTTGTACACAGAGATGAGAGACGAAAGATTTTTATGCTGAATGGCTGAAGAAGAAAAAAAATGACGGCCTTCACCGTAACAGAGAAATGCTGCAATTTCCATGAGCTGCATTGCTTACCCTCGTCAGTTAGGTGGTGATCAATTCCACCCCAGCCCAATGCAGTACATTAAACAGCAAGAAAATAAAAGCATGATTCCCTGTAAAAGTGCCTGGTGGCTGGGGGGGTGGGGTGCACAATTTCTGAAACTATAACCCCCATTAATCAGTTTCCAAATGCCAAAGCGTCTATTTCCAGAGATCCCATAGAATCCAGCACCGTGTGTTTACTGTAAGCACCTTAAGACCATGGTGGGAAAAGATATAACAGTTCGGTCATTTTAACGAACAAAATGCTCTCAGAGAATATACCACAGCCGCAACTCAAACACAGCTTGATTAAGAATATGCCCTTTGGAACAAGATTCATTTTTGGGAAATCCAATTAGAAGTTCTGTATTTATTTTTTTAGCTGAATAATTTGGTAATATTTCCCTGCTCTGGCTGAGAGATCAGTAACAGCAGGGAGAGCATTTCCTGTGAGCAGAGGCAGTCTTGTGTAAAAATGTCTTTTAGGTTTTAAAACAAGTCCCACATTTTTCTTTTCTGCATGTTCAGTTTAGCTATAATAATAAAGCAGCTGAAATGATGATATCCGTGTCTCTGATCATATTCATTTCTGACAGTTTATTAAACATCTTTTTCCACCTTGCGTTTTTTTTTTTTTTATTGCGACTTATTGAAAGACATATCCAAACTTGGGAATCAAGGCAGAGAGCAGACTGGAAGCAGAGTTTGCTTTGTTGTTTGGTGTGTACATTAAGGCACCGTGCGCCCAGATGTGCTGATTTCCCAGCTGCCACACTTGAATCACTCAGCATCAGCATCCTCTCTTTTCTCAGCCCTCCCACCCCCGTTACTATGGCACGATTTAACAAGGCAGATGTGACTGGCCCTTTAATGCTCCAGGAGAAACGTCACTGTCCTCTCACACTAAGCACAGGAGGACATTTCCCTGTCCCCTCCTTGTCTGTATCATTTGTTGCAAACTATACCTGCTACTTATACCAACCATACTGCTTATCTTATTTTGAGAAGGTTCCTAAAATAAAACACCATACCTTGTTAGTCAACATTTCAAGCTGCAAAAGATCTGCAAAAAACCCTAAAACTGGATAAGCTTGTTTCAAAGTGCTATTTCAAGAACTCAGTTACGAATATTCTCACTGACACATGCAGCATTTGCTGATTGTACATTGTTGCCCCATGAATACTTCTACATTACTGCAGTTGATTTTGCTTTGTGGTGGTTTTCTTTGTTGCTGTTGTTTGTTAGTACGTGTGTATTTTACACCGCTTTACCTCTCTAATTTCTGGCCCCTCCCTCCTTCTTCTTTTTAAGAGGCTCTTCCTTTTGCCTAACTGTCATTGAAAATAAAAAATCATTCTTATTGACTTGCCTGGTTAAAAAAAAAACAATAAAAAATGAAAAATTTCCCAAGGAGCATCCATCCTGGTAACTCAGCCACCAGGCAGTAACATGCCCCCAGACGATGTCCCTCAGAAGATCAAGGCGCTCCTCAAAGGTGGCAGAGAATGAAAATCTGACTTTTACCTTGGCATAGTTGACTAAGAGAATTCAGTACATGAAACTGGCATAGAGTGAAGTATGGCTGCCACTAATGACTCTGTAGATTAATCATCTCAGCAGCTGCAGCATCTTTTTTAACAGAGGAGATATTGCAGTTAAACAAGGTAAAAAATGTTGGTGGTATGATGAAGTATTTTTGTATAGTTTTAATTTTTATGTCAGTTCACAATTTTTTTTCTTTTATTTAGTGTCTGCTTTCACTTCAGATTTAGTTTACAATAATAATAATACTAATAAGAATAATAATAATAATGACACCGTCAATCAATGCAGAATAAAACCAGATTGTACACTAAATATTTTCTCAAACACTTATTCAATGGAAATTCTAAGGTAGCAGGCAGACAAATTTATGGCTTTAATACTGTGTGTATTTAGCAACTACAAAGACAAATAATATTATATTATAAAGCTCTCTGTATTAATGGCAATTTAATGAACATGAGGAAACATTACTTACGGTGGGTTTCCCTATTCTGGCAGTCCAGAATACTTCCTGTGTGTTTCCTTTTCAGGTGCTCATGTATAGTACTAGTGCCACTATGGTATGTTTCTGAAACCTTGCACAGCTCACAAACCACCTTTTGTTTTGTGATAATTTGAACTACTCCAATAATCATGGAATGATATTGAAAGAAAACATTTGATATAATGAATTGAAGCATTTTTGAAATCAAAAAGGTAATTGCATTCACATAATTTAAAAAGACTTAAATATTGATTTAAAATATTGATATCACATTTTTCAGCATTGACGTAATTGAATATGATGTAATCAAAGCCTTACTTTCAATTGCAAACACTGTTCTTTCCTCTTTCAAATATAATTTCCAGAAATGTAAAAGAAAGTAGTAAAACAGCCTGATTCAAAGACCTTAGACTGTCACGAAACAGTGTTAAATACCCCCCAACTCAACACACACCCGCCCACTTCAAGCCCAATAGACCTGCACAACATGCAACATAATGTATGTTTTCTCTCGAGGGGCATGCGTGCACACAAGTGCACCCGTCAAAAATATATATACTGTACTGACAGCCATTGATGTAAGGTTATTTATTACTAGTAGGCTAAGAAAGTCATACTCAGGGGTACGTTTCCCAAAAGCTCCTGTTAGCAACAATTTTGTAAAATGTACGCTTTTGGGAAACGTACCCCAGGTTAGCAGAGTGGAATATTACAAAGTCTGTGATACCGAGATTGACAAAATGCTTCTTTACTGCCTGTAGCCTGCTTTTGGTTAGCTAAATAATTATCTAATCAATACTGAACAGAGGTGGACATTTCAGGGCCAGAAAGTAAAAATCCAAACCAGGCTTTTGTTTCAACCAACCAATTGAACATAAAGAGTCACAGTCACAGAGTAACTCAACTAGTTGGTTGAAACAAAATCCTGGTTTGGATTTTTACTTTCTGGACCTGAAATGTCCACCTCTGATACTGAAGTAAAAAAAAAAAGAAACCAAAATTCCAAATTCATGACAAACAGCACATTTACAAGCTGCTCAGATTGCTGACACTCGTAAAATAATTTTTTGATCGAGCTGCAAAATACAGTGGAACCTGCTTACAGCAATCACATTATAGTGATCGGTCGATTATATGGATCAAAAAGCTTGGGACAGAATCAGTTCTATCCTTTTTTTTATTTTACTTTACTTTGATAAGCCTACGTTGCCTACTGTGCGTTAACCCATCTGCTTCTGCTAGCTCCCTGAGGCTCCCTGGCAATATTGAACTGTACTGAAGCACAGAGCAGACCGAGGAAACGTAGGATGTCAAATCATAACGACGAGAGGTGGACTGACACAAAGTTGCTCATTATGTTACTCCTTAAAGGGACCCCACAACAGTAACATAAAAGCCATAAATAACAGGGAAACAGGGGGAAATTACACTAAGTACGGTAAGACACACGAACGGTGGGTAGTTTCGCAATGGCTAAGACACGTGTGGATCAGCTAAGAACTGAGTAGAACCACAATTAAAGGCACACACAACAACCAGATACACAGCACAAGTATCTACACTAAAAAATACAAACAGGGGCTACATACATGCACTCGCAAGGCATGCTGGGACATCCAGATGCTGCCGGCGCTACAGTGTTATAGCATATTTGAATTATACATAGTTTAATTACTACAGTACAGTAATCTGAAGTGTTTGAAACAGCTGTCAATAAAATTCTGTAATTCGCTGTCCATTCTATCACCATATATTCATGCAACAAATATACAAATGCCAATTAGATGGAAATCTTCCTGAGACATAAAGAAAAAGGAAAAAAATCTGTTATAATAATCATCCGCTTATAGCGATCAATTTCACCCAGACAGACATGATCACTATAAGCGGATTCTACTGTAATCACAATGTTCATGTCACAATGCTAAAAACAAGTTATAACTATGCTAATGCTGTGCCAAGGATGATGTGGGAGTATTATGCTTATGTGTAGCTAGAAAGAGTACATTCTAAAATAACAATGAATTACAGTACAGTAAATACACTAACCGGTAACAGTTATTTTCATTATCAAGTATTATGTACTGTGCATAATTGTTTGTGCTATACTCTTACATGACTGGCCGTGCAGTAGGTTTGTTTACACTAGCATCACCACAAACATGTGAGTAATGTGCTGCAGCAGGACATCACTAGGCAAATTTTTCAGCTCCGCCTAATGGGACCAGCGTCGTAAATGTAGTCCAACGTTGACATAAATGTCATTATGTGGCAAATGACTGTACAGACTTGGATTCTGTGTGAGCTACTGCAGTGCCTCACTGTGAACCAGCCAATTACAGCAGAGCTCATCAACATATTAATGAGCCCACCAAAAAAGGGAAAAATACCTGCTTCACTCTAGGGCCAAATAAAAAAACTGCTTTAAAACTGTAAAACTGCGTTTGGACATTTTTCAAGCAAATCAAGTTCCCATACCTTCCATGTAAATGCCAGAGAGCAATTTAAATACTTAAAACAATGCATTTTATGGCACCTTTAATGCAGGTAAGGGGTCTTACACCTCAGTTTTATAGCAACTGTTCTTGTAGGAAATATGAACATTAATGCTCCAGGCGCTGTGTGTGGTCAGAGGGCCTTATCCTAATATCTGAAGGCCGGGAATAACGCCATACTCCCCTATTAGCTGTGTATAATTTAATTATTACTGAGACCGTCCACAACCTGGCTTCTCTGAAACAGCCGTGTCTGACAGGTGTGGATCCGTGAGGACGTTCATGGTAACGGCGTCTCAGCATACAGCGGCCAGAGGCAGTACACTCTCACTCCCCAGGACCCCTTCAGATTTACATCAGACTGACATTAGAGTGGCATTTTTAGTAATGCATTCCTATTCCTCCATGCTTATCTTTGCGGAAGAGCAGTAGACTTAAATGGAATAGGGGTGCGTTGAATTAACTCCCATTACATTGAAAGCATTTAATTAAATCAGCTGGGTGACTGAATAGAAGCAGTAGGATCCACCAGAGCTGGCAGACATGGGGATGGTCATGTTCATTGTTCATTCGTAAGCAGGTGGCTGGTGGCCGATCCCATCCATCTGGGTGCCAATAGTCACTATACAGCTGACAGTTAATAGTATAGTAGGTATGTGGGGCAGCATGCTAACGCACAGAAAACCATGCTAACGCACAGAAAGGCATGCTAACGCACAGGCATGCTAACGCACAGAAAGGCATGCTAACGCACAGGCATGCTAACGCACAGAAAGGCATGCTAACGCATATTATCGCACACTAATGCACGCTAATGCACTGACTTCACAACGAGTCAACTATTTGAACAGTAACCAAGAGTGTTGTAACTCAGAGATATTTTTCCTGTGCACTTAATGCTTAATGTTATTGTTCATTACTGAAACAAAACTGCAAAACATCCCATGTAATGAAGTGCCGATGTATGCAATTTCCTTACAATTATTTCAGAGTGAAATTGCAGTTGGAATAGTCCCAGATCCCTTTTGGCAGATCGACTACGATGACGTGCTGTGCCAGGATCCTCGCATCACACGGAGATGGGCAGTGGACATCCTGCGGAAGCCCAGCCCATCTGTTACACACAAAGGCGGTGTCAATCTGTTTTTGGATCTTTGTCTCCCCACCCACCCCCACATCTTTTTTACTAGATCGGTCAAGAACAGAAAAGATACTCTTGTTTTTTTTCTGGGAAACTGAATAGGTAAGACGTACGTGCACATACACTAACACATAGGTTCCCTCTTTGTATTTTGGTTCAGAAAAGTAAGCCTAGTGTAGTCATGAATTTTTATATATATATGGTTTTAGTTAGACTCAGAACTAGACAGGATAGTCTTGTTTTGTTGTTTTCTTTCCTTTGGTCACTCCGTGTTCTTTTCCCTAGGTTTGGGGCATCCTCCTGTGTTCCCAGCATCCATTCATTACCATCCTTGTATGTTATATTACTTTGTGATAAAACCACTGTCCTATCCTACTGTACAGTACATCTCAGGCTGTAGTGTACCCCCTTGATTTTTCTCATCCAGCCCATCTACAGTCAGTCCTGCTATCCTTCCCGATCCTATATTTGCATACCAAAAACTGCCCAGATTAGAACCATCTAACCAGGGATATTAACCATAATGTGGGTCAGGGTGTAAACAACTGCATTATAATGGTTGCAATGGGTTGTCTCAAGAGTAGATTTGCTGTGCCTGGTGACGTTTTGATGGTACCGTTACTGATATTGTTAGGGAAGACATTATTGGACTAGTAGATTTTTGTCGCGTCCCGTAACTTGGAATTGCTGGGATTGTTTCGTAAGGATGACCTTCTGTCTGTAGCTGCTCACTATGGTATACACGTACCTAAGTCTGCCACAAAAAAGGAAATTAAGAGGATTATCACAGAGAGGTTGATTTCCTTGGAAGTGGACCGTAAGACACCCACCCTAAAAGAGAACAAACGCAGGTCTGCAAACAATCTGTAACAACAATGGCCGCAATCTTCTTTACATGCGTGAAAAGCATCAGCCACTATATTCTCCAAACCTTTTTTATGCTGAATCTCCAAATTGTAGCCCTGGATCAGAAAAGACCATCTTGTTAACTTCTGGTTGGGGTTGTACATATGAGAAGGGGATACTAAGGGGTCACGATCAGTCTGCATAGCAATTGGTAAAGAACTAGAACCACCGTACACTTCAAAATACCGCAGAGCTCACAAAAGGGCTAGAGATACATTATCAATGATAGAATAGTTCACTTGATGCCTGTTAAACTTAGGCGAGAAGAAACAAATCAGGTGATCTAAGCAGGCTTGGTCTTTCTGGAGTAAAACTGCTCCAGCTCCTATAATACGAGTATCAACCTCTAGTTTAAAAGGGGTTGAGAAATCAGGAGCAGCAAGTACCATAGTGCTACATAGCAGTGCCTCATCACTGTCAAAAGCATGCTGGCCTGCCGAAGTCGCAAGAAATGTTTTGACTGGACTAAGTAAACCTGTTGAGGGTGTAACCGCAGAGGAAAAGTCTGGGCAAGAACTACGATAACAGCCAGCCATACCGATGACATCGTCCCAGAAGGGCAGGGAGTCACAGCCAGCCACACCCATGACACCGTCCTAGAAGGGCAGGGAGTCACAGCCAGCCACACCCATGACATCTTCCCAGAAGGGCAGGGAGTCACAGCCAGCCACACCCATGACATCTTCCCAAAAGGGCAGGGAGTCACAGCCAGCCACACCCATGACATCGTTCCAGAAGGGCAGGGAGTCACAGCCAGCCAAACCGAACACATCACCCCAGAAGGGCAGGGAGTCACAGCCAGCCACACCCATGACAACGTCCCAGAAGGGCAGGGAGTCACAGCCAGCCACACCCATGACATCGTTCCAGAAGGGCAGGGAGTCACAGCCAGCCATACTGATCACATCGTCCCAGAAGGGCAGGGAGTCACAGCCAGCCATACCGAACACATCGTCCCAGAAGGGCAGGGAGTCACAGCCAGCCATACTGAACACATTGTCCCAGAAGGGCAGGGAGTCACAGCCAGCCATACTGATCACATCGTCCCAAAAGGGCAGGGAGTCACAGCCAGCCATACCGAACACATCGTCCCAGAAGGGCAGGGAGTCACAGCCAGCCATACTGATCACATCATCCCAGAAGGGCAGGGAGTCACAGCCAACCATACCAAACACATCGTCCCAGAAGGGCAGGGAGTCACAGCCAGCCACACCCATGACATCTTCCCAGAAGGGCAGGGAGTCACATGACATCAGCAGCCACCTATACAGAAAGCCAAGGTGACAGCGTGTAGGTCGAGGTGAATAATCTGTGCCTGTTGGTTTCTCCTCCTAGGCCGCTGTGATTTCGATGGCCACCTCAGAAGCCCATCCACTACTTTGCCAAACAGCCCTCAGCAAAATTAACTGTCAAACAGCACTGCCAAAACTAATCAAAACCTGATATAACTATGTGTATGTCTTGGATATTTTGACCAAATCATACCTAGGGTCTGAATAAACAGCTGGCAGCAATAACAGCACTTGTACTGCAATTCTGATGTGAATGAATTTGTCAGTTTGGCTATTGAGTTCACAGCCA
The DNA here is from genome assembly GCA_015163995.2 of Mormyrus lacerda. Taxonomy (NCBI): domain Eukaryota; kingdom Metazoa; phylum Chordata; class Actinopteri; order Osteoglossiformes; family Mormyridae; genus Mormyrus; species Mormyrus lacerda. Next base: position 51,399,891 of record JAABNX020000001.1, on the reverse strand, counting down.
TAAAAAGAAACGATTCCATAAAAATTACATGACCCACCTAACAAGGTGGAAAACAACAAAAGCTCCACAGTAAATTATGCTTGTTTCCTTGTAACAGCACAACTGTTTCCTTGTAACAGCACAATTCAACTGATAGAATGTTCTATATCTGAAACACATTGTTTCCAGACCTTCACATACAAAGATTAAAAGTCTCATTTTAAATTGACACACTCGAAACACGGAAATCCAGTATGTTCGGAACAACCCGTTAAGGGAACAAATCCGCACACTGGGAATGCATCCCTCAGAAACACGGATATTTGGCAGACATGGTTCTTGTGTGATTCTGCTTGCCTGGCTATGACCCTAGATGACTGTGTGACAACAGAGAGCCAGGTGACACATGGAAATACTGCTATACTCTGCTGAGCCCCGCATCTCTTCGTGCTACATCTTACGAATTTCCACAAAGTGTGGAAGCGGCCTGTGCTCAGCCTTCTGGGCTAGGCGAAACCCCAGAGACAGAGAGATTCGGCACTTCCATGTGGCCCCATCTTTGCTGTACTTGAGGCCTCCATTGCTGAGAGCTACACAGCAAATGACACAGCGAACAGCGTCAAGCAGGAGGCTCCACAAGACACATCAGCAGACATATCTTAACACACACACAGAGCACACAGAAAGCTCTCGGACTGAACGCGCAAAGCGGAGCACAGAGGCACAAATACGCAGAACAGCACCAAGAATGCAGACTCTCATAATGCATGAGAAGACAACTCACTCACACCTCTTTACATACTAGCAGACATACTAGCTGAAAGCTGATTGGCCCCCCGAGTGCCCCTCCCCAGTTACTCATCGAATCAAAGCATATCATTGGCTAATGGCATGGTTGGCCCCTCTGTATGTATTTTGGCCCCACATTTGCCTCCCACATAATCACCCCTAGTCATTAATAGGGATACAGATGAGTATGATTAGAACGTACCACACCGTATGTCACATAAATGCCTGAACTGTCAATTGAAATATTTGCCCTCTGGTGCTCGGGCAATAGAAACATCACTGCACCTCGCATGCTATTACTAGTGAACATTACACTTGCACTGATGTCACCTACCTTTGGCTAGTAACCTTAAACACGGTTAAAATGCCTAATTCTAAATGGTCTTAAGCGTGGCTGTATTTCACTTAAAAAGATTCCGACACCAGGACATTATGTGAATTTAAGTGTTTTGCATTTATTTATATATAAATACATTTAAGGTGTCAAGTTATTTAGTGTTTTATCACTGTTATCAGAAAAAAACTCAAACGATACCCAACTGTCTTCATTACCCTGTGGCTGGCGGCTAGGGTGGTAGATCTGCAGGTCGAAGGGCTGCGCGTTGGTCTTCTGGATTACCGTCACATTGCTGCCTGTCCATTTGTTGGCCTTGGCCAGTGTATTGGTCCTCCAGTCGGTCCAGTACACGCTGCCCCCGAATAGTGAGACAGCGAACGGGTGTGACAAGTACTCATGGCCCCGCAGGATCTCAATGACTGCAGTGCCGTCATAGAGGGCCGAGTAGATGGCATCCGACCTTCAGGGGAATTGAGGAGACATTGGTCACGTGATCTGTGATGAATGAGCTGGATACTCAAGCATATTGTATTGGGGATTCATGCCGCAAGTGAATATTTCTGTTAGAGTGAAGTTCATGATAACCATGACCGGATAAACACAATCATCTCTACAATCATAATCATAAGCATCTTTATATTATGTAGTGTGACCGGAACCATGATCATGCCTATAAGAATGACCGTGACCTTGCCCATCACGATAACCATGACCATCTTTACAGTCTAACC
>JAABNX020000001.1:51376696-51389773 GCA_015163995.2 Mormyrus lacerda | reverse complement strand
GGGGAAATGATGCACGATGCAGTGAGGTCACTGCCTTGAACCTGCCTCACCTGTGTGAGGTTACTGTTTAGCTCAGGGGAAATGATGCACGATGCAGTGAGGTCACTGCCTCGAACCTGCCTCACCTGTGTGAGGTTACTGTTTAGCTCAGGGGAAATGATGCCTGATGCAGTGAGGTCACTGCTTTGAACCTGCCTCACCTGTGTGAGGTTACTGTTCCCTTGGGGAAAACATCCAGCTGGCCTTAGACCTCTGGCTTCTTTGAGGGTGATTCAGAGAACCATACATGCTTACATTCATTACACTTGTTCCTCCTTCCCACTGTGTTTTTATATACATGGGTGATGTGACAGCTTTTGACAGAAGAATCCACACCGGACCTCAATGCTTGTACCACAGCAACAGTCTCATGGCCACAGGGAGCCTCATCCTCCCCCAACACACTGTTATGCCTTTGCTTTCTCTTCTTGTTTCTTTATTCCTTACTGTCTTCTTTGCAATGTTCACCACGTTACATATTTCACCCTGGGTGAGTTAGAGGATTATATTTAAATAAGCACACAGCACTGATCGGTCCCCGGCCAAATCAGTCATAACAGTACTGACCAGATCCAATCCGAGGCCGTGCTAACAGCACTGACCGGGCCTGGCCCGAGGGAAGCCATCATAGTAAGTCAAGTTGCATATTGATCAAGCCTGAAGGAGACTGAAGGATTACATGCACCGTCGACCATGTCCCTGTGATCTGACACACTGAGACCCCCCCGAATGCGAAATAAAAACACCTAAGCAGGGAGGCATTTTACACAGAAAGTAAACAAACAACCACAGAAAAAATAAGGTACTGAAAAGCACAATTCACATGGTTTTCAGAGTCATTCTGATGTCACTGGATTTGTTAATGCATTTAAATTAAGAAATGAGAAGTTTACTGTAGGTTGGAGAAGCGTTTACATCCTTCACTCATTAACACAGAGTCAAAATGGACATCATTCCTCACTGGACACAGGGAACAATGAAAAGATTCCTTGATCGTTTCAGTGCTGAGGGACGTCTCCAAACGGCATCATCCATCACAAGTCCATGGGAGTTTGACTGTCCCTGCTATGTCATTGGGATAAAGGCTTATCTCTGGGGACAGGAGATCCATGTAACGCATCAACGATAACTGTGATGCTGTTGGTTCAAAAGGGCACACTGGCCCCCCCATCAGCGCACCCTGCAGATTCTATCCTGGGGGGTCGTGACACGTGGCGGACGGCACCTGGGTCACCTTCCAGCTACAGGCGCATGCACTCAGCGAGCGATAGAGAAGCCAGCTGCCATTGCCTACCAGAACCTATAGACTTTTGTGTTCCTTCCTTACTCATATTTTTGTGCTCAAATTCCATAATGTTACTTACCATCCTCACGATCGAATCCACGTAATTAAACCTCATCACTCATCATTCGACTTTTAATGTTACCACCTGGTATTACGCTGAACAATTCATGTGTACATGAACAGACATTACTATAGTCACTGTGTGTGGTGCTGGCCCACTCACCACAGAAGGGTCCCTCATCTGAATGGTCGGCACAATCCTTCTTCCCATCGCAGATGCTCTCTGGGGGCAGGCAGGTGGCACTGTCATTGGCACAGGGGAACTGGGGGGGCTCACAGACAGGCGCCTCGCAGCCCTCCTCGTCCGACAGGTCCTCGCAGTCACGGTCACCATCACACACCCAACTCTTGCTGACGCACTTCCCTGCAAGTAATGGGACGCCAAGGAACATTCCAGAAATGGTGGTCAATCCCTAGGCGGGGCCCCCAGACCAGACCTCTTGATTATTTTTCCTTTTCTCATTAAGGAGCCTCATATTACCGTGGTAACTTTGGCAGTTTAATTTACATTACTGTTCTGATATTTCTAGGGTAAAATGAGGCATTTCAGTCAGAGGTGAACAGGGTGACATGGCAAAGGTCAGAAGCGTCACTGAAACTAAAGCACTTTGTTAACAAATGACACCTCAGCTCAACTGATGAAGAACTGTAGGAAATGACCACCTGCCTCCCAGGCTTGAACAATTACAGAGAGTATCTTAAGAACTGGATGACAGATGTGTGGGGGAGGGGGGCACGGTGGTAAACTGGCCACATCATCACTTTTGCTTTCAGGGACATGAAGAATAACCTTTCAGTATGTTGAGGAGGAACACGAGGCGAGATTGGGGTCCCTGGCGGAGCAGCTTCAGCATTTAGCTCTGACCTAAGGGAGGTTAATGGCCAGAAGCATACAGGACAACGAGAGAGTGTGCAGGGGTGTCCTCTATGCTTAAAGGAGACACTTTACAAGGAACTGATGCAAATGACATCCCTCAACAAGAAGGTGATCAGAGCAGCCCAGAAATAGCAATCAAACAACTAAACTCAAATGTCAATTTGAAGACTCCCCTGTCGTGACTGAATCATGCTTTTACAAATACGGCCCAGATAAACATCTCTCTCATTTAGGAGGGTCAGGGTAAAGGTCTCTCTCATGCAGGAGGAACAGGGTTCGGGTAACAGTCTCTTTTAGGAGGGTCAGGGTAAAGGTCTCTCTCATTTATAAGAGTCAGGGTAACCATCTCTCTCGTTTCGGAGAAGCGACAGGGTCTTGTGGACAATAACTAACATTTTAATCACAGAACCAGCGCACGCAGAGAGTGTCTGGACATGGAACAACAGGGGGCTCTAAGACAAAATCCAAAGGCACCTGAAAATTCACAGGGAACGCTAGATTCGTCCTCTGGGGAATGAGTCTGCTTGCTGTAAAGCAATAACACACTTGGGTGACAGTAGATGTGTAAGCAGGCATGTCTTTGTTAGGGACCAGGGAGCTAAAAGAAGAGTCACTGATCGATGACACTCACGGGCTCATAGCGGCTCGCCTGTTTGAGAGCTTACCCAGGTAGAGCGTCCTCATCAGCCTTGCACCTGTCACTTTGCGGTATGAAAGGAGGCGCCCCCTTCAGAGACCAGCGCTTCAATTAAAGCCTCATAATGTACGTCACCCTCTTCAGCACTGATGGCTTTTTCCTAAACATTCATTAGCTCTCCTGAAGTGCGAAAAACCCTCTCCTCACCTGAGCACTTCAGGGTCTGAGGCCTGATTTAGTTTATCTTTAGTCCTGACTGGAAATTCGAATGAACAACACGCAGGTGTCACCAGTACATCTTCATCAAAACACCAGTCACCTCCACTTGGGGTGAAAACAAAAACACCAGGGCAGAGAACACGTGAGCAGGGGGTGCGGGGTTCTCTGAATCCTTTTAGTGTTCATTCTGTACAGTATACTGTTCCCTGGTGTTATTTTTCCCTATCATGGTTACCAGCAAAGTCTTCAACGGCCCTTCCAAATGAAAATGGCTTTGGAGCAAAGAAGCTGATCATTTCCCTGCATAGACGTCACTTCCGGAATAGCTGCTCGAAATAGAACCTGTAGCCGGGCATTTTCCCTGTTTTTAAATTCAAAGTGTTGCGCATTGAGGACAGTATGGGTCAAAAATGACCCGCACTGCATGTCTACTAAACTGCGAGATGCAGCTGAGCCCCTGAAATTCCACACTCGGACAGATTGTGGCCCACTGGACAGGCATTTGGAATCTTTTTAGGAGATCTGCAGCTGCAAAATAACATAACGGAAACTTCTACAGGCTTGGTTCTCTTTTCCCACATTCCAGATTAACAGATAACCACAGATCCTGTACACCAATAAAAAGAAAAAGGAAACTTGGCCAGCCAATCAGAACATTGCAGATAGGCATGGTCTGAGCCACCCACCTGAGGCTTTGCAGGTGAACTTGGCGGCAGGATCACACATGCGGAGCGTGCCTTGGCAGCCGGCCTCGTCTCCGCCGTCCTCACAGTCCCTCTCGCCGTCGCAGAGCCAGCGCTCCGGGATGCAGGTGCCATCGGCGCTGCAGTGGAACTCGTCTGCGCTGCAGTCAGCAGCGGGGAGCGCGGCTAAATGCGGGGGCGCAGAGAAAGGAACAGGCCTCAGTGCAAACGGCAGATTCCATGATGCCCTGGTGAAAGCACTTCTGGAAAACTCTACAGAGCTACAATTTTGACTTTAAGGGGGAAAAAGGATCTGGGATATTTAGCATGCTCTGACTGGAAATTCGGGGTATTTTATTTAAGTATAACTGCCAGACCATGAACATCCTTTTTCCCCACTTGCTTCTATATACCAAGGAGCAAGGTGGGTAGCCATGTCCCTCAAACTGGGGGGTCGTGGGGGGTGGCTTGGTGACAAGCGGTATGGGACATTCAGGGCGCCAAGCACAAGTCTTCATCACAGAGGACGTCAGGTGCCACCAGGGGGAGGAGCACACCTGGATAGACGGGACCTTGCGCACAGGTTCAAGGATGGGTGACAAAGTTTCTTGTGACCTCGGAAGTCTGCAGATGGCGGGGGGGGGGGGGATACCACAAAGGCATGGCACAAGAACCAGTTGGATGGGCCACGACCTGCTGTGACTAATATGAAAAGTCACAGATGACATTGATCTTTACGCGATTACAAAAATACACACTGTGGAGCCACAGCCAGGTATAAGGCCGCTGCGTTTCGGGGGAAAAATCAAAACAGGGCGTTTTATACTTAAAAAAACGTTTCCAGTTTTCGCTTTGCTTTGCTGTTCTGGGATCGTGTTATTGGTGCTTCACAGCAGATCACAAATTCCCCTGGGGCCAAGAGAGGATCACAGACAGACCCCAGGACCTGGGAGTTTTGGGGAGGCCCAGTGACGAAAAGCAGCCCGCGTGCGTCTTTTGGAGACATGGCAAATTACAGCAAGAGGCCTGGAGGACAGGGAGTGGTTTAGATTAATGCTTCCCATTGTAAGTGTCAAGATGTTTGACTTTTAAAGTCATCAGATCTCCGCGCTGACTAATGGCTGCTGTTGGTAGATGAGGAAACATGATAAATAAAAGATGTTCTAGCAGTTTCTTTCACAGATACAAACCTGTTTCCAAAACCAAGTCCATCCTAAAACAGAACTTAATGGAGTACTTTCCACGTTCAGCCATGCAGCAGTGAAACAGGCTGCATGAATGAGCCACGTCGCTGTTGAGATGATACTGACCCGCCCCAGCACAGGCGCTGCCCTCGTCGCTGCCATCGCCGCAGTCGTCGTCTCCGTCGCAGGCCCAGTGGCGTGGGATGCAGCGGCCGCCAGCGCACTGGAACTGTGTGCTGGAGCAGGAGTGCACACAGCCAGCCTCATCACTGGCATCGCCGCAGTCGTCATCTGGGGGGGGGGCAGTAGCCATTAGTCTCAATACCATCAGATGGATTGCTGGATGCCCCCGCATGCCAGAGCACCCCCTCCAAAGCAGGACTATCCAATGCATAAAACATTTCAAAGCAAACTTATTAAATATCATAACCTTGCAGCCATCCATCCATCCCCAATATATGCTGAATACGGTTAACTTGCCCATAAAGACCACAATTACTTATGTTGGTTATATGTAAACTGAAATACAGTCGTCCTTCGCGTTTCCACTTTCACTCTATGGCGGTTTTTTGTATCCTCATTAAAAAGTTGATCGATAGTGAAAATGATACATCGCTACGCTTCGGAAGCATCTTTGCTCTTTGTAATTAAATGTACAATAATAATAATATTTGTAACATCTAATACGTCTTATTTTCTCTTATCTTGTCTAATACATCGGGTAATACGAGTGTAACTGTCGTGACCTGCCAGTACGATCTTCTTGTGTGCCACGCCCCCTTATTAACCACGTGCACAACCCCGATTGAGACCAGCTGTTTCCTGTCAGTTTGATTCGTCCGGTGTATTTAAGTCCAGGTCAGAGTCTGTAACCCCAGGTCTGTCATTGGCATTTTGATGTTACATGTTCCTGTATCCTGCATTTGGAGTGATTCCAAATAAACCCTTCGATCCTGATTCCTCATCTCTCCGTTCCTGCTTCCATGTCCAGAGGGTTCTAATAATGTTAAAAACCAAATTTGGAAGGTCAAAAACAGGGTTTATATGCTCTAACTACGAAAATTTTTGATTTATAAATAAAGAATCCTAATTTGTGGAGAGTCTGGAACTGATTTACCACGATAAATCAGGAGACCAAGAAATATCTTGGGGTTACCAAGTCTCAGGAAAAAACATCTTGCGCCACCTTCATGCTAACAGATTATTTGGAAGGTATGTCAGAAAGAAGTTTGTGAAACTACTACAATTTTGACTGGAACCAAATTCAAATGAAGCTTTTTGGGAATAAACATTCAAGGCGGATTTGGTGTAAAAATAAGGATGGCTATAATGAAAAGAACCAACTATATGTAGGAGGTTCTGTGATGTTATAAGGCTGTTTTCCCTCCAAAGGCACTGGAAACTTTGTTATGGTATATGGCACTATGGACTGCATGAAATATCAAGACATTTTAAATCAAAATTTGGCTGCTGCTGCCAGGAAACTCAGCCATCACTGGATCTACCAGCAGGACCATGATCCTAACCTCATGTCCAATTCAACACAAAAATATAGTTATCTAGCCACAGAAATAAGCTTCTGCCATGGTCATCTCAGACCCCAGACCTGAACCCCACTGAAAACTTATGGGCTGAGCTGAAGAGCAGAGTGCAGAAGAGAGGGCCTAGAACCCTGGATGATCTGGAGAGATTCTGTACAGAGGAATGGACTCTGATGCCCTGCTCTGTATTCTGCAACCTTATAAAATGTTATAGGAGACTCAGTGCTGTTATACTGGCAAAGGCAGGTTGTACAAAGTATTAAATGCAGGGGTGCCAATAATCGTGGCACATCGTGTTTTTGTTAAGAATAATTATTATTTGTTTTTCTTTCAATAAATTTATTTTAATGAAAGGCTGGATGTTTGTCATGTTTTCAGTGTGATATGAAACTACTTCATGAAAAGGTTAGTTTTTGTCCAAACCCTTTTTACAAACCTTTATAAGAGGTTCCAGTAATTGTGGAGGGCGCTGTATATGTATATGCACACGCACACAGTCCATATATGCATACCTTTATAGGGAACCTCCATTCATGCCATGTCGACGGGCATAACCCCAATCATATCCTCTACCTAACCCTAACCATAAGTAACCAAACAGCCAAAACTTTTCGCATTTTTAGTCTTTTAGATCTTTGTGGGGACCTTAAAAATGTGGAGACATAAGAAATTGTTCCCAGCAATGTCATTTGGTCCCCGCAATGAAATATAAACCTAATTCCCATTTCTCTCTCCCCCCACACACGCACACACACACACACTCACACATGTGCTTGTCACACACCCCTGGTGATCAGTGGGGACTCACCGGAGTCACAGTGCCACTTGGCACTGATACACCTGCCGTTGGAGCAGCTGAACTGTGTCCGGGGCTCACAGGTAGGAAAAGCTGGAGAAACAGAAGAGAGACGTGAAAACGTGCCTCCAGAAAAACAATCCCAAGAAAGCCCCAGTGCGACTGGAACACTGCACACTTAAGTATACTGGACTAATTAATGAAACGATTAATTAAATCTCACTCTCATTAATTAGTCAGGCATCTCCATGAGCTTGCATAGGGACACTACTTCGATAAACTTTTCCGACAGTTTTTTCACATTAACGATTATAATTGAATTTTCCTGAGGTAATAAATTTAGATTTTTTTCTCCTTGGGTTGTCATTTAGAAGGCAATGTGACATGTGAGCACACCGATGGTTAATTACAGGAGCAAATTGGGGGTGGGAGGGGCTTTGTAATGCCTGTGAATGGTTCTAGAGGCCCCCCTGCTGTTTAACTGTGGTCCAGATGTAGACATATCAGAGGGGTGTCTGAAGCAGTTCAACGCTGAACACAAGCGCTTCGTATTTATTTACTTAGGGTTTGTTGGGGGGGGGGGGGGCAGGAGTCTTATAATCATCATAATAATCATCATCATGCTGAGTCTTGGAGCGGCTTGTCTAAGTAATGAAGCTGAGCACGGTGGTAAGGCCACTTCCGCGGTTTGGAAGCAGCCGACTTGTTGGTTCTCAGCCCAGTCTGGCAGCTGGAAAAATGAACCACAGCGAACCAGACTGATGTAATATCCAAGCCTCTCCTGGGACTTGAAGCAGTGGCCCAGAGTTTGGAGTCCTTTGTGTAAGCCCACCTGAACGCTCCTGATATCAGAGTGTGCACCCAGCATGTTCGTTCTGTCCTGTCTGTTTGAGGACAATCCAAACTGGAGGAAATATCTGGAGCTAACTACCAGTAAACAACCAGGTTGCTTCTAAAAATTCTTGTTTTTGAACATAACTATTAAGCTCCTGATTTAATTTTCTGCTTCAATGGTATAATACCCAGCTATAAATGGCACTAAATTAAGTGGAATAAAAAGGGTATAGTATTACTGTAATGGAATATAAAAATGCAGGTAAATTATTCATTTGGATGAGAAAAATGCTCTTGGCTCTACAGAAGTAACGATCACTGTGGTGGTTCAAATGGTAGAGCACTAATTATGAAAATTAAGCATAATTACTTTGGTTAAATGTTAATTGAATATTTAATACATTCTGAGAACACACAATATAACGTGAAAATCTTACTCAGCGGTGCAAATATACCACAGACAAAAGCCATCAAATACTACAGCCTTTATCGTGAATGGTGGGTTAAGCACACAGCACACCAGGTTAGCTGGCAATAATGTTATTCAGTGTTTAGTAGATGCTCATTTATATGGCTGGATCTTAGTGTGAAAGGTATGAAAATGCTAAATTCTGATCACGGGTACCAGTCCTGAAAAGATGAACTACCCCAGATCTCTGACGGGATGGGATCCTCCACCAATGGACCCCATCCAAGAAGCTTTAAAACCTGCTTCTGATGGGAGAAGCTTTCAGAGCATGTTCAGAGCCTAAATGAACACGGAGACCCCCGACCTCAACAGACCGCTTTCAACTGGCAAACTCCCTGACAGACAGCATCGACAGCAAAGGAGAAATGCCCAACAACCCCAAAAATAACCAACATCTGTCTGTTAATTTTTACAACAGGACCATAAAACAGGACTCGACCTGCTTCCGCTCTTGAGAAGTTCAGCTCCTGTCCACGTGCGACACATCTCGAGTTACCATCGGCCTCGTTAATGCCACAGTGAATTTACGCAGACGGCCAAAGCCACAGGTGGAATAAGACTCCAAAACACAGGATGGCATTACAATGGGCCATCACTCATCAGGAGGGTTAGCCTACTTCTTGCCAGATCTGTCCAGTTGATTATGGTGTCAGGTCCCATGGGGTTGGGCCTTCACCACCTGCCTGTGCCGATGTGTGAAGGTTGTTCGGTATGTAGAGGTTGGATACGTCCTTCCTTTTCACTTACGCCTGTAAAGCCTGGTACTCGTTTGCGTGAAGATTACAAATCCGCCTAAGGAACTCAAAGACAAATCAAGATACTGCAAAAATCAAGATGTAATGCAAAAAAAATAAAAAATAGCCCCTGCAATGACGGTTGTGGTGCAATGTGTGATAGGCACTGGGAGGAGAGATTAAATGGATCTTTTTTTTCACGGCATGGAACTTTAGTGCCACGGCATCTCCACGGGGTTTGAGGGGACGGGTCTCCATCACCAGTTGGTGTCTGTACCTTTATTCATCCTGGCTCAGTGTCAGGCGATGGGTGACAGGTGATCATCCCTGGCCTGAAATGTGGCAGAACATTCTAGCATCTGCCATAGCACAGCAACGAAAGGATCACGAAGGGTTTAAGGAATCTGCTCGCCCACATGGTGGAAAAAAATACGCCCTTCTTCCCCAACTGGAAATGGAGATGGGAGGCGGGGTGGTGGGGCAGGTTCAATAATGAGCGAACGTGCAGGTCACATAAACACAGCCATGGAAGAGCTGGAGCCGGAACACTTCAGCTGAAGAGCACAGCGTTGCACACTACCCACACCTTCAGGGGAGACAGAACAATAAAAACATACGGCTTTCCAGAAGTCAACGAGGCATAAGTGCAGCTAGGCTGAAATGCCAGTGACCGCCCAGATACAAGAGTCAGCCGTACAGCGGCATGACCTGCACAACATCTAGCAAACAAAGACTTGCACACCATCTAGCAAACAAAGACCTGCACACCATCTAGCAAACAAAGCAAGAATTTAAGATGACTATTGAAATCAGCAAAAAGATCACAGAGTGGTGTCAGGCAAGTGTTCTGATGACTGAATGTGATTAAGCAGTTCATTCCATCACCAAAGAGCCACGCGTGAGAAAAGTGTATGGAGTGAAAATGAAGTCCTCAGGGCAGCGCAAGTCTGACAGCTTTACAACTACCACACATGGAATGGCTTTCCAACACAATGGTGACCCACAATTCCACAGGGCATAAAGTCACTAAAGGCCTGATGCGATTCAAACAGTCATGCCCTGGATTAATCCTGCTTCTGTGTTGACAGCGTGCTGTTCGATGCTGTTCATCAAGTTGTTCTTCATGAAGTAATGGCCCGACTGTGAAAACCAGCCACATTTCAGATCCGAGAACGTGAACGTAGGAGGAGGGCCATAACTGCTGTTCCTATGGATCTCATTTGGCTGTGATGAAGGATAGTCAGCACACTGTGGCATAAATCTTCTTTAAAAATGCTTCACCGCGGACATGTGAATGAAAGTGCTTATACACAACATCCCAGTTAGTCTCCACTCAGGGCAGGTAATGTGACGGATTAATATTTCTATGATATTCATCAGTTTTGAAACTCTAGTCCCCACAGGAGCCTTGATACAGAAAAACAGACTAAACTGATAAATCCAAGAGTAAACTCTCAGTTTTGTGGTTTAAACACCTTTCACACAGAAATGACAACACTACTGAATATTATAAATCTGCTCCCCAGCCTCAAAGAAAACGGAATATTCCAGATGTTTGATGTACACAGCACAGCTCTGAATCTGTATAGGATCCCCACCATCACAGCTTGCCGTATTTCTGTCACCGCTTTCCTGTAAGTTTTTCAGACTGCAGATGACTAGATCTCGGTAAATACCAACAGATTCCAGAGCACTGTGCTGCAATTGTTCAGGGCAGAAACACAAATCTGGCCAAAATTACCTCCATCTAAGTACACTCAGTAACTGAAACTGTTTTAAAATAATTTACTCGGGAAAGACTAAGTGAAATCTCGTGGTTATCTGACAGATTAAATATTAAAGCAGATATATATCTTTCTCAATCCTGGCACTGCAAAAATGAGGCCACCCAAGACCTGAAGAAGGGTGTCCAATTTTAAAATGAAATTAGACACTTCCTGGGAACTATGGGAAGGAGAGGAGATTGTTCCAGAATGGGTATTAAGGATGTTATGACAGAGTGAAGATGTGTGAATGACCACGAATGGTGCTGAGACCCGGCACGGGCACCTGTGTCCTCCCCAGCCACACCACGCTCATGTTTGGAGAACGAGAGCGCTGGTGAGCTCATAGCTCAAGTGACGAGAGAGTGTGACGGCACAGGCTCTGTGACCTTCTTACGGAACCCCCTTCACCTCGTGGTCAGGATATGCAGTACTGTCCCGGAGGGAGACCCATCCCAATTGTCATTTTAAAGTCTTAAGTGCATGATGGAGTTGACAGATAGGCAAGAAAATAGCACAGTGGTGATAAACACTGACCTTTTTAGGAGCCCAGAACATCTTCACACAAGAGCCTACTAGCCAATCAAATGGTTTCCTCTCACGCACCTGACACGGGTTTCTCGGCAAGGCAGAGGGCCACTCCATAAAGGAGTGACTTTCAGAGGGGCCCATCGCTAGCGACGGACTGTAATACGCATCTGCAATGCCAGTGAGGCAGTGACACTGATGGAGTCAAGCCCATTTTGAAAATCCACTTGCTGTGCGTGTTACAGGTTTGAATAATCAGGACGAGGCCTTCTGTGATCTTCGCTCTTTCAGATTTCATCTCATTTCGTGTGCCATGGTGAGAGCACACCCCCAGGTGTCTTCATGTGACAGCGCGACAGCACACGTGTGCCAGCTGGCAGCGGGACTCACCGCATGAGGATGCCTCATCGGAACGATCCCCACAGTCGTCGTCTCGGTCACACCTCCACATCTCCGGGATGCACCGTCCGTTCTGACAGGCAAACTGCTTGGGCTGGCAAGTCTGGGCTGAAAAAAAGCCAGCTCTCATTGGTCAAACGGTCTCCATAACAACCCAACCCACTGAGCATTAGCCATCAATGGACCACTGACAGTGTTTAACCAGCAAAAGTGACTCTAACCAAGTTATGAACCATGACCGCATTTCACAATTGAATGATTATTTGTCTGTGAGGCTGGACGGCATGTGAGGGCCATCTTGGGGTCAAGCCAGTGGCTCATCGGACCAATTCCCACCGTGTCTATGGCCGACATTCCTAGTCAGCCCCTGGCAACCAGACTAAGCCCGATGGCTATTGGAGCACAGGTACATTCAGAAAGGAAGGAGCCCAGTATGCACATTTTTGGGGTGACAAGGGCTTGGGGCCCCACGTGTCATGTGACCCGTTACCTCGGTAGGGCTCCTGCCTGACATTACTCTACCTTAACATTAGTGTACCTTAACATTAGTGTACCTTAACATTAGTCTATCTTAACCAGCTTGCTTAGACTTTACAGTTAAGCCATAAATTAGCAAATAAATATAAATCTAAAAATAGATTTAAAATCAGATAAAAGTGCAATTATATATTCTTTGAAAATGGTTTATCTTTATATAGTGATTTATACAGCATGAATGATTATGTAGATGATTCCATTAGTAGACATTTAATGTTTCGCATCTGAAATGAAATGCCCGGTGAAAGTCTTTCTCCCATAAACACGACACTTTGCATTACGGACTACATTTGAAAAGCTCCTCTCGCTCATTTAATCTGCTTTCCCCTCACAGATCATACTCACGACTTTTAATGGGGTTTATGATGCACGCAAAGTGCCTAAGATCCCTGCAGAGAGCCTGGCAGCTCCCCCCCGCTTGATACCTTACTGATATATAATCTTTTATACGTTTAGGGTAATACTCTGAATGCATATAATACTCTGATTGCC
>JAABNX020000001.1:51334429-51358663 GCA_015163995.2 Mormyrus lacerda | reverse complement strand
GTCCACATATGTTAAATAGTTATTGTCGGGAAATCTGACATTTTTAGAACACACACACACACACACACACACACACAAACCATAACCCTGAATGAAGGCACCCTGGATTAACATGCAAAAACCAATAAACAGTGGAGTGGGTGTTCGGAGAATCTTCCATCCATTTTGAAAGCAATTTTCAGGTAAAATCAGAATCAGGATTCTTAATTGTCATTGCATGACTGTACATATTGTACAATGAAAATAGCAGCAACAGTAAACAACAACACAGACAAGTAAATGTAAACAAACAATAACCAATAAACAACAGATAAACAATAATAGTAAAACCACCAATAATACAAAACCATGATTTATAGGATTTAAAGGTTACAGCGTATAATTATTAAACGGTGAAGCAAAAGGGTCAGGAGAAATATTTCGAGTAAAATGGGTTTATATTTAATGATGAGCATATCAGAAAAACACCCCACAGCCAACCAGACAGACATGATGGGGGTGAGAGTATCAGGTTCGCGGGTGAGGTGATACACGGGACCACATTAACGGGTTCGGGCTGCGCGGCCTGACCACCAGAACCCGCTTGGGCCGTGATCGACGCGTAAGGCAGCACTGGTGCCATGCAGGTAAACGGAAAACGCCGATGCAGACGCACTGGCGCTGCCGTCTGCTCCCGCGCAGAGCGCCGCACGCCTCGCCTTCTCCTTCCTCTCCATCTGTCGCTGCTTTTTTTCATAGTACAATTCGATCGAGCGTCAGAAATCTTGCACTGCCAAGCACGGAATGCTGATTTGCATATCAAATTAAATCAGCATTAAATGACGCCTTTTAGGTTTAACAACTTGCATATTTGTAAAAGTAGTACAGATTGCCAGCCCTAACGCTTCCCGGCCTACCCACAAAAATTGTTATACTTTTTTCCTCCTATGTACTAATCCTTTACACCTCAAATAACTGATGCAGCATTTTCCAAGTATTCACTATAAATTTTCACACCTGTGCATTCAAAAGTAGATTCACGTATATAAGCTGTACAGCCACGTATCTGCAATGAAGAGCCATATAAACAAGTATATATGTACATATGTAGATACAATAAAAATGGAATTACAGTACCAGCCAATATATCCTAACTTCTGAGGAATCCACTTATTTTACCAAACGAGCTTGTCTCCCTTTACCATATATTGTGTTTCAGCTAATGACTATTTATGTAATCTGCGGCAGATCTAATAGCAACTGCAAATCCTCAGCAAAATGCAACATGTTTAGATTTAATTTCCCTTTTTCAAAAGGTCATACAAGCCATTAAATACTACAGCACTTATATTCATCTTCAGGTCCTCTATAATTGTTACCCATCTTGCGCTGCCCTCTGAACGCATCAGGGCAGGAACAGGGCACTGCCAGGGCAGTGAGAGTGTACGGACCCGTGGGAGCGTACATACACTCTCATTGAACCAGAGTCCAACCACCACTCCTCTCTCCTCTCACTCTTGCTTGTGGGTAATTTACCCGACTGGAAAGGTATCTTATACACCCCCCCCACAATCTCTTGGCCCAGGATGCTAGTTTCAAAACAATGTATTTTTTGTGTTTTTTTTTTTTTATTATTGTTTTGAGATCCTGGATCACAGAATCTGCACAGGGAGAAATTGTGCTGTCCTCAAATAAGCAAATAAATTAATGAAAAGGGACAGAAATGTCCTTTAAATGGAAAAAGGCATAAATGACACACGTGAAATTTGTTTTAGCATCTCTGTTTACAAGGCTGCTGGAAGCCTGAAGTGTAAAGTCACAGAGATGTTTACAGACGTTCTACTTTTGTGTGAACAAGACGATTGTGCGGCAGGGCCCACTGCAACAGATTCGCAGGCAGAAGACACACAAACTGGATTAATTAATCATTTGACATAAAGGATTAATGAGCATTCTCTTTATGAACTAAATAACCCAAAAACTCAGAGCAGCCTTTCCGGAAAACCTGATTATTCTGACTAAATTGTTCCCAAAAAAATGCACATTAAAAATAACAATATACGTTTTTAAAAAAAAAAACTTTTTGCTGTTACCATTCTTACTGTGTGATTTTAATGAATTTTAATGATTCTATATTTAACCGGAGAGTTTAAAACACCACTGCACTCAGCTTCAACTAAGACGAGGCCAGGGTAATAAACACCCTGGTCTGAAGACGGTGGAAGCACATAGGCATGACCTTTGCCCTTTAAGCACATAGGCATGACCTTTGCCCTTTAAGTACATAGGCATGACCTTTGCCCTTTGAGTCACTTAGCTCTATCTCACTTCCCACCCACCTCCTCACCATGAAGAAAGACCAAACATAGCAGGAACCAGGCTACAGTCAAGCCTGCTTCCTACGGTCAAATTAAATCCATGGCTGGCCTTTTAAAAAACTCACTGAGGACCCATTCTGAGTGAAGGACGGCCAGGTTTCTTGGTCCAGGCAGAATAATACATTTTTGAGATACTAGTCAGCTGTAGGCTGTGGATCTGTAGCCATTAAATCCTAAATGTCCTTTCATGCCTCTTGAAATGTATACACAAATTCCACTTAACAACAAGGAATCTAATGATTCCCAGCACAGCAATTCCTGGCAACGCAGCACGTTTACAGAACACTGTCACTACTTGGATGTTAACTGCTGGCCTATAATAGAGAATGTTTGCCGTTTCGCTGACTTGGTTTGCGATGGTTTTTTTCCCTCCATTTGTCCTTATTTGCATATGTATTTGTATGTGAAGTTACAAAAATGAAGCGATATCTGATTCGTCATACGCTGAAACCCTCGACAATGGGTTAGCAGTCCATGGTTGCTTCCTCCTTCCTCCATGGTTCTCCAGACCAGTCGCCCCGCATGTGTGCTTTCTGTTGGATAAGGCTGCACGTTTCACGCCTTGCACTAACAGCACCCGACAGAAAGCGAGCGGGAGGCATTTAATCCATAAAGTCGAAACGGCTAAAGTGATACCGTAGGCTTTGAACCTGAGCGGCACGTTAGCTAAAATAAAATGGGCCTTCGTCAGCTAAAAACAGCAGCCCACTGTGACAGCATATACAGATGATGCTGCCTGTGACAGCGGCTCGGGCTTTTAGCAAAGCAGGCAACCGCCACCGTTATGTGAAATTACAACGACTAGGCGACCCGCTAGGAGCTCGCTCTGAAAGCTCATCATCCGCGGCGGCTTACCTCCATCCGCATTTAATCTGCAGATTCGTTCCAAAGGTACAATCTCAGTTCAAACCTGAGAAAACAGGCATCAGTACATGCCACACTTCCTCAGGCAAAGGTTGGCTCTGCTCGCAACAGCCCTGCAGGGAGCTGGGGACAGTTCCTCTCCCTAGGAACGTTCTAGACACAACTAAGCAAGCTGAGAAACACGCACTTACCAGCAACGGTGAACTAATAAGACAAGCCATATGGCCTCCTGTCGCGTGTAGCAGTTCCAGCACTCTTGCAACGCAATGATCTTGTCTCTGTTCTTGGCGGGTCCAATGTTCCCCTGGCAAGCGCAGTAAATTAAGCCAAAGTCTAGCGGCATGCGTGAGGGCGTTTACTTTCCCCGAGAGCGCCTTGGATCACTCCCCATGCAGTTTGGCGGCAGACCTGCATTAGGCTCGAATGTGGCTGCCAATTCGGGTGGGCCATTATTCTTGTCTCGACCAACCTTTGGAACGTGTCTGTCAAAGGAGCCTCATGCGCAGGAATGATCCTGAGCGTATGGGCAAGCTCAGGCTGCAGACGGCAGCAACCAAAAAAGCAAGGACGCTTTAGCAATCCTTAATTAGCAACCTAATCAAGGAATCATGGCGCGACATCTCTCGGGGGCTGGATTAAAACACGGGGAGAGAGGTCCACTGCTTGACGTAAACCTCATGCCAGTATACTTTTCAGACAGCGCCGTAACCCTGTACCCCAGACTGCATACTGGGTGTGCTCATCAGGACACCGCATTTATATGCCATTGTGCGTGTTATGTTACCTTTTGATGTTTGCTCTTTCATAAGGCAATTCGTATAGTTGGCTGAGATCAGAGCGAAGCCTATCTTATGCTGAAGCAGTTTGTGTCTTGTGGCAAGCTCCTGTAAGTGACCTTGGAGACAAGCTAGTGACCTGTAAGTGACCAATGGCACAAGCATCTGCCAAAAGAATAAATGTAAGTTTATATCTAATCAAAAAGGTTCAGACTGAAATTATTTTTTGAACATGGGAATCATATTAAAATACGCAAATACTTAAGTAATTATATTTTAGGACCAAGGCAGGAACATCAGAAGCGGCGCATGTTTTTAATACCCCCAAATGCACAAATAAATATACAAAAAACACTGAAAACAACTGGTTCCAAAACAACAGGTCGAACCGGAGTGGGATTCGCCAGAGAAGCCTTGGGGGTTTAGTAATGTACCCTGTAATCAAATGGCATTATATTACTTCAATATCAGCTATCTAACGTGGGATTCTCAGGTCATCTTCAATGAGAGAAGAGCATTTCTCCAATGGACCTCTGAAAATTTCCACCAGCATCCACATTCTGGATGAAAAGGGGGGAAATACAGGCCGGGTCTTTATCAGTCATGGCTGTTTCTGTAAATAGAGAGTCTCAGAGGTGGTGAAATGCAGGTTTGGTCCTCTCTCCTGACCCTGTATGATCATAAACATGAAGGGAGCGAATCGCCGTTCAAGCTCGCGATTCATCAGACACTATTACCCAAGACCTTTCTGTGGCTGATGAGCGTTAACAAAAATAATAATTATACTACGATCCTCTGCAGACTCGTCTGGCTGAATTATTCACTTTTAAAAGATTCAAGACGGCATGAATATATTATTTACCCCCCGCAGAAAGCAATTCGGGAGCTTAAGTGTTTCTGATGTATTTGTGCTTGAAAGGAAAAACACTGCTGTGGCAAGAGCAGCCGTTCGTTTGTGTTTTCGCATATGAACACCCTCTCCTAAAGCAACTTATGTTTATGTGCATTTCAAACTGTGTAAAATTTACTGAATCATGTATCTCTGGGGCAGAGGTACCTGCTGTATTCCCCACTCATCCTCAAGTGCCGGAGTAACCACAAGCCTATATTGGGTAACTGGTCACGCAAGGGGGGATAGATGAAAAAGATATGATACACCAGACCATTAAAGCCAGTTAATAAACCAGTAAAGCCAGTCGTAGTTGCCTGCAGATTCAAGGCAGAGATTGCAGGGTTTCCTGGACATCACCCTTCTCCCGTCGTTATAAACTGTTTGCTCGTCTTAGATCTGTAGGCTTTTATTATTATTTCCCATGAACGGGAAGGATCCAGCTGTAATTTCAATTCTGTCACTCACTGACCGACGATCTGGCAGGATTAAGTGCCACTGCATCAGTAACAGTGGATGATGGCAGCAGTCCAGTTGGGGAGGTTGGGGGGGGGGGTGACTGTGCGGGGAGACTTACCCCATGAGAGGGTCCAGTGAAATCCCTCCGGGGTTATACAGGTCCACATCAATAACAGCAACACATGTGTCTTTGCCCTGACGGCATGCAGATATGCGGCCGTTGGCCAGGTCGGTGAAGTAAAGGCTGCCGGAGAGCCAGTCGATGGCCATTTGGTCCACATCTAGAGAGGAAGAGAGAAAAACACAAAGAAATGCCAAGTTAAATCCAAACCAAACATGAGAGAGACATTTCCTAAGACCGCTTCACTGCACTTCTATGTCTCTTACTAAGCAGGGCTCACAGGCACACAAGTCACTGAGGACTCTGTGGGAGTCCGGACGGGAGAATGCGCTTTGATGTAACATGGCAACGGCCCCATTTTGACACGGGAGGGACTCCTGGGTGACCATTGATTACCACACCATCTCCTACTGCGGGTTTACACACACCTGCATGGCCAGATGACCAGAACTTAAAGAGGATCTAAAGTTCTACAGCCTCCTGCATCACAACCTAGACCTACAGCACATATGCATCCAAATGGAAAATGCATGAAGAAAGTGGATAACTCAAGAGAAACTACGAGTGGGTATATGGATGGATGGAATCAGCTGTTTGACGGTATTACAAGACCGTTACTTTGATTATAGGTTTATTATGATAAACATGGATGACGGTGTCGAAATTGAGATAAAGAGGTCTGGAATGATCCAGACAGAAGCATCCAATTACATTTAAAAGAAAACTTGCCCAGATTTCGGTCAGGGACGCAGGCAGGGAACATACTGCTTAGATCGACGCGTTCTTTCACGGAACGGGATTCTCCCCTTTGATAGGCTGTTTGTTTCATGGACGCCCCAGGTCTGTTAAACCATGGCACTCATGACTAATTGGAAACAGTCTCTCTGGCGCGAGCCGAACACAGAGGCAGAGCAAACCCTGCCCGCATTCCCTGTTCCTCCATAGTCCATGAATCTTTATTATGGCAGGAAACATGGCCGCAGCAGAGTGTGTGGCGTTTGTGCTGCGTCAGGCCACCTTTGTCTGTGTGTCCCTGGACTGTCATGGCATCAGTGGCCCCGGGCTTGACACGCCGCCACAGCGTCTGCTCCCTCTTCCAAGCGCAGTGATTTTGGCTCATTCTTTCCTCTCAGAAATGCTTCACTCCATTTTCACTCTTTCTACGGCGCCGTCACACACACATTAAGTTTCCCCTTAACCCAGGATTACATGTCATAATAACGACGGCACATCCACAGCAAAGTGTGCAGTTTAATCCCTCGGGTTTGGTACAGGTGTCCTTTCCACAATATGCCAAAGTGGCCCGAGTTCAAGGGACCATTAACCTACTGCAGCCTTTTCAAACCACTGAGTTTAGCTGGGTAGGAAGCCATGTGATTACAGTCACTTCCGGTCGCCACGGACACCCGTCATCAGGGAGGACTGCAGCTAAACACACAGCAGTGCTCAGTGGACAACATGAAGATGGCCGACGTGTAGTCTCAGTGTCTCTGGCTTTGAAAGGGATCCCCCACCTTACTACTGAAGTAACCACAGGGGGCTCACTGCCGCTCAGTGAATATCTGCTCCAGGGATTCATTTTATAGGAAATGATGTCCGGCATTTTAACAAGCACACCAACGGGACACCAGAGGATAAAGCTCTCATCTAGACAACAAGCAATTATGAGGAAATGAACGCCTCTCTTATGGTAATGTCACTCTGTAATCACTCGTAACACAAATGGTGGAGTGCTGGCCTTTAGGACGGCCTGCTGTAACATGATAAACCTGGATTCTAGCCTAACAAATTCTTCATTATTCAGAAGATACAATGGCTACGGGCTAAAGCCAAAGTGAGTATATATCAAAGGCTATTCAACGTGTTTGTTTGCTGGGATTCCGCTGAGGACGGGGATCGTGAGTGACAGATTCACACTAAGCCACACTCATACCTGCTTCTAATCACTCACATCACCACAGGTCCCAGTGTGTGCAACACTGGCTCCAATTATTAAGCGTTTTTAACAGTAAACTCTCACACTCTATCCTATTACAAAGGCATGGTTGGACTTAAAACTACTTGCTTGGCTGCTACCAAGGCCATCCTTCATATTATATGTTTATAAATTGGAAAACATTTTTGCTTAAAAATACTTGAAGATACTTGCTTGTTACTCAAGGCCAATGGTGCAAAACAATAGCATCCTTTATATTTCATGTTTATGATGCTTTTACTTGACAAACAACATATAAGCTAAAAAGGTTCACTTTTCCTTGGTGCCCATGCTCAATAGAGACCTCGTGTCAATATCTTTAAGGACTCACTTTGCAGGTTTTGTCCAACTCTCATCTCCCACTCCTCAGAGAACACACGTAGGCCCGTCATCCTGCTGCACCAGAGCCGGCTGGCTGCGGGGGCAACCGTCAGCCAACAGAGGGCCTCTGTCTTGTAACTGAAATCCATTGCGCGCATTCCTTTCATATTGAGAGATTTTAAGGTCTGCAGCAAGGATCCGTTGAGGTGCGTGATGGCGATTTGTTCCGAGTTTCCAATTAGGAGAACAGCGGGTCTGTCGCTGGGCTCTGAAAGAGGAAAAGGGAAACAGAGACAGCAGTGAGGGGGTACTTTAATTAGAGAGGCCAGGGCTGTCGGTGAGGGGGTCGAGTCGAAGCAGGTGCTGAAGGATTCTCCAATAATGAACAATATACCCAGCAGTTTGATAGCAAGGTGGCTAAGGAGAGTGTTGTCATCAGCGATATGTTACATTCATTGATTCAAGTCTTAAACTATAATCTTGTCATTTTTCCCACCCAAACTTACGACCACACCTTCTGATGTCACTTATCATTGCAGAACTACAGTGATCTACTGACAGCACTATCACGATGACGTTACACCTTTGCAGCAGGCCGACGCGCGATTTACTGCTTTAAGATCAGGTCTATCAGTGACGACTCCAGAGGCCTAACTCACTGTGTGATATTTCAGGTAGAGGGCTCACTCGGACAAGCTGTGATTTATCCCACACCTCTAAGAAAGTTTAACTCACAGAACGGTCTACTAATTCAGGTAATAAATCATTGTGGGTTTTCTCCCAGTTACTTTTTACCTCTTATCTCTCAACAGTTAATCCACTGCCAGTTGTTTCTTACACTAAGCAATAGCCGAAAAATTATGCTGCATTGCTCATAAAAACTTGCTCGTCTTGTGATACAACCCTAAGATGTGATTTTCAAAAAGTAATTTCCTCTAATGACAAGCATGTAACTTCTCCAAAAAGCCTCGTCAATGTTTATCATCTAATAATAAGCCAAAAACACCATCCCCTTTCCTTTACTTCTCTTCAAAGCAGATTATTTTGAAGAGAGTGCAAGTTTATCAATAACGTTTGTTCTCAGCCTGTCCATATTTTCCACTAGTTAAAGATTAAAATTGTCTGTGCAGTTTAAAGTACATGACTTAGGCACATATAGAGAAACAGATGAACAAGAAAAAAAAACCTTAGGATCCCGTACGTGCGGACAAAAATTAATGATGCACAACCAGGAGTGTACTACTGTACAACCAATTAATAACTCGCTTTAAATTATTTTTCTGCAGACATATGCTCTCTGCTCGCTACTCAATGTTTTGACACAGATCTAAGTATCTCTTTAACTCCTTGAGATGTTTTCACTGAGGGCTTCTGTACGCCTCACACACTGCCAGGCCCTGGAGCGGCAGTGTGAAAACGCATCTAAGCTCAGTTCAGTGTTCATTGTGCAGTGCTCTCCCGCTGACCTTGACTCTCACCGGGATGTTTTATTCATGGCAAACTTGCGATGGCAAGCAGCTTATCGCGGTCAGAGCGTCACGTTTCCAAAACATCTACTTAGCTGTAATTACGTGAGAATGGCAGAGAGGGGGCCCCGGGCCACCTTCTGCCACGTTAATGCCAGTGACAAATTGAGAAATTCAGGTGTGCCAAGAAAGACCAGGAGATGCCCGAGTTCTTGTGTAAATTTAGACCTGATTCCGGTACCAGATGAAGTTCAGGAGGCACCCTAGGCAAACTTCACTGTCAGCGCCCCCAGTCTGAGACAAAATGAAATCGGCTTATTAAGTCGTCTCCCCCTCAGTAGATGGCACCCTGTGTCTCCTGGTGGGCTGACCGGATCTGTCTGAATCACTCAAAAACTTCACCATTCTTTGTGGAGATGCCAGTTAATGGCACTGAACATTATTATCTATAAGTAGAACTCAGGTAAATGTCATACATTTTAAAGCATTACGTAAACCAAAATAGCAGGTGTTCATTTCTACTGTAATTTATTCTAAGCATTACAGGTCCCATAACATCCCTATTTGCACTTGCAAAAGTAAGAAATCTAACTGCTGACTGTATAACTTCCCTCAACTGTGAATGGCCACCTATATAATAAAATGTATTGCTGGCTCGTAGGTCCTGCATTTTACATGCTAAGTCACACTATATGCATAAGCTAGTGTTAATTATAAAAAGTCAAGCTTCGGATTGGCTGGAAGGTACGTCGATAGAACAAGGCAGCACAGCTGATGCATCTCCTTACCATTCTTGGCTTTGCAGGAACTTCTGTCTGCCTGCAGGATGTATCCATCCACACAGCTACATCTGTATGATCCGTAAGTGTTCATGCAGGTCTGACTGCACACGCCATACACACCGCATTCGTCGTAATCTTGGCGGGAGAGAAACATGGTCAGAACAGAAGCTAAATGCCCACCAGACCACAAGTCCATATCTGATTATTGTGCAGTTTCAATTGCTTTTCCTGAACTCCTTTGATAATCCATCTAAAATACATTATTTCACTTGTGAATCATCCTGCTTTAAGTTTCCTCTTGCGCTGTCTCCAGATCTTTCTAATTTAAAGCTGATTATTCAGACAGCATGGATAATTTACAGAGATTAAAAGGCAGTGCTTTAACCAGTAATTGCACTAGATCTTTGGGTACTGACAGTCTTCCTTTGGCTGCACTACACCCATATGCCACCCGATTATCATGCCCACCTTTGCAGCCACGTCCATCGGTCTCCACCTGGAAGCCATCAGCACAGAAGCAGAATGTTCCGTTCCTGGCCATGACGCAGCCATAGCGGCACCGTAAGTCGTGGCAGTTGGGCAGGAGCTCTGGAGAGAGAGACAGAAAGGCGTGATTGGCTTCCATTTGTCACTGCCGATCGCTGGCAGCAACTGGAAGCCGGAGTCGGGTTTCGTCAGGTAGGCCTACCGCTGAAAAAAATCCATGACAAGTTCTCTCATATCGCCCCAGAATGAAGGATGTCAAATACAATCAAAGGAGAAATGTGTGATTCGTCAGAAACAGGATGCAGACGGTATCTGTACCCAGGCTTAATCTACCCCTTTGCTGAAACACAACCCCCCACAGCTGAAGGAGCAGTTTCACGCTGCAGGGAAAATGGATTATTACAAAAACAGCAACAATCTAAGGGTAAAAAAGATGATCCATGGCAGAGAAACACATTTATTAATTTCTAGATAAAAAGTTAAAATGATTTTAACAGGTACAATCAATGTTTAAGCTTCTGGCAGTAGAATTAAGTGTTACAATATGGCACATTAAAATATATGTACAGTATGTTTGCCCTTTGGTTGGCGTTATGCCTCATTACTGTGCCAGGGAGAGTAAGGGAGAAGCTGCCTCATGTCCTGGCTGGTCTGTCCAGGTGCGACATTCCTTGCAGTCCCACATGGCGAAGCTCCTCCACGAACGAATCAATTACATCATACCGCTAAGGACCGCGCACCCTCGCAAGGGACCGGGAGCTAATTGCGTTCATATTCTGACGTCCGAGGGCGGCGTCGTTATCCAAACGGAGAGACAGCATTGCTCTGCTACACCTGTGTGTGCCGCCGGGACGGCCCATAATCCCCCACGAAGGGATCGGCCCTTAAATTAATTCCGACATAATCGGTCAGGAGGAACATGCTGGGCGATGTGCCAAAAGTTAGCGCTACTAGCGCAGTTGGACTTGCATGAATCTGGTTTCGCCGCTATCATGCGCACGTTTCATTTATGGGGGAGCGCTGGAAGAAGGTGGTGTCAGTGACCAATTGCGAGGGATTATATTTGGGGGGTGGTTGGCAGCTAGCGTTCCTTCTCCGAGGACTGCGCCGCCCGCTAGCCCACCCGAGCCCCCTCACAGGGAGGAACTGTGGAGCTGATGCATTATGCATCTCCTACGTGTGCTGGAAACACATTAATAACAGGAATAGACCGAGACCTTCATTTTTATTATCCAGTAATACGATTCCGCAGCCAAAAGCTGCTCACAAGAATGATTACTTTTAAAAATAAGCAGTGGAAATGATAATTGGGCACTCAAAAGCCTGAATTCTTACAGGCTTAATATATTCATTTGAAAAAGCTCCCAATTTTGTCACTGTTTCCAATATGGAGAATGTTTGTTTGGCAAAACAGCGAATGACTTCTTCGCAATCCAAGTTTGGCAAACCCATGACAGTACGTGTCACTTACATTGTGTATTTTCCCTAGAGCTACAACATGTAAATTATATTTACAGTAGCTAGGGAAAAAAAGTTTAATAGGGAATAGCATAAACCAACGATGATGCTCTCTGCTATCAGGAGAATTATATGAGGACATAGATCACATTACAAAATGCGCCACTAGCTTCCTGTCAAACCTGGCCACAGAAATACATGCTCCGTGTTATAGAGATGACCACATAAAACACTGTCTTTTAATGGTTCAGTTTATTTAGAGCTGGGATGCCACTAAGGACTACTTTTATAGCAATATCGACTATTTTAAGGATCGGTCGATTAATGCATACGATTAATTTTCCTGCAGAAAATCAAATTGATCGTTTCATTTAAGTTGATTTTATTTTGACAACAACAGCCTCTATAATGACATGTTGTGATGCCCAAAAGTTAGTAATCTGTATAAATTCGGCGTATTCTTATGCTTATTAAATTCAGTTAGCGAAGTAGACTATACTAGGAAGCGATAAGCACTGAAGTGGCAGTGAAGACAGGGACAGCTCACAACCACGTTGTGGTTAAATGTTTTTTGTTGTTGTTGTTTTTTTTTGGTAAATAGTTTTAATTTTTATTCATCTTCACGATTTTTTTTAGTGTCCGTTTCAGTTTCCGATAACAAAACTGGTCCCAACAAGGCCACCCGCGAACAGAGAAACCCCAGATTTCTCACACTCATGCATTCAACGGAAATTTTAAGGTAGCAAGCAGACCACTTTATGTCTTAAATGAGTGTATTAAGCAGCTACAAGGACAAACGATAGCAAAAAGCTCTCCATACTAAATGTAATTTAATAAACATGAACAGACAACACTTAAATGGTTTTACCGACTATGGCGGTTCAGAATATTGCTGTGTGTTTGCTCTTCAGGTGCTCAACACCGGTTCCGCTGTGGTACAGTATGTCTTCCAAACTTTGTACAGTGTGAAACCAACTTTTCTTTTGCTATACAGTAATTTGAACTGCTCCCATAATTACGTTGTGATACTGAAGGGAACCATTTGTTATGATGATTTGAAGCGTTTTAGAAATCAGAAAAGTATTCCCATTGACATAATTTAAAAATAACGATGCGTAGATTTTAAAATTCAGAATATTAAGAAAATTCGTTTACGTAGCAGAATATTCGGGTACTTTATTTATCCATGCGTTCTGTAAATGGCGTGTAATTCTTGTCAGACCTGATTAGATGCTTTCGTTTTATGTTAACCGTTTTCCAGGGGAATTACTGCACCTGCAGTATAGGCTAAAGTATCTCATAAGAAAACTGAACGATGTACTCATTATAACATTAAGATTAATAGAATCCACCCATCCACTGCTTAGCCAATATAGGATTGTGTGGTGTTCATTAAATGATTCATGCGGAATGATAGACAACAATACTACTCATAAATAATTATAATATTAATAATAACAATAATAATAATGCATTATTGTTGGCGTCAAAATTGTACGTGACGTGTAACATAGACATATAAACTATGCAAACTTGTAAAAATATGAACCTTTAATTAGCGCGATGAATAAATGTGTTTATTTTGATCATGTAGTTAAGCAGACGTCAGTGCCTACCAGGTGGCCTACTGGTTCAGGAGCCACGTCTGGCCTGAAAATAAAGATCCAGAAGAAACACATTATGCGTAGAGCTTCCGTCAATACCCACCATATAACTGTAAAAGCGATAAGCCACAGAGCAAATAAATAATATAAGAGCGGCACGGCGAGAGCGGGGAGGCGTGCGGGATGTATGTGGGCCGCTCGCACACAGCATCAATCGGCTAAGTGTTTCCCGCGCTGTGCGCTCTGCCAAACATGTGGCCAGCGTCGGCGCTATTGGGTTTCCCATCTCCCTTTGACAGAAGTAAATCAGGCTCTGGCAGGGCTGTGGAGGAACATTGCCACACTCACCTAGAGGAGGGGGAATCTTCTGGAAAGGGCATTGCTAATGCGCCACACCATCAAAATGTGACAGTCCAGGGTTCCTCTAACAACTCAGGAAGTTCAGAAGGACCTAAATTAAAAGCACAATGTGTCTTGGCTGTACATGGTCACACATTAGAATTCAGGAAGTCTTTTTAAATGTATGCACCTTTTTTTCCCCAAATTTGTCTTACTGCTGCTGGTGACCATATGAGGGAACCAAGATACCCAAAATGTGAATCAGATGCAAACCCATCGCTAAAATTCACTCAATGCTATGCGTTGTCTCGCACAGAAATCCCACATTTGGAAAATAAAACATATACAATGTGGCACAGAATTATGGGTAATCTCAAAAAATAATGGTGGCATCTTGTACTGTACTGATAACTGTGTGACACAAGATCATCTGCAGCCTGTCCGGTGCTCCTTATGTCACAGCAATCAGTTCGTTTTAAAAGAGAGATTAATTATGAAACATTACCAAGATTAATTAACCAATAATGATGAAATGAGAAATATTATCCTGCAATGAAAAAAATTTGTGCAAGATGACACTCCAACATCTGCTCAACACATGGGCCTTTCCTGCAATGTGTAATGTCACACATTCATCATGCTCACCGACATATCAGACACAGGTACACACATTCATATATCACACCTTCCCATGATTTGTAGCTTTTCATTCTACTCAGTTCATGTTTTAAGAACAGAAAGAAGTTAAATCTCATTTTTATTTCCTTTGTTAAAGAAATGTGGTTTAGTTTAAGTCACGGGTGTCAAACTCCAGTCCGAGAGGCCCGGAGCCCTGCACAGATTTTGGTTTTTACCCTCGTTTAACACATCTGATTCAAATCCTTGTGCTAATTACCACACAGCCCTTGAGCTGAATCATCTGTGGTAGAATACGAAAGAACTAAGCTACACAGGGCTCCGGCCCCCCAGGACTGGAGTTTGACACCCGTGGTTTAAGTACACCTGAGATATGGTGTTTTACATGATCTGGGATTTGCAGGGTTCTACAGTATGTCTGGGATTTCTACAGCTCATGTTAGGGGAAGATCGAACTGGACGATTGAAAACGCCCAGCCCCATATCAGATGCCCATGTCACAGGGTGAAATGGCCTGGCTCAGTAAACAGAAATGAGCATGAGAAATGAAGCGGCCACAGGTGACACCTCCTCAGGACACCTCCTCAGGACACCTCCTCAGCTGCTGGTGGCCATGGCTACCGTCAAACGCAGCGCTCCACTGTAGCCTAATGAGCACCTGTGACGAGGAATCCACTTCAGCAGTTTTAATTTCAATCCACCAGAGAGATCTTGCTTTAGGCAGACTGCGATTGGCCTTAAGACAAACAGCCAAGGCACAATCACTCACAAAGCTATCTATACAAAGCTGTTAATTAGATGTCACACTGGCTTTTACGAAACACTTCCAGCTTATTATGCCTGTTTTTGTTACTTAGCTTTTTTCAATAAATGTTTTGGCATAGAAGATGAACAACGCTGGCTTCTTTGGGGTGATGGTGTGGAGGTACAGCTCAGAGAGCCCGGAGCGGAGCTCGGAAAACTGTGAAATTAGGTTGGCACCAGCATTGACCAGCCTTTCGAGGGTGCGGTTTCAACAAGAAAGTTGGCAAAAAAATGGGGTTACGTGAGGGAGAGAGAGATGGGTGGCTTTGGCGTCTGATTAATTACTGATCTCGTATTTCTTAACGAGCAGGTCCAGCGGTGAACAAGCCCGTAAACTTCAACCCACCCCCCCCTCCTCCATGAGTGCCGGAACACATGATTCATGTCCTCATAACTCAACTTGTATTCCTCTTGGTGTTTAGGTGCTGACACCATCCGAATACAGGCAAAACGCACATGCATGATTGAGCGTGTGTTTTCTGTGTGTGTGTGTGGGGGGGGGGGGGGGGTCTCTCTGAACACCCAGTCCATGACCCATGAAAACTGAGGGTATCACCACCACAGTTCTGTCACAATAGAGTCTGGAACAGAGCGTCCCACACTGCAATAAGCAATCAACCCACCCAGCAGCAATCCACAAGGGTGCAAGGGGGGGCAGGCTAGCTTAATGACCCTATTACTCAAAAAGCCCCCTGTGCCACCAGCTCTTTAGGTTCACCCTTCATTTCAGTTGGACCCTCCTGCCAGATGTCGACCATCGCTGGAGTAGAATAGCAGGGAAAGTTGTGTTCAAACCACCTTTGTGCCACCATTTGTTTGTTTGTTTAGTCTTTCCAGACACCTGTGGTAAATGCTGTTAATTAACTTCAGGGAGCTGACTGGTTCATGCAGCCAACCTTGCTGAAGGGTAAAAGTGTACGTACAGCCTCCGCTTTCCAACTTCCAATTGACGTGACTAGTGGGTCTTTTAAGAGAAGTGTAATACTGAGTCAAGTTAATCCCGTCTACCGCTGATGACACACTAGGAACATTAACAAAGGTAAACAATTGATCATTAAGACACAAATGTTCTCTAGTTACATTCAACTGTGAAACCAGCTGGTTACTCAACAGCTGATAATTATGCAGTAATGATGACATGATAAAGTCATTCTGGCTATTCCATCTTCGGTAATCCTATCTCGCTGCAAAATGTTCTTTAATAATAAGTTAATAATAATTTGAATATTCTTTAATAATACGTAGAGCTGTCTGAGTTTCCACGTTGCTATGGTGACAATTACCATCCCTGTGCCATCAGTCGCTTCCTTTAATGCGGTCCAGCTGGCTTCTAGTCACTAACTTGCTAAGGTGCATAGGGCTAGCTGGCTTGATGCTAGCCGCTTCTTACCACTGGCTTAATGCTTTGCTTTATAAATGTTTATCTGGTTTTCAACACTTTGCTATGATTTCATATCAAAGGTACCGCAATCCCATTTTGCTGGCTCTCTTAAAATTTCGTTTTTTCTCTGAACCTCACCGTACTCCATCACCTACTGTACCCAAGTGGCAGACTCCTGCCCCACAAACTCCCACAGTAATAATTGGCCACATCTCTATGATTTATATTTGTTATCCTGGGCTAATGTTTCACCTTAACATCCAGTGAATATCTGGGGAGCAGACGTGTCACCAATTCTCCACCATATACAGTAGACCTGCCCAGTGGAGAACGGAGTAGCACCAAGATATGTTGTTTTTTTTTTCCTTTTTTTTTGCTTAATTTGCCTTCAAACAATGGCCATTTTTCACTCTACTTCAGGCAGCTAATTTTCATTGAATTGTTAGTCACCAATGAGCTGTAATATTCCCTCATTTGCAGGTTGAGCATTAATTAGCTGCCACGCACACGGTACAGGAGGTAGCAACACACTAAAATTAGCATGCTTTGCATATGGTAGCGGGCAACAACAAAAACATGCCATATCTAGGAATGGAATATGACCAAATAAAGGAGCTGAATGGTGGAGAAGCTGACAGGTGGCCTTGAGGCAGGGGAAGACCTTCCAGCTTTGTGGTGAGCAGAGACAAACATGAATGTGCTGGAAAGAAAAGCACTGGAGTGCAGGACACACACACACACAGGGCTGTGTCAGGAAGGGAACCAAAAGAGAAGCTGAAGGCATTATTTGTGGATTCATAAATTCAGCGGTGCTTCCTATTTAATAATGAGTATATGTTTAAACATTAAAACAGCCAACATGTGAGCTGTCTGTGAGTTTCAGAAATCCAGCAGCAGCCGATAACAGAGGATGTATCTCTCAGAAGGTGCATCACTGAGTCGCTTCGCATTCCTTGACATATTTATTTACTAAGTACTTGTGAAGTGAACACGGGGAGAACGACTTCACATGAGGGGAACAGGTCCGCACGTGTCTCCACAAACCTGCTGCTGATGGGGGTCTGTGACCGTCCCGTTTCTGCTGATGGGTCAGAACCTGCCAGAACCGCTGACCAATCGTAGGGCTCCCCACTTGCCCCCAAATACCAGAGCTCATTAAAAATGCTTTGTTTATTCGCAGGTTTTATTAAAACCTTAATTAATTCACCCGAGATAATTAAATGACTAAAGATGACCCATTTCAAAAAGCACATATGAAGAACATAAATCATTACATAAAAGAAACCTACATTCAGTGTTACCCAAACCCTCTGTGAAATGCAGAATTTGTGCTCGATCACCTTTTTCAGGCTTATAAAATGTGCAATGACCTGTGATAATTGTCAGTCATAGTCACCCCTGCATTTTATGTCATGTTTTGGTTACATAATCTATCTCTTCATGAATTATTTAATAATTTAACAACATTTATATATCAAGTCAAGTCAAGTGGCTTGTTATATATACATGCATGTGTGTGTGTAAATACAGTTTACTTCTTTTGTATATTGTTAAGATCTTTATTTGTTAATTTGGTCAGATCTGCTTTGGAAGTCACTAATGTCACACTTCACAATAAAACCTTTGAATCTTAAAGATGGACATGCTGTCAGTGCTGCTTCTCTCTGGGTCACTGCATGCATATACACTGCCAACACTGCGGCTATCCTCCTATACATGGCTTCTTCACTGCAATCAAGGGCCTGGGCTCTTAGCTCTTACAGTAACTGCGCCTTTTGTTGCCCTGACAGGAACCACGGAGGCGGCTGGGTGACGGAACTAATCCCAAATTCTCTTTGTCCGGCTGTACGGGGGTGAAGCGGACACTTTAATCTGAGCATCCCGTACACCTGCAAACAAACGCCGAGCTCTGCAAAGCTTTCACAAGAGGACGCACGGAAAAACACCATGGGCTTAACTGGGGAATTAGTCGTGGATTAGTTTCCTCAGGAATTTGTCCATCAAGCAGGTGCCTTTGACAGGATTAAAGTGAATATAAAATTAAAGATGGCCATTGTGCAAGGCAATCATATACTGTAAATGTAACGTTTCAATCACGCTCGGTTGTGACTTTACTCATATATTATTACTGTAGGTCCTTCATGGATATGTGTGTGTGTATATATATATATATATATATTGTTAACTTTATAACTTATGCGGGGGAAAAAAATTCAAAGAACAATCTTATGTATTGATTTACCTTAGATACAGAACTGGATAGACACTATCTGAAAATGCTTGTTTTTCCCAATACTACACAGGAGAGCTGGAGGACACACAGGTCCTAGTGCCTGCAGTCATGCTTCCTTTGATGCTCAGTGTTTACAGCTCAATAATGGAGAGTCTGGTACAGTGCAATGTTTAATCTGCATTTCATTCCTATTTTCCCTTGAGAAACAGGTGTATAACATCTACCTCCCACCAAAAAAATTATCTGCCTCTACAAATCATCTTTCTGACTGGCTATTTGAGCATGTTTTTCATTCCTTTCATAAATCCACATTTAAATAGCAAATTCAAGCAACGCTCAGGCATTTGATTTATTTACTGTTTTAGTCTGAGTGCTTCTTAAGGACCCTTCTGGGGCATTAACCTCCTAGGTCTGACCCCAGGTGCCTGATTAAAATGTGTTCCTGCTTCTCCTTCATTGTTCTTCTCCATCCATTACATTTTGTCCGCATCTCAAGTCGGTGGGTGAGGGAGAACTGGCTTTTTCACTGACAACTTCTGGTGAATGTCCATTTTATTGTTTTATTTTAGGAAAGTTTTAGAAGCCTTATTTATTCTGCTGATTCCCCCATTTCACTTGGTAGCAAACCATTTCATTTTTTTTTACATTGATGACAGATATACATAGATGTAATAGGTATAGAGATACCTCTGAATTAAACTATAAACAAAATGTCAATGTTCATCTTTCTCACAGAATATTACCGTGCTCCAAAACACCACTGGCTAATTAATCCTCTGAGCCTGCAGAGATAATTACCCCTCTGTGATGGGCTCCCAACTTTAAAATACTGACACACTAACCAGCTGTGGTCCTCGTCTACCACTTCAAAAAGTTAAACTGACACTCCCTTTTCGAGACAAAACAGCATGATCATGGGAATGTGGGGTGTCGCCCATTAATTAAATTTTGTCTCAATTACTTGTAAGTGTTCCTCTCCTTTCATTTAATGAGAGGTTGCTATAGAGTGCAACATAAAACACCAAAAATCACATCAACTATCGAAAAGGGTAGTTGAGAGTAAGATTATTAAAGAAATGTCTTTTTGTTTAGCGTGTAATATAATAGAACATGACACTAAAATCTGTCATGGAATTTGCTATAGTGCTATAGCCACATACATCTGGAAATAGTTTTCTGAAGACCATCTCTCTAGCATTGAAAATTTGTCAAGAGATCTTTTTTATAAAGTGTGAACTATCAGGTGGTTCCCAGACACTCTGAAGAAAGGATAAATCACTAATACCTTCCTTCTTACTCTTTCCAAAACTGTCTTAACAGAAGAAGATCTATATATCATACACAAGCAGAAGCCAG
Organism: Mormyrus lacerda; assembly: GCA_015163995.2. Lineage (NCBI taxonomy): Eukaryota > Metazoa > Chordata > Actinopteri > Osteoglossiformes > Mormyridae > Mormyrus > Mormyrus lacerda. The sequence continues at coordinate 51,338,356 of JAABNX020000001.1, read as the reverse complement.
CTACGGTTACCGGGCACTGAAATATATAACAATCAGCAATGATTGAATGCTGCTGAAAGATGCATGCACGTCACAGAAGAGAGAGCGTTCACGTTCTGAGGAATCAATAACGCTTTTAAACCACATTTAACAATAATCTATCCAACCATAACTAAAAATAAAACACTCAACAGTTAGTATATCATGCGAGAAAAGCGGGCCAATTGCTGCTCTCAGTGACTTTAATTGGCATGACGCACAAATGCAAGTCAGTTCTGGCCATGCTGCTCGCTGAGGTTCTCTGGACCCATTCAGCAGACATGGAACTGGACACATCTGACCTGCTGGAATGCCGCTTTGGAAACCACGTGTGGCTCAGCAACTAGACTCTACTGTTATCACTGACATCTGAGGAGTTTAATCTCTGACATGGTCCAGGAAGTCACCACCAGCACATACTGTAAGCAGGGGAGGATAAGAACAGAGCACTTAATTTTACATTTCATCTACGCCTTTGTGTAAATACTGCAGAACAGAACAGCTATTATACATGAATATCCATGATTGTCCAAATCAATTCTCCATTTAATCAATTTTTATTATCATAATTTTAGTTTTTTAGTTGTTTTTTTAGCTTAATATATGATGTCAATTATAGCTAATGAGTGATTTGATTATAAATCATCGCTTTGTGCTAAACAAAATCAATTAGTTTATCAGGAATACTACATTTGCGGGTTTCTGTAGAGAAAATCAAAATCAAGAAAAAAAGGCTCTTTTTCATCCTTTTCTGATGGAAGCAGGAAAAAAGTATTTTAAAGATCAAGAAAAAATGTCAAAATGTATGCATGCGGGGGCTCATAACTAAGCTTTACTCAGCTATAAAATCCAAAAGACTGAGACAGCATACCCTGGGGTCCTGACCTCTTCTCACACAGACATGAAAAGACCCTCCTCTTAAATAGCTAGTGAGTAGAGTCAGACAATCACATATAGCTAGCTGGTTAGCAGAACACGCTGCTTCAATTTCTCCTTAATAAGGAACACATTTATTTAGCATTTAGTGTGTAGTGACTGTTTGTCCTAAATCCTGGGTCTCATGCATATGTGTGGTTCGAGTGGTGGTAAACACCGCCACTGGGTATAGCAATAGAGCAGACCAAAATGGCTGGTGAGCACAGTTTGAGGTGATCTTCATTGACCACGCCAAACAATAGGAACGTCACAGGCCGTCCTCAGCCTGGGTTCCCTGCTGTCGCTGTGCATCACAAACATCACATTCAGATGTCTCACTTCCCTCTGGCTCCTATGGTCTGAATGCACTTTAATTAGCCTTAATTCAATTATCCTTATCAGCTGGCTTTGGGCCAGACTCTGTGTTTTAAGGTGTCTGCATCAGTGATGACTGAATTTGGCACACGATGTATAGTGGTTGGTTTTTGCATGGGCTGACCTGATGAGTGATACCCAGTTATTTCCGAGGCTAGGAAAAAAAAATCTCAAACTTACTAGCAGACATGCATGTTTAAGGTAGGTGCATGACTCTCTGTTCCTCTGGGGTAAGTTGTTTGTTTGTATAAATTAACGGAAATGGAAAGTAAATTAAAAAAGTTAATCAAGAAGTGTTGAGAGGGGGTGGGGTGGCTGGGTAAGATGTGTCAGCTTCTTCAGTTGTCTTGATTATCTATCCATTGGATGTTGCTCTCGCTTTCCGAATGGAAACTAATTAGTCTCAGTTTGCTAATGTCTGTCGCAGACGTCACGACTTTGTGGTAAAGAATCAGTCATACATTCCCGAATCCCGAAACAGACGCAGACCGGATGCTCCTCCTCTCCAGCCTCCTCCTAACTCTCCTCTTCCATCTCTTGATTGCAGTGTGTATTTAAATAGCCTCCCAGCTCCTTCGACAGGTAGAAAATGCAATGACCAGGTTATGTGTGTCCAATCTAGGGCCTCTAAAACGACCTCCCCCACACACATCTGTCAGAAAGATGCTAAGAACCCAAGAAGGGGGAGTAAAACATCCAGATGTTTGTGCAAGTGAAGTATATCAGATTATTTTCATTAATAATAATTGACACTTTATTAATCCCCATGGGGAAATTACACCTCTCTCAACTTGCTCTTTGTAGAGTAAGCTGTCTGCGAAGGGCAGCCACCTGTAGTGGCACCCAGGGAGCTGGGGGTTAAGAGCCTTGCTTAAGGACCTGCAGATGTGCTGAGGCTGGGTTTGAACCGGCGACCTTCTGATTACAGACGCACACTGCCCCCTTATAGCTTATAAACTTATAAACCTCTCGGTGAAAACAGACGCACATTAAATAATCTGTTAATAAATTTACAAGTCAGTTGCTGAGTGATGCCCCCCTCCAGCTTCTGCAGAAGGGTCTGCTTTTTCTTCATGGGTCATGCTGAGGATCTTCCACAAGCTGCTTCACGGGCAGGCGAGCTGTGAGCCAGCTGGGGGGGGCATAGCTGTCCCCCGCTGATAATGTTCTGGCCTGCCCCCATCCCCGCCCCTGTCCCGCCCCCGGGGGTGATCTCACTCCATGCTGTCCCAGATCGTTTGATCCTCAGTGTCAGCTCTGCGCGCTGGTGACGGCCCCCCAGCCTCGCACGGGGGTGTAGTGTCACCCAGCGTTTACAGTCGGGCCTGAGAGATGATGTCAAGCGTGAGCAACAGAGGGCGGAGTGTCACTGGGGGTGAGGTGTGGAAAGTCAGCCCTCGATCATGGGGGAAACAGCTCATTATTCACCTAGGAAGCAGTTTAATATACCCTGAGGAAATTTAAAAATGTTATTTTTATATATTATAAATGTTATATATCTAAACACTTTTCACCCTATTTAACATATTTTACTGTTTCAGGTCATATAGTAAATTGTCTTTTTACCCGTCAGTATCAGCCAATACAGATACAGAGGATATATATTACACTGAGGTGTGGAGCTTCTGTAAAAAAACAAAAAGAAAAATGGTTGACACTGCAGAGCACAAGGTCTAAGCTGCTTACATTTATTAAAAAAAAGCAGATGACGGGATCAGATTTTGTCATGGTCATGCATATTTAGAGAGTTACCCCAAAGTTACATAGAATTTCAAAAGGCATAAATAAAGTGTGATTGGGTTTCTGCTATAGTGTGTCTGTCATAATCACTAGACGCAGGCAAAGCCGAGGTACTCATTCAGCCATGCCTTCCATCAACATGGCCCCTCACGGCATTGGATACCCAAAATAATGATCTTGCACACTACTAATCTCAGTCCCTCCCTCATAACCAGAAGGTTGTTGGGTCAAATCCCAGGAGTCATAATACCTGCTGGTAAACTTCTCTGCTGTAAAAACTGCAGGTCATTAAAGCAGCAGCCAAGCATCTGAACATAGACCAACACTCAGCTCAATTTCCCACGCCTTGACATCGCACACGCGGGTGGAAGCAGCAAACAGTCGAGTCTAACGGCTGACAGCATTTCCTCTCGCCCTTTAGTGCTCGTGGGTTTTACTCGTCACAGTAACACCCACGGAGGAACGGCAGCTCCTGTAGGGAGCGGTACGGTCATCCCATGGGAGCTAGCAGGGGCTTCGGGGGGGGTTTCGTGATTTAGCTCAGCCTGTCAAAGGGTATAAATTATGTTTGAAGCTCTGCTTATCCCAGAGGCAGCAGGAAAGTCTCTGTGGTCCATGATCCATATGGACGATTCTGGAAAGAGACTGGGATGCGTTTGTATGATTCTATTGGCATAACACCTCCCATTGTGGCCTCGGTGCCAGTCCATTCCATTGTGTCCTCGGTGCCAGTCCATCCCATTGTGTCCTCGGTGCCAGTCCATCCCAGTCCATCCCATTGTGTCCTTAGTGCCAGTCCATCCCATTGTGTCCTCGGTGCCAGTCCATCCCAGTCCATCCCATTGTGTCCTTAGTGCCAGTCCATCCCATTGTGTCCTC
>JAABNX020000001.1:51318610-51334329 GCA_015163995.2 Mormyrus lacerda | reverse complement strand
GGTGCCAGTCCATCCCAGTCCATCCCATTGTGTCCTTAGTGCCAGTCCATCCCATTGTGTCCTCGGTGCCAGTCCATTCCATTGTGTCCTCGGTGCCAGTCCATCAGATTGTGTCCTCGGTGCCAGTCCATCCAATGTGGCACTATAGGTACCGTTAACCGACATGGGGGTCCAGCAACCCTAGCAGTAAGTTCCTTGCAGTAAATTGTGCTGACCATAGATCAAATTTCATCATTTTACTACCTGGCCGTGTCAGAAGCAAACTAATTTTGTGGGGGAGGGGGGTCCAAACTTGGAATTTTACTATGTGGCTATGTGCCTGGTCCCTCACTATCCTTGGCACGCGGACCTGCCAGATTCATTATTTCCTGTTTGGTCAGCAGTTTCCTAATGTACAAACACATTATAAGACAGCCCCGCCTTGTAGGATTGGGGCTGCAGTGCCCAAATCTCTATGGCTGAATTTTTTGTGTTTGCCATGAGCAGCGAAAGCAGAATATACACGACATCCACATTACCGGGTGAATTACGATTCCGTCTCTTACGTCTTATTCCTAATCAATCACTTGATGCTTTTTATTAGATGGATCCAGTTTTGGCAGTGTGGTTTAAACAAATCTCTTGCCTTTTTATACAGAGAGATCATAACGGAGCTCTATAAATGCGGCTCTTAATCACATTTCACTCAAATGACTCTCTAACGCCCAAAACTGAACTGAACATGAAACAGGCAAAAAATGTCACAGATTAAAAATGTCATGAGTTAAATTGGCCCTCGATATGTGCCTTTGATCAATATCTCCACGTCTTTGTCTTGTTAAGCAAATGCCAGTTTCAGCTGTCCATTAACATTTAAAAGACAGACTCGATGTTAATTACATTCTACAAGGCTGCAAACGGAGCCTGACTGTATGTTCTCTGATATCACTTTTAAATTATAGGCAATCAAAAGGAAAAAAACACAACAAAGTCAATGGTTTTTCAAGAAGCAGTATTCAAGTTTGCTCAGGAATAGCTTCAGGCTCGTGGTTTTCTAAACTCTGTGAAATTATAAGCCTTTCATGCCCCATTCTAACTATAAAAATGTATTGTAAATAAGTTTTTTTATGGTCTGTTACAGTGACTGCTATAACTAACATAGCAAGCAATAAAGTAATTAAGTGTGATCCCTCCACCGCGTTGTCACTAAATGTCCCGCGACTTTACGCGGTGACTTTGCGGCGCGTCAAACCCGAGCTTCTGCCCGGCACTCCACTAAATCCACCGCAGGTACGGCATCTCCGGTCCCCAAGGGCAGTGAAATGGCTGTGTTTTCTGTGAAGGTCACTGCGTAACGCGGATGACGTGGGCAAGTCGACGCAGTCCGTCTCCCGGTGAGCTTCCCCGGGTCGCCGTTAAAGAGCGAGCAGCTAAACCACACCTCAAACCATCAGCATGCTCTTTCCTGCCTGTTTCAGCATCTGAATGCAAAACACTTGCTCAGAACATTTTTCCTGCTACTGAAGAGAGCTCCTCTTATCCATCCGCTTCCCCCCTGCTCTTTCACTGGATGATATTTACATGTACATTTCTAAACTAAAACTAAATTCTAAAAGATTATGTACATTCATACCCATAACACAGCTCTACTTGAAAGCTGCACTATGCGCAGTGTAATTCTTCATTCATGCATCACTGTCTTGTGTGTCTAACTTGTCATGTTCTGTGTGAAGCTGTTTTTTGGGTCTCTGATAAGTGCTATTTTGTTTCACTGCGTGCCTGAATATTTTGAAATGATAATAAAGTTTGACTTGACTTCATCTGACTTGGTGAACGGTATGAAACTAAAGCAGAAATCCTTGATTACACACCAAGAGTCGCTGTCTAGGTTGCACTTTCTCTCCCTCTCAGATAAACAGCAGTGTGGGCAGCACCGTGCCGCGTGGATCCCTCACCTACACGCCCGTCAAGAGCAAAATGATTACAGGGAAGAGCCCAAACCGGATGAAACCTGTTAGACTGTAATGCTGAATATTCAACACTGCAGAGTGTTTAACTGAACAATTAGACATGTGGGCAGATTAACAAGAGCAGATCAATAAGCCTACATACTGACACCTCATTTAAAAAAAAAAACAGTTAAAAATGCAAAATGGGAGCAATAAACCTTATTATTTCTTCATTTTTGTCATAATTAATTCAGAACCACAGCTGGCAAGACGGTAAAAAAAATGTACTAAAACACAATTTGACCTTGCCGTCAACACTCACCTTCTAAATCTTAAATAAATATAAAGTGTAAAAAGACTTGAGAATCAGCACCAAACTCCCAGCATTTCACCTAAAGCAAACAACAGAGATCAAGTGCTTTTCTGCAGTAAAATGAGCATCAACCAGACTTCAGGATTAACAGCGATTAGTACCGGTCCAGAATACCAAAGTATTACTTTTTCTGAAACGTAGCCCAACTGAATTCAATCACAGCCTATCCGCCTATTCCATACACGCAAACAGGAACACGGGAATGCACCAAAGACACATACCCACATACAAACACGCGCTGCCGTTTCAGCATGATACGAAATGCGTATTCCCTACGGGGTTCACGTGGCCACGGAGTGGACAAAGTAATCTGGTTACAGCGGAGTGCGGGTGATTACAAACCGGGCATTGTCCATTTCTGTGTAATTACCAGGCTTTTTCAACAGCTCCATGCCTGCAGACTATAAACACTGGTGCTCAGTGCACTTCAGAGGTGTGGCCCGTGGACTGGGGCAATTTGGTGATGTATTAAAATGCTTCAAAGTTGCCCTGTGCTGGCTTTCGGGGGCAGCAGCTCCACCATACTAATATTTATTTATATTAATAACGTTTATTTAGCAGATGCTTTTATCCAAAGTACTGCACATTTCTGAGAAAGCAGGATCAGACAGTCCCTGGAGTAACTGGGGGTTACGGGCCTTGTTCTGGGTCCCAATGGTAAAATCACTCATTCGACACTGGCAATTGAACCAGCACAGCAACCTTCTGATTAGAGGAACAGCATCCTAACCTGGTGTTATCTGAGCTTGGCTGCTTTACTTCAGATTGATGACGCCCATATGTGGGACAGTGAAAAAGCAGAGTAGTTCACCAGGACAGGACCCGGTCTTATTGGACCCGGCTGGGTTTTGGGGCTGGGCGATGAATTCAAAACGAAGCTTGCCATCCGGACCCCCCCGTTCCATCTAAGGGCTGCCAGGCACAAGCTGTCAGAACGAGATGCACGTTTCAGCTCGACAAAACAGAGTCCGTCGATGGCCTCCGTATGAGACCCTGTCACGTGGTGGGAAACGCCACAGGACAGACCGCTGACACTCCCCGCTGGAAGGCCCAGCTGTTTATAACCTGCCACCACCCCTCCGAGTGGCAACTTTGAGCTTGGAGGAAAAGCAACATCAGCCAGTGGACAAGATGTTCGATTAATAGGCTGGTGCTGATCTTTAAACAAACCTAATTAAAAGCATGTGTATTCTGCCGAGCTCAACAACACACCCAACGTCCCCTAACCCCTGAGAGTCTCTCCTGCAATGCATCACCTTTGCATGCTAAATCACCGAGGGGCCATATGGCAGATGAACCCCGAGCCCCCACCCCCCAGGAGAAGCATGTGTGAAAATGGGCTCCACAGATGAAGAGGAGAGAAACAGGGATGCAGGCGTGGAGCAGGCCGACTGTTGACTTTCCATTCCCCGGTTAAACCCCCTCATGCTGTTCCCAGGGGCCAGCGGGGTATGGGTCGTGTCCCATAAGCCTCGGGACAGCTGGGGTGTTTTCAAGGCTCGATGGGCATGTGAAGTCTGACAAGCCCCCATGCCGGCAGTGTGGCATGCGGAAATCGATACTTTGGATTTGCACCCGGAATACATACATACTAATAACCCCCCCCCCCTGCATTGTATCCACAGGGTGGGGCCTTTTTACATGCAGTGACATTTTGGGTGACACCGCGGGCTTAATGCCACCCGGCTTGGCTCTGGCATCAGGCTGGGGGGCTTAACGGGGGGGCATCACCATGCCATCAGGGTCGCCGGGACCCGACAGAGAGGTGCCAGCCAAGACGACGGCACCACTGCTTATTTGTTTATTTCCCTGTTTCCCTCAGAGTTCCGTGCCCCCATCCCGTGAGGGCCCCCCACAATCATGGCGTTTGTGTTTCTGTCCTGTTCTGGCAGGGAGAAAAGCGAGTGACAGTCTGGTGCGAGGAGTCTTCAGCTTTCTGAAGCTGCCGTCCAGAGAGGCTTCTAATTTTTTGTTTGCTCTTGTTAAAGAGCTGGAGGTTTTACCAGACTAATTCAGGTTAAATGTCTGACTGAAGGGTACTACCATCTCCTGGGACTTAAACTGGTAAACCTCTGGCTCACAAGTCGGCATCCTTAACTGGCAGCTGCCTGCTGCCCACCACATCATAAATACGCAGCCAGCCCCCCCTCATTGCTACCTCTGGCCTGTCCTCACAGCACCAGTTACTGTAAACACATGCCCCCCAGTCATTGGCAAATCCAGGTGTCACTGTTGTTGTCAGGACTGCCAACTTGGGGGGACAAGTAGGGGGGCAGGTGGGAGGGGTACAGATATCACAGGCGTTGGGTCTGATTATCATGTAGCTTTCCCTGGGGGGAGGGGGGGGTGTGAAGGAAAAAGCATCACCCAGCCCCCTTAGAAATGTCAGAGGCATGGGATGAACTCAATGAAAAATTATGGGGCAATGTGCGGCTCAGCAGGTTATGACGGGTGGACCGCTAGAGTAATGTCACCGTTGGGCCCGTCAGCAAAGCCATTAACCCCAAAAACACTAATTAAAGGCGCCTGCTAACCACAACGGCACCAGCACTGATTGGCCATAACTGCAGTTTCCTGATTAGTTCTGTTTTTGAAATCATTAGAAACACACAATGGACAATGGAGAGGCACGTGCCCCCTGTCACACGCCGCCGAACCTCACCTCGACAGTGCATGCCCTCGTCATAGCCATCTTCGCAGTCACGCGCACCGTCGCATAGCTTGTTGAAGTGGATGCATTTGCTGGTGCCGACACACTGCATGTGGTTAAGGGGACAATTCACCAGCTTTTCTCCAGGACCTGGAAGAGACCGAACAGGTGCTATTAACACCCTGTGAAATAAAGCACAGCCATTATGATGTTCAGTACCGTAACCATGTATACAGCTGGATTAACTTAAGCTTTCTGGGTAAAACATCAAGTTCAGCAGTGTCACGTCGCGTGACATTATGATGTCATCATGTGACATCATGATATCATAATTGGTCCAAACAAATCCTCTAATTAATGGTGACAGTACTTCGAATGTTATGGGTAGCATGCTGCATAGTGGTTAAGTAATTCGAATTAGAATCATAGAGGAGGCCAACTTAAACTCCTGCAAAGGTTTTGCTGTTCCACCCGACAAAGCTTAACTTGAAATATGCAAACCAGCTACATTTAAATAAACACTCCTTGTCATCTTTCCAACAATTGCAATACAGTGCATCAAGCTTTCAGTGTCCAAAACAAAGCAGATCAAGCTGCAGGAGGGTTGTGCCATTTAACAAGCACTGGAGGTTGTTTATAAACGTGCCCTCCCCCCTTGCGCTGTTCATCGCCTCAAACGGGCATTGACATGCGCTTCTGGGGAAATAAGGAGTTCTGTGGAATTCAGCTCTGTTTAATAGGAACCCCATTCCCTGCACCGTGAGCGAAATTATGTACTCAACATATCCATCTCTCCGCCAGTCTTGCGGTTCATTTCAAACCAAAACAGGCACTTATTTTAGATTGCTGGACAGCGAGTTCTGCTCACAACATATCATCTGCCACGCTGTAAAGCCAGGCATCGCCACAGACGGCTGCCTGCACTCGCTCCATGCTGACATCAATAGTTTCTGTGAATGTTTTGGCTCAAACAGGATAAACACTTTGTTTCCATCACGCTGCAGAAAGCCCATGTTTATAAAACAGCCTCTCGATTACCTTTAAACTAAGGCCATGAGATCGGGCGAGGCTAGAGCTCTGATTCCCGAGGTAATGAACCGCCTGTGCGATCCGTTTAGGATGCCACTGCGGTCCAAAGGATTGCGACGGCATGCAGGTGAAGTTAATAATCACAGCGTTGCAATAATGGTACGTAAAACCAGGTCTGTTAGCGCTGAAAACTGAAGGAATGAACGGCAAAAGAATATACCAAGAACGGCTTGATGTCAGACCTCTCTCAGCTCCTGCCCGGAAAACTGAGAGCATCTGGGCATCTGGATCCATTGTGTTTGTTAAGTGCCCTTGAGCCTACAGGGTACGGTCACCTCGATGAGGGCAGGGAGACTGCATGGCTTCCATACACACTGTGAGCCGATTTGCCAGTTGCTCCTTTAGCTGGAGCTGCGCTCTTGCCCAGCGTTTCGTTTCTGCCGTTCTCAGGGAAGATTCCGTCAAGGCCCAAACTTGGATCTGTTACCGCGAGATGAGGTGAACACAGCAATACACACGTGATTAAATGAACAGATATCACTAGTTTGAGTCACACAATCCCTGCGATACAAATGCTTACAGTGAAGGCTTCAGACAAGAGGGAACATCCCGGTTTGCGTCTCAAGTAAATGAACACGCCGTGTGCTCTCCCGAAATAGTAGGAGTACCTCTTCTCCCGCAGGTATTGCACCTTAGGCAAATGACGTTACATCATGACCCAATGCTTGGCAATAAAAATCACATTTCTAAGGGCTCGGCGAAAGTGGTTTATTTGTGAAGTGTTTTGGGGGTGTGCTGGGGGGCGCGTTTGGTGCCAGCACCGCAGATCTCATGGGACCAGCTGCAGGCTCAGCTCCACACAGCTAGTAGGTGGGTGGAGACCTTTAATTACACCACCCTTACACACTTTACAGGCTTTATCATATCTTATCTCACCCCTTACTATCATATACTGCCTTATATAAACACAGAAAATACACGTACTGACATCAGTGCTTTTTATTTTTACTGTCAGTATTGTTTTTTATTTTCTTATCATTTTTATTGTTATTTTAATCATATTCATTTGAGCACGATTCAGGACGCACTGTATGCTTGTGGATGCAACAAATAAAACTTGAAACTTAAAGGACAAAAATGTCACTAGTGGATTAGGATGAAAAAGATCAGAAAAGGAAGCCATAGTGTGGGCCAGTATGAGAGGCAGACTCCTTTACTGGAGGAGTCTTCTCTCTGTGGCTTAAACACGTTATAAAGCACGATGTAAAGAGCATCATGTGACATGCTGTCGCCATAGCTGGATTAGACAAAGGTGCCCAGCTGCACATTCAGCCATCAGATCATGTCAGCTGGGTCTCATACGTTAACTTAATGCTGCAATTAAGCAGCCCGTTAGCGCAGCCATATTTCACCCGCTACATATTTAGAGGGATGATTTGCAGGGAGAGATGAGTATTTCTGCCTCAAATTCGCCATGATTCAATTTGATAGTGGCCCCCACATTTCCTAAACGGCACTGGCTGAAGCACGGTATCATCCTGCCCTCCGTTTTCAGGGGAGAAAGAGCAGCATTCCGCATTGGGATATCAGATTCTGGGATGAGAAAGAAGTCGTTCACGGAGCGAGAACTGTAGCGCACTGCATTGTCTGATGCCCAGCCCGTACTGACATTCACCGCAGCTACACGCAGTGGCAAGGTTTACCGTCAGTCACACCACGCATCTCTGTGGGGCCCCTGAGGCTTGGGGGAGGGGGGAGGCTGGGGGCCACTGGCTCCAAATAGTCAGTACACTAAATATTAAACAAATTTGTTCCTCCTGTTAAAGCTACGTGTTCCTCCAAACAACTAGCTACCTAAACTACTGGTTCTACTCACCAGCTATCGGTTTATTTTTTCAAACATCTGGGGAGAAGGACTGAAGTGAAACAGCAAAGCCCCCCAACACCAAAAGTGCTGCTTTCTGCCACGGCCTCCACCGGCTCCGGCACGGCCGTGCCTCGCAAGCGGATCACACACTAATTCCACCTGATGAGGGAGGAAATGAATATTCAGGAGGCATGTTGCATGGCGGCGGTACGCAGATGGTCTCTGTACAGTCAAGGGATGATGGGAAATTATTCCCGTCTTTCGTTCAATGGCAAATTACTATCTGGATTTTGCTAAATCCGACAAGGTCCTTTGAAATGAAAAGCGAAAGTCAGGGAAACGGAGGGGGGGCTCCTGACGGACATCTGCAATTGGGTAGCAATCAAGGAGACTGGGGGGCTCAAGCTCACAGGCTAATTAAATCTACCCCCGAACCAATTTCACCACCCCCCGCCCGCCCCCCCTCAAAAACGAGGGGCTTCAAAATGTTGTCTTTCATGCTAATTTCATGCTAATCCTTAGCAGGATGTCCAGTCTGTCGTGGCTGCTCTTTGCACTTTTGCTGAAATGCATCTCACTATATGCACTAAAGGCGTGAGCATTGAAACAACTGTGTCTCTCTGAACCGCGGGAGGAAAACAGACTGCCTGGAGTAACTCAAAATACCCACACAAACAAACAAACACACACAGAGCCTGGGTACCTGTGACCTTGGAGTTGTGATGCTGCAGTGATGCACGCACGGACACACCCCAGAACCCTTCAAACAGCCAACAAAACTCAGACATTCAAAATCAGATGGTCTGATGAACCGCACGCTTTTGAAATCAGACACACTAACAAGCCTCCGCCGATGTCACACTACAAAATCAATCTAATGAAGCTCACACACTCGACATCAGTCAGACGCACCTATGCTATTAAAAATCAGACAGCTTAAGGGACGTCAGAGTTATCCCAGGAAAGAATTAAGAAGAAAATAAATAAAGTGCAGGGATTAGGCCTGATATACATGCAGCCAGTGTAGGCAATAGACATTTGAGGTTCAGCCTTTAATCAGGGCAAACAGAATGGCTATGGCAAACAGTGTGAGGAATAGTGACTTTGCAAACAAACTCACACTGAGTTTATTCACCTTTCAAAACGTTTGGAAGTCATGGAGGTTAACTCATGATGCAGACTGCAGGAGCATGCCTCTAGCTGGCTATTTAAATACTGTCATGCTCTAAAATACTGACTAAATAAGAACTTTAATTATGTTGCCTTCCACAGAGCCTTCTGAATTAACGACTCACAAAACGTACACATTAATTAAAGGGTCAAAAACTCATTGTTGTCCATTTAATGGTAAAATTATAGACCTAGGTGTGTGTAATCTGTTTTTTTTTCCTTCGGGGGTTGGGCTGCGGTGGGTGGAAAGATGGAAAGCTGGATCGATTGATCGATTAATGGGACGATCAGTACTGAGCATTCGTCATGCTTTATACACTCCAGTGGTTATAGTCTTGCCTGGCTGCTGATGTTGCATGTCTGTGTCTATCCTGTTTATTTGATAGAATAATTCCCAGTATGGGGTTGTATGTATCTGTTTTTATGAGAACAAGGCCGCTTCGCTCACACATCTGGCTGTAGCAGACAGCCACGGAGGGTCACATGGGTTTACGCAGAGCCCCCTTACTGCTGCTCTGATTCATGTATGCCATAATCACGCATCGCCGCGACACAGTGCCAGGTCTGCAGGACGCGGTATTCATTTTCCCCGGTTTGAGTCTGATACCTGGCGTACACTGTCACTGTGGACACGTGACTCGTACCAGGAGCAACGCGTGTGTACACAGTATGGTGACAGACTGACATGTTGTGACATTTTATTGCTTAAAACCCCTCTGCTGCTCAGCAGGAAAGTCAGCCAGGGAAGAGGGTAACCATCACCTAACACACCCATACCCTGCTGCCTGAACACCATCACCTAACACACTCATACCCTGCTGCCTGAACACCATCACCTAACACACCCATACCCTGCTGCCTGAACACCATCACCTAACACATAGGTGCACCATAGGTGCATTGCAGGGTCACACATACGGTCAATTCAAGGCTTAAATTGTTAAATTAAGTTGCATATTTCTGGACAGTGGAAGGAAACTGGAGACAAAGCCAAAATGCTAAACCCAAACGGGGTGAACATGCTAATTCTACACGCGAAGCAGCAGTGTGCAGTGACAGTGATACCTGCTGCGCTACTGTGCCACCTTAACAGGCTTGTACGATATGAGTAATGCCAGTATCATTTCATGCACATGCAATTGTCACATTGCAAGGACCGCAGTAGTCTGCTGGGATCAAAGCATCAATACATTGGGCTAAAACATTTTTGGTCAGTCAAAGGAAAAAAAAATAGGAATAGTTCCTTCTCAAAGTTATCTAGTATATGTTTAAAAAATCTGTCTAAAGTTTACTTCCTTTGCATGAGATCTCATACAGTCATAATCATTCTCGTCCTCGTTGTTTTACTCAGTCATAGACCGTACGGTGCTTTTCTGAGGAATGAAACAAAAATGAGAAAAGAGAAGAAAAGTGAACAAAAACTGGTCATGAAAGGACATTGGAAATGTATGGAAATGTTTTGTATTCCAGAGAGAATTCTGAGCTAAAGCAAGCGATTGTCAGCACTGCTTTGAGTCTGATGGCACAGCTAATGGCAACATCACCTTACTATTACTATTTAGCTATATACTGTAGTTCATTCTCAGCTCTTCAATGTCACAAATATCTCAAATATCGTTCAGCCCTACTCAAAACACACAATCACACAAATATAATCAGTATTATATGGTTAATCAATACTGTATTATGCAAGTGGATAATAGCAGGACTAACTTTTGTTTGGTAACGCTTTACATTAACTGCACCTTCGTAATGCTTTTATATGGCATTCATAAAATGTATTCATTAAGTATTCATAAACATCATGTATGTATATACCTTAACATCATATCATCCCTTAACAGCTGTAATGTGCATCAATAACAAACATTATATAATAACAACAAACATAATTGTATAATTCTATGAATGCATTATGAAGGTGCACTGAATGTTCTACAAATAATGATTGCATTATGAAAGTGAACTTAATTTAAAGAATTACCTTTTGTTTTAGCAGCAACTTTTAATATTTTAACATAGAGGAATCACTGAAAGTAAATGAAGCAAACTGATTTATAGTGAAAGTGATGTAAAGGACAGGCTAGGCTTCTCGGAGAGGCTAAATGGCACATATCTATGGCTAAACACATATTATTGGCTGAGTCCCTCAAACCTGAAAGTCTTCTTTGAGATGTATTTGACAGACTGTATTTTTATTTAATTTTAATGTGAAGTGCTTCCACACAACTCATGGTTTTCACTCTCTATTTTCACCTTAATCTACTACGTGCCGTCTCCTTTCCGCCATATTGCCAAGTAATCGAGAAGGAAAATTTTAATTGATGCTTTTCAGTAATCAAATTTAATCAAGTAACCATGACAGCTCTACAGTGCTATAGAAGTGGCACAGTCCTTTGGATGATTCGCGGATAAAAGAGGTCCCGGCTTTCTGATGTCATAACAGATCCCGGGGCATCTTTTAAAAGAGTAGGAGTGGTACTCCAGTGTCCACTGTGGCCTTTTTCATATCTGGCCTCCCAATCATCCTCTACATCTAACTGGTGAATTTTCTCCTGCTCCTCAGCCACTGTGAGGTGGGTGTGTAGAATGCCTGTCATCGCATCATCCAGGTGGCTGCTACACAGCGATGGAGGTTCAGCTCGCTCTCTTGGTTCTGCAATGAGCTTTGGGTATCTGTAACATTCAACCATTCATCTAAGAGTATCAGCTTTTCATTTATGGTTCACTTTTGGTAGTTGCTGATTAGGTGTGTTAAGTTGACTGGCCCCATTGACATTATGCTGCACTATTCAGGGTGATGAGAAGTCTTTGACAGCCATTATGTGCTGAACCTCATTAAGCATCAATAGCGCTGATTAACTCATTACTTGACAGACTGACCATGTTCATACTGACGGTGGATGCTGCGGTCGATCAAAGCCTGGCTCTTCAGGTCTGAGGAGCTGTAGTAATAGCTGCTGAGATGGTGTCTATTTCTTATTGTCCTACAGTGGACAGAGCGCTCGACAGTCGACCCAGCACCTTAAAGGGACCAGTAATGTTAATATGCAATTTGTTTGTGTGTTGCTGTTTTTCCCCAGACTATTCTCCTTTTTAGGACCTGGGGTGATATCCCACAGTCAGTGGGGCTCTGAGGTAGCTGTCAATCACACGCAAGCTAATCAGCGTGTGGGTATGCGAGTGTGTTTGCTCAGTAAATTAAAAACCCAACACCAGGGACAGAACATCATACCTCCATCTATTTATGTCCATTTCATTTCTTTATTGGTGTGAGTTTTTGCATCCACAGGGACTGGAGACGCCTGCCTGCATTCGTCCTGATGGCTGCGGTCGCATTCATGAAGGCCATGGCATTCACACCGATGTCCGTCGGGAATTTGCTCCGAAATGTCAGAGATCAGCTGCCTTTTTTCCCCCAAACGAAACACGGTCTTCATTTGTGGCATCTGTACTGAGTTTCGAGTTTGCAGATTTAAGTTTGCATTTCTCTTTAGAGGGATGACTTTAAAGCTGGAAAAGTCACTGGGATTTCTCTCGCCGTAATACAGAAGTAGGAAGATACTTTGGGAAAAGGCATCATTGGAATAAACAAAGAAACACTGAGATGACATAACAAGAAGTGAAAACCTCAACGGTGTGTCCACACCAATGAAAAGACGCTGTAATCGTCTTCCCTCCGTTCCCTAAAATAATGGCCTTTATGGTGTCGCCACAGTGAGGAGCGTCATGTCAGTAAACACAAGCATCGCTTTGCATGGCACGTAGAAAAGTCCAGGGCTGACTCCAGACCAATGAGGAAGACAAATCCTAAATCACATTTCACTTGAGATTGGTGCATGGCACGTTAAAATGTATATATGCGCATAATAAATCACACAGCAAATGAAATTAAGGACATTTATCATGAGCAGAAAGAAATGAAGGTGTCGCTTTCTGACCACCGCGAGTCGCCCGTGAGCTGTCCATCGTTCGCAGATTACGTCCAGAACCACGGCGGGACAGTGAGAGGTCCATACATCATCAAGGAGCACCGTGCATATGTGACATCACTGACATAGCCAGTGCTTTCCCCAACTGACAGAGCCCCCGCACTCTCCAGCAACGTGCATCCAATCTGCCGACTCTATAGTGAAATGAACAAAACATTTGAAGATTAATTCAAAGACAGACTGAATGGAAAGCAGGTGGTACCTTTACTCCTTTGAGTAATGCAAATGAAAAACTGGGATGAAGATTGTTCTCTCACACCGAATATGATTCATTTATCATTTCCAGTGGCTCTCTTTGAATAACATGGGTCATATGTCACCCGTCTGCTTTGGATAACTCAGTGGTATCTCTCCAACTTAACCTTTCTCCTCCATCTGTGACCAAGGGTTTGGACATTTCAGTTATTACCGGTAGGGGGCATCCTGGATCAGTAGGTCTGGGGGCAGACTTTGACTCGCGCGAGGCATGGAGCGTTTTAGGCACATGCGTGGATTTGAGAAACAGGGCTTCTTTTAAACCGTACAGCTAGCTTGCTAAGTGAGCAGGGAGCTTCAGGGTAGCTACCCCACTGAGGACAGGCCGTGGAGAGACTGGTCCCTCGCTGAATTACCACCATGAGGCCCACGCGTCATTACTCTTCTCCCCGCAAGAAGTCCCCGTGGGCCAACCTCATGACTGAAGTCCAACGACAGTCACATACAGCGAAACACCACCGCAGAGTATAGCAGTTCCCAACTGGATTCCCACTGGTAAGAGTGTTTCGCCCAACTGACACAAACACGGCCAGCCACCAGGGGGCCGCCTATGGAAGATCTCTGACTGAAGAGATCCATCCATCTTCTGCTCGGGCTTCCCTAGAGTCTATCAAGGTAGCACAGTGCACAACGTTGGGCTCCACCATGGATGGGGCACAATAACAATTATATGATATCAATGAAAAATAAATAAGTGTAAGAGGAAAAAAAAACAAAATTCGGCCACAGTCAGCATTCCGGGACAATTAAAAATCTCATTGCTGGCTGTCCTGCGGTGAAATTCAAATATGCCTTATTTCATGTGTTATTAAGTTTAACATTCTGGTACAAAAGACACCAGACAACTGCAGAGAAACATGTGAACTCACTCCACACTTCCACACATCACACTGGAGGGTAAACAGAAAGATAGAAATCAGACAGCTATATAAACAGGTAGGGACTCATTGGGGCAGGTGCTGTCACACCCCCCCCCCTCCCCCCCTCCCCCCAGCACCCTCCGTGCAGTGATCAATACAGACCGCAAAGGGGGTCCCTACCTGAGAGGTGACCCATCCAAAGGGGTACTCAAGTTTTACTGAAATCACACTAGCGTGACAGCAATATGTTTCCTACAATGTCCAGATGTGACATGAAAATCTCTGAGCAATCAGCAAAGTTAGAATAATTCACACGAGCCAAGAAACTGGCACGCGGGCTGCTATAAACTCTCCAGGGGACGTCTAAGCCAAGCTTCATGGAGTTTAACCTTAAACATCTTCAAAAAAGAAAGCAAATAATGGCTGGATGCTGCTGAGTACCCTTGAGATTTAGAAATCTCTCACTGGGAATACCATATCTGTGAGCCGCATCACAGAAAACATCAGAACTATGGCTTCAAAAAAAGCCATAAAAAAAAAGAAAGAAAATCTGAAAATGTCAATCTGTAACAGCACTGCCTCTGCAAATGTGGCTTTTCCAGCACTTTCCAGAAGCTTGTCTCCTGTCCCTGCTCATGTCAGGTAACATGTCTTCCCTGGGCCTCTTGGGTAACATCTCCAGCACTCGCTTCGTGGGATGCTGAGCATCTGAGCCACATCACTCACTCTGCCCGCGGGCTGTGTGTGAACCCATTGACTTGAGATGCTCCTGTTTGACCCGAGCAGAAGTTAAAGGATAGGAACTTTGAGCGTCGTCATCGTCACTGTTCTTTGACGATGTTCTAAATTAGGGGTCCTACATCTTGTACTCAACGGGCTGGACAGGCTGCTGACAAGAGTTATATCTTCCCAAGAAATGATGACAAACTGTGAGCATGGAGAAGGAAAATCCCCCGAGCTGCACGGTGACAGGTTAGCTTCGAACATGACGCGGTCTAAAGCACGTAAAGCACTATGAGTAACCCAGCCCACAGGAAGGCTAATATTCAGACGGAAATGATCAAAGCTACACTCGAATATCTGCAGAAATATTGAGGCTGTAAGACTGCCAAAAATGTAAATAAACGTTAGATCCCCCTGTTCAGGCCTGCAGAATTTCATTCTCGTAACAAACCATGCAGTGCTGGGCGTCAACAGAGAAGCATTTAACGTTCTGCTTGCTTAGCGTCGTGTCAGCAGGCTGAAAACACTCAGCAGTAAAACGCATCTTTCGTCATCCTCTCCCAAGGCTTGGGACAGTAAAATAAGCTTATTCTTTTGCATTTTACCAGGGATTCTCAGCACCCTGAAATAAACTACATTTTGCCACTTTGGCTACAGTCTGAACACTGTCACATTTTCGTGTCCACTGTAACCATTTCTGACTCAAGCCTGCTGCCACACACATGACCTGGTGGTCGTCTTGAGCTGAGGGACAGACGCCCCAAACCATATTCTATCTTCATAGTCAGATCCAGGACACAGGGGGGGGGGGGGGGGGGGGGGGGGGGGGGGGGGGGGGGGGGGGGGGGGGGGGGGGGGGGGGGGGGGGGGGG
>JAABNX020000001.1:51281291-51318510 GCA_015163995.2 Mormyrus lacerda | reverse complement strand
CCCCAGTTCTCAGGACATCACCGTTTCATAAGAATTTTAAGAAATGGGGGTCAGAGCAGCTCACACCTCCTGCCACAAAAAAAATCAGCTTAAAGGTCATTTCTCTTACAGCATGCAAAGTATTTTATCGATTTTGACTCCAGCACTTTCCAGCTGACCCTTTTTGACTGCAACGCTGCGAGCACATTTAAGGGGCAGCCCGCTTGCATGCACCATATGGAAAAGATTCTTAGCTACTTGCACTTAAAAACCCAGCATGGCGCCTTTCTATGAACCAGAGCGAGCAGCATTAGACCCCAGAGGAGTTTGCCATCACAGTGTTTTCTGCATTGATTGGGAGTCGACATTTAGCATATAGCCGCTAAGACATAACGTCGGTTCTCTTGTTTTTCTCCAGAGTCGGCCCAAATAATACCACTTTACGCAAGACTGCATCTCAGCCTCATTACAGAACAACGGCCTCAAGCTGCCTCTTCACCGCCATGTCGACACGCTCTTTCGCTCGTTAATACGCCACATGCTTATGAATAATGCAGCGCGTGGCATGCCAATAATCAGCCGTTCATACAATCGCATGAGCAGCTCAGCTATGTATTACAAATCACCGCTCCGGTAACTAAAGCAACGGTACTTATAAATGCATGAAAATGCAACGGAGGATGACAGACAGCCTATTTGTGGCGAGATGCACCACTGGAATCGCATTGTTTTTTTTATTATTAGCAATATCGCATTGTAGCTTATGCGTTCATGCTCCATGCCAAATAAAGCTTTTGAGATGTTTAGTGACAAACACAAATTAGAGAGTTTAGCTCATTATAGGTGGTGGCAGGGAGGGATAAATAAACAAAAGAGAGGAAGAACGTCGCCAGGGGTACAGAAGACACTGAGAGTGCAGCATTCACTACTGAGGTTACTTTGTGCACACTTATTAACAGGGTTCATCTTTCACAGACCAGAGATGTGCCAGCTGTGAGGTAAAACTCCATATCCCACTTCTTTTAAATCTGAACTACATCTATGTTCATAGTATCTACTGACCATAGAAACCAACAATAGGCAAACCAATTAAATCCTTCGATGTAGAAGATCAAACCAGAGTGTCTGAAGAGTTCCCCCAAGGAAATTAAAGTTCAGGAGCATATCAGTGCCAGAGGACAATGCCCTGGAAACATCTAACCACCCTGAGGGACAGCCGCGGGCACAGACATGGCACAATGTGAAGCTCTGTCCTTCAGCAGGCTAACAAAATGCTAATGCCGCATTAGCCGGCAGGCATCTTTCCTGCAGGTGCCAATTCTCTAGGGGAGCGGGACACATTTATGAGCATTTTACTCTAACATATGAGGGTGCTGGCCTTCATCCCTTGTAAACTGTCCTCATACAACTGAATCAAACAATGGGGCTGCAGCTTACCCATTTACGGTGGCCAGACAAAGGCATCCAGAAACGTCTAGAAGACCACTCTCATGTGAGCGGCTTTGCTTTAACTGCAGGGCTGTGCTTTTCAGCTACTGCGCTGCAGAGGGCGCTAAGAGAAATCGAGATGTGCTAACACGGTGCTAGGCCATGTTTGTGTGATAATCATGTCTATGGAGCCAATTAGCAAGTAACTGACCAGTGTTATGGCTAATGTTAGTGTAGACCAGGTGACCATTCCAACAGGAAGTGGGGTTTTCTGATTCGGCACCCAAAGGCTTGATGAAAGTCACCACACAGTCATATTACAAAAATAAGACTAATAGAATAACACAATGTTACATGCAAACAAAAAAAAAGGTTCTATTAACATTCATGAATCTCATTTCCAATTACAAGAGTATTTACAGGAAATTAAATAAATTAAATGTATAATTAAAAAAGAAAAAAATACATGTGGATTCAACTTTTAATTACTATTGCTAATGGAGAATAAGTTCAGTTAGTCAATGCTGATTCACTTTCGTGACCTTACACACACCAGCACTACTCAGAGTATCAAGGAGTCAAAGCGACATTGTGTCAGAATTAATCACTAGACATTACAGAGGCAGGTTTGGCGTTATCTGTTTAATGAAGATGTTAGAAGGACAGCAATTTCATCTGGAATGTCACGTTGCATCAGCAGCAATCTGCCATTTGTTGGTTCACCCGTTATCTACAGGTAAGCAGAAAATACTCTGACAAGTACAGTAATTGACTGCATATACGACTCCTCCACCCAATAATGATTCTGCTTCACCAGAAATTACTTGGAATTAGAACTTAAGAAATCAATTTGATGGTAAGGCTGATTGGTGATGCGGGGGGAGGGGGGGGGGCTTCCATGACGTAAAGAGTATAACCCTGTCACATGACCTGAAACATCCATAAATATGTTTTGATCATCTCTGTGAGGAACATCTTCATTAACTGGCTCTCAGGCTTAGTCAGAGGATGGCAGAAGAGAACTCAGCATCCAAAATTAGTGGCTGGGGTAACATCTGTTTGGCTATAGATTACAGGAAAAAAAACAGCACCAATAAACAGACATTCAATGGTTAGAGGCTTACAGAGGGTCATCAACACCCTCCCAACTAATGTGGCTGCCATCAGGTATTTCCAGGAACCCTGTAGAGAAGATCCTCTGAAATGCCTGCTGGGGCTGAACAGACTGGCCCAGGTCGGGTCAGAGCAAGTCATCTAACCAGACCGACTCTGAACCACAGCCCTACATGGATCAATGGGAAAGTCCGACACTGAGGCCGGCCACTTTCAGCATCGAGGGGAGCAAGGAGCCCAGGCGCAGGGAGAGGCGAGACTTATCGGTCACTGACTGATTAAAAAATATTATCTCAAGGTCAACTTGAAAGTACATGTTGGAAATGTCTAATATTTCTCCTTTTTCCTAAAAAAATGACATGCTAACATCAGCCGCCGTATGTGCCTGAAGCCATTATGTGTTAATGCCCTTAGCGTGATTCATTTGTTTATCAGAAAAAAACATAATGTTCCCAGTGCTGAAAAACATCATTATCACAGCTTGGAGAACACCAAGCATTCAGTGATCCGGCACATATCATTCAATTTGGCATCTTTGTCGCATTACCAGCCTGTAGTCATTTGCTTTTAATAACCCTGAACAATGAAGTGGACCTGACCAAAGCATGTCACATCGACAGCTTCAGGTAATGAATGAGAGTGGGGGTGAGTGGGTGTGGGTGGGGGGCAGCCAGCTGGCCTTGGACCCCCCAAGATATTTTCTTTCTTCTTTAGCTAACAGGAATTCATTTCCTCCCACTCAGATTTTTGCTACTTTAGGATACCAACTGTGATGTCAGTATATCAGTTTGCTCCTGTTCTTGTTACATCTTCAGGCTGACTATTGTGTATGGAGCTATAAGAAAATAAACTGCTCAGACCCCAAAATGACGAGTTTCCACTTCACCAAGCAGGATATGAATTTCAACTTGTGCCCAGTCCCAGCGTTTCGAGAGCATTTGGGAGCCTCATTGGCAGCAGAATGTTCTGGACACATCCTGGAGCTATGAGGAGCTGGACCTGCTTAACATTTGATTGGCAAAACAAGGGTGAGCCAGTGACCTGATGGCTGTCCTGCTGATGCCGCTGTCATTTGTATAAATAAGTCACTAAATAATCATTAAGATGCTACATTCAAAATTCCCAGACTGATTTGATCAGATGTTGTTGCAATCATCCTCACATGTAGTAATTTTCTAAGTACCACAAGTCAACAAAATGGCTGCTCAGTGTAGCCTGGTTGGTTGGAGTACATTGGTTGTGGTGAGTAACCCCCACCCCCCCCTGAAAAACAATCTCAGGCACTTTGCAAAGGTCACACCTGGGGTGGTGCCGCCCGCACCATCCAAACTCTGCTTAAGCCGGATACAGCCGCAGCTTTTACTGCTCTTTGAGGAGACTTGCTCCATTCTGCAGTCCCGCATGATTAGCGGGAGGAATCTGCATTACCGTCTCTCCTGCCTGGGCCACGCCACTCTGCCTCAGCCGAGGTCTCGTGGACAGCATTCAGCTGCTTGGCTCACTGCTTCTGTACTCGAAATGTGCATGTAGTCATAGTCAGAATTATCAGTGTACCACACTTCTGAATCTCCGCATCCTACCAAATAAATATCTCACGTTATACTGTTCCTAACTACAACTGTAGGCAGAGGCCAAAATCTTTTCTGACCAATCTGTGGCAGGAGGTCGCCTCATCAAAGCGGGCAGTGAGCACGTTCAGCATTAAACG
Source organism: Mormyrus lacerda (assembly GCA_015163995.2). NCBI lineage: Eukaryota > Metazoa > Chordata > Actinopteri > Osteoglossiformes > Mormyridae > Mormyrus > Mormyrus lacerda. Next base: position 51,314,282 of record JAABNX020000001.1, on the reverse strand, counting down.
TCGCTTCATGACACTGCACTCTCCACTGATTTTACATAGATGGACGTTTATGGAAAATGACACCAATTGGCCACGAATTCTTGGCACTACCAAAAAGCTTCTGTTATTGTAACCCCAATAATCATGTAAATATTACCTAACTATTATTATTATGTAGTAGTAGTATGGTGGTGATTATAATACATTTTTATAAAAATGGCAGACAACACGTAAAATTTGTTTTACAGTTACACAAAATCAAACTGCAGCAGAAATGCAGAGAGGAGCTTTTGGTCTGGCCATGCCTGATTGATGGGACCTACTTGCCCCCTTTATGATACAGGAAATACACAAAGTTACACCCCCTTCTAAGGACATACATGATTTGAATACGCAGCCTTGTCACCAAGCAGAAAAGGTAAGGCTATTCTCCAAGAATAAACAAAAGAGTCAAGCACAAGGAACAGCAATAAAAACAACATAACCTACTGGCAAGACAACAGATGAAACAATCAGCATAAACAACTGAAAATTATGACATCTGAGTGCATGATGTATTTAATTTCATAGTGAAATTGGCTGTTGTTTTCATTGACAAATGGATCATTGTAACTGACACAAATAAATGTGAGCGAGATTGAGGGCCGAATATCACAGCCCTCGATAAATGAACATCCCAGATACTCCTGTCACTCTGCCTGGCAATATTGTATGATTTCCGAGCCGAAATGCTGCGGATGATGAATTATGCCTGGAATTTCACTGCATCATCACCTGGAGGCATTATGAGTGTGGTTTTTACATCTGTTGTTATTAAAAGACCTGGTAGCTACAAATTCTCTGTTTCATAGCGCTTCAGAAATACATTGAATCATAGTTTACATCCTTTTTCACTTTTTTTCATGCAAAATAATACAATTTAATTCCACCGTCTCTCAATGTTAACGAGATTTTACCATTCCAGAAAATGTGCAAGTACTACTATTTAGATAGATCTGTTAAAATGAAGCTGACCGGATTTACATAAATGATAATGGCTTCTGAGCAGCCTGCAGTGGTTGTAGTGGGGGGGGGGGGGTCAGCTGACGTGGTACCTTGATTTCAGTCCTGGGATTTTCTACCCCACCTGCCTCAGGCAGGAATTAAAAGGCCTGTGATCTTCTTCCATCCACCAAAAAGCCGAACACAGGCATTTCAATAATACGGAAACACAAGCGGGCATAGCGGCGCTCTGCAGATTTACGAATAATACACACTGATCCTACAACCCCTTCGTCTCTAAAAATGCACTTAAGTCTATTAAATGTTCTGATTCCCATGGAAGAAATAGACTGTAAACAGCTTCCAAAGAATTAAAGGCTGAAAGTAGCTGTGTAGTAAAGGCATCCACATATGAATGCAGAATGTTCCAGAGAGCAGAGGTGCTGTCAAGCGCCTCCTTCTAGTGACAGCTTCATTACGAGTCATCAGAAGGTGAATATATCACAACACTACCAAGCGATGCTAATGCCACTCCTAGCTTAGCATTAGCACACTGAGGCCTGAACTTTTAGGATGGCTGTTTAATATCACGGACAAATATCTCATTAATATCACATTAGCACAAAAAAATGAATTATATGCAATGAGCGACCCTATGCTGAATAACTGCTTATGGGAGATGGATCGATGTTTAATCAACAGTTGGATATTGAGGGCTAAATATTGAGTACACCAATTAAAATTATAACAACTACACAATTACTAATGACATTGATAGTAAAACGAATAGCATAGTTATGAACTGTTTAGCACTACGTTATAATTTGTGTGAGCTTTTGTTTTCCTTACATGTTCATTACATTTGTAGGGCAATGACAAATACTGAAGGGAAAAGGAGGAAAAAAAGACTGAGCAAGATGAAGGGCATTCATTATGTACGCATGTAAAGACAAGCTAACTCTGTTTCATTCCAGCCGGGCTACCGTGGAAAATGCCATAAAAATATCCTAATGATCTTGTAAAACTGTATCAATTATATATAACTTATTTTTACCAAAATGTAGAAAAATATCCTGCCAAAAATATTACCTAGAAAGACGTAAAATCACTGCAATAGGAGAGCATGGCTACAGAGTGCACCAGAATGGTGGGGCTATAGGCAATTTTCCTTGGGCAGCTGCCGATACAGAATCGCATGGACAAAACAAAACAATTAATTGGGATCAATACTCACTCACACCAAAAGCCACAGCCGTCGCAGGGAAACACAGAAACTGCTCCCTTAATCTGACTGAACCCTGCTTAACCGCTCTCATTGTTTACTGGAAGGCCAGTAGTATCTTAATTACATCTCCTGCTCAAAAGGCGACGGAATACAGTATGCAAACACAGAGTTTATAAATGCCAGCCGGTTCAGTTTAGTGAAGAACACTAGTGCACAATCAGAACAGGACCAGACGGTTTTCATCAAGCACTTTTCAAAGTTTTCCAAAAACTCTAACTTCTCCCCATTTAACGAAAAGGCACATGCAAAATAATCATCATAACTAAAGGACATCACATCTTTTTGTTAATGGGCTTCATGTGTTATTATTGGTTTTCAGACAATAAACAGAAGAACTGCTGATATACAGGGAGACTTTATTTTTTTACACTTTTACTGTAATTAGCAGTCCAGCCCATACTTATAATTATAACTTCATAACTTCTGTACAGAAGTACCACGAGATTCAGTGGGTGGTCAATTATTTTTGATATTCCCCTACAAGCGCTCTCCCGTTCTCATCAAACATAACTGCCACAAATTAGAATCGTCTGTGATGGCCACCAGCTCATTAATCATTTTTTAATCCCTCACCATCGAAGAAAATACATTAAGTGCTGAGGCCCATGGCTGCGTGTGATATCACTCACTCACAATTACCGTTACAGACACACCACTAGTAGCAACACAAATCTCAGGTGTGCAACAATCACTGATGCTTGGCGAGCTTCTAGAAAGCCAGGGAACCTCCAAGGGGAGCCACACGGACATCAGCAGGTGGAATGTGCCTCCTTATGGTGGGAGATGCAGATATGGCCGTGGGAGCGTGGGGCACCTACATCTGCCCAGAGTTTTGTCAGAACCATCTGGAAGGCATGGATTCCAGCCCTCGGAAACTCCAGCCGGGCCGCCCCAGCGGAGGGACTCCCCCACATCAGGGATGGGGAAAGGACGACACCTCATTGGAGAGCGGCATGATGGATGATGGCAGCTCACTATGTCTTCATGTGGAAGCTGGCGGATGGTAAGAAACCTCTGAGTGAAGGTGACACCATGTACAGCAGATATACTGCAATATGCAGGGGCAAAAGAAGAAAGGTCATGTCAGCACACATCACGGATCCTACAGCGCCCCCTACGGATGTGTCTGCAGACTGCAAGGCATCCAACAAGGAATCAAAAACAAGAAGAAAGTGGGCAAGGTCACCTATCGGACCAGACAGCAAAACCATCACGAAAGAAATAAACAGGAATATATGCTGATAGCATAGACAGTAGAGAAATAGCACATGATAACATACAGCACAGAAGGATCCAGAAACACCCCCAGACAGATTACCACAGATCTCATCAATTACCACAGACACATCACCACTGAACATTTGAAGATGACCATCAATGTTCTTGTTAAATTTGCCTGTCAAATACTGTTAAATGGTCAACCACTGACTATTAAATTATTAAGAAATCGCAGTAACATCTAATGACTGACTGAATATTTCAACGCTAATCTATTAAAAATAAAATATTCATACTTCTAGAAAATTGTGTAAGACCACAGAGAAAATACTTCTAGTACTTGACTGGAAGTAACATTTTTTATTATAATACCCTAGTGCGCATTACGAACATTTAGTCTACGAAAGGCTTTGTGGACATAGCCATTGTGTTAGGAATATGTTACCAAAGAACAAACCACCTTTGGGGACAGCTGGCAGGTGCCATGTTTTGAGGAAAACCATTTTAGTTTTCTTTTTGTAGCATTGCATAGTTTAGCACTCTCAAAATATCAGGAAAGACTTTGAAGACTTTACTCCCACAGCTGTCTGTATCTGTTCATTTCAACAGCAAAGGCCATGCAGTTAAAGAGAAGCTTCAAAAGAGGCCCGAGAACCTGCCCTTTGAAGTCAGACATCTGCCCGTGTTGCCAAGCACCTCAGCGTCATCCAATGGCACGTTCCACGATGGCGCAGAGCTGCACCATATGCTTTGCTAAGTGTGCTGGACCATGCTGGCACTGCACAGACGTTTGCCCTAATATGTCAGGCCGTCACGCGAGGCCAGCAAGGCTTAGCAGGACAAAGCAGCAAGGTTACTCTTCCTTCAGCAGAAATTTCTGGGGCAAACATGCTTTACCATCCAGCTGTCCATCCGAGATTGCAAAGTTCCATGAGATCCTACCATTGTGTCTAGGATTACATCTGCTACCGGGGGACGAGCCTGGAAAGGTCAGTCAAGTCATTTTTAACTTATATCTGAAGAAGCCTCACATTTACTCCCCCCCCTCCCCAAAGTTGCTGCACTCAAATGCCTGCTTGATGATTTAATGGTGGGAGTCCTACCCTGCAAAGCTTCTACAAGTTTAGCCAATGTGCGTTCCTTGGAAATGATAATACTGCAAATCAAATCAACACTTTTCTCCAGGACACCACATTGCAGAATGTGTCATTTAGGTGCCAAAGCAATCCCAAACTGCCTCTGTAAATGACATCTAAAGAAAATCACCAGCATCTAACTGCCTTTGCAGTAAAGGTGAATCACAGTCGAACAGGATCACTGCCACCTATACACACGTTTATATCAAACACTCTGATTGATGTTCCCTAAAGGAGCACAGGGGTCTGGGGGGCCACCATTAAGCCCATGGCTGTGACTGTCAGTAAGGTTTATGAGTGTGGTTACGGGGGCACATCTCCACCTGCTGTCGGTGCTTCAGCCAAGTTACTGAAAAAACAGACAACGTCCAACTGTTTGACAGTCACTTCCAAACATAGACTATGAGGACAGTCAAATGTGAAGGGTCCACAGCATCCAGGTGCAAATAATCATCTCCTTACAGGACAGGTGAGTGTTTGAGGGGAACTTAGGCAGCTGATACCAGCTAACACATATGCATCAAAGCTTTATTTGTCACATACACCATTATACTAAGTACAGTGTGCAGCAAAATGCCTGGCTGCCTAGATCCAAGACTGTCAAACAGGGAACATATAAAGAGACAAGACATTAATCATTAAACAATAATCATAGATATCCAAAGTGCATGTCATGCCTTGATTGTCCGATCCTCCCGTGTGCCACGCCCTCTCACTACCTCGTGTAGAATCCCCGTGTTATCAGCTGCTTCTTGTTAATGCATGTTGTTAATTAGTCCTGTGTACATAAGCCCGCGTTAAAGTATGTTTCCCCAGTCCGGTCATTGATGTCTGTCCTGCGTGACATCTGTGCTGTTTCCTCACTAAAGTCGTGAAAGAATGACCGGACTCGGGGAAATATACTCCAACGCAGACTTAAATATACAGGATTAATTAACAACAACTAGACACAGCTGGTAACACCGGGATTCCACACGAGGTAAATGGGGGGGTGTGGCACACGGGAGGATCAGACGAGCAAGAAATGACTGTGTGCAACTGGCACTAAAGTGGCAGGTGTTGCAGCAAAGAGTTTAAAGAATAAGTATTTACAGATGCAAACTGTTCATGTTTGTGTTGAGCAGGCTGTTGGAACATTGGTTATGTAGCATAAACTCTTCCAGGAAAATATACAGCTAAAAAATATGATCCAGTTGAACCACAGAAAATCATCAGAAGTGCGACGGACTGCAGTTAAAAGATGTTGACGAGCGGGTGAGTCAGTCTATCTGTGTCTGTCTGATTTCACACTGGGCCTGCTGGGAGTTAGGTATGTTTGTGGGGATGAGGTGGCCACAGCGGCTGCGAAAAAAGCTTCAGGACTTGGAGGGAGCCGGACAAAAAAGGCAGAGTTTCAAAATAAAAATAGGGCGACTAGAAGAAGAAGAAGAAGAAGAAGAAGAAGAAGAAACCAACACAAAGGACTTAGAGGACAAAGAGGAAAGAGGACAAAGAGATAATCTGAGGGCAGGGTCATGAGTATGCAGCAACAATTTCTGTTTCAACCCACAAAGCCTTCCAGGAAGAACACCACTGGTGAATGAGAGATTGGAGTGTCACGGGCCAGAAGTCCTTCGGTTTCTCTCTGTGACTCACCTTAGTTTCAATTAGTCTGTGGATTTGCACAGAAATTAATTGCCACAAAGACATCATGACTCCCTCCAGCAGAGGTTGAGACCAGGCTGCCGCGGCAGAGCTTCATCTCATTCGCAGATCCATCTTAGTTCACTTTTAGAAAAAGAGTATGGATTTTGTGAGCGCATGGGGGTGACAGCAGCAGAACAAAATAAATAAATGAACACTTTTAAATAAATAAGCAGCTTGAAATTTGCCCAGACCTCTGGGAGGAAGGGAAGACGTGGGAAAAGTACAGTTTCATTTTAAATGTTCTGCTATCTTCGCTGTGCAGCGTAAGCCCAGAGAGGCAGAGACCTTTATGGAAAAGGCTTCTTCATGTTCCCTCTCCTACACACTCAGAGGGTTAGGAATATCACCTCCGGTGGGTCCTGGAAAAAGCCACAATCTAATCATTGGGAAAAAACAGGCAGCTTCTCCCTTTATGTACTAATTAAATCTGATGATCATTGTCGGTCTTGACAAAATGCTTCTGTCACAGAAGTAAGAAGTCCAAGGATTTTAAAAAAAAAAAAGATTATAAAAACAAATAACAACAACTTTGAGTATTGTCAAGTTAACTTCTGTTCCAAAGTCCAGTCACATCACCCTTATACTGACACACAGAAATCGGGTTAGGAGGTTCTATGGAGGTCCTGTGGATTTCAGCCTTAACAAAAGAGTGAAATCTTCAGTGAACAGTGAAATCCGACCCCCCCCCCCCCCTCTGATTAGCATTAGAAGTGGAAAGATGCATAGAGTAGCATTTTATTAAGCACTGAATAATTAACGATTGAGCACAAACCGCCTTCATGTTCAGTCGTCCACTTTTCTGGCCTGTGTGTCTGTCTTGAAATTTCAGCACAGGCGAAGACATGATGAAGGGGCATTAGAAGCACCTGGGCAAAGCAAATTATCAAGAACAAAGATCCTCCTTCACAAATACTCTCATTAAACGAGCAACTCAAATTACCGCCATTTCAAAGTCAACAGGAGCGGGCGGCCGGGCGGCCTCAAATCAGTTTAAAACTTTATTTTTAGCTTGTCTGTCGTGAAGTGAACTCATGAAACACGCCGGTGTGTTGACTCTCATTATTTCTCCAACTGTTACTCATCCATCAGCCTTCCCGAGTCTTCACTCCCAATCTCAGTGACATGGAACTGTGCATTTACATATTTCCACCTTACTGCAAACCGACTCTGCAAGCCCGGCCTGTTTATGAGAGTTCAGTTACCATGGAACACTTTTACGGCAATTAACAACAGCTACCTGGCAAGAAACATACAGGCAGGGGTGCCCCTGCATGCAGCAGGTACCAAGCTTAATCTGGAAAAAACACCCAGAAGAACAAAACAGCGCCCTCTATGTGAGCTGTCATGTTCTGTGATCGCTTAGCCACTCCAGCGCTTTGTAATGGCAAACCATTGTAATTTACAAACCGACTGGGCAGCCGACTTTAAATGGGGAATTAAGGGATGGTACCTGTTCTACATCTAGCATCACAGCATCAAATGAGCATAAATTAAACTAGTCTACCCTGCAATCCACAGTGTCACAGCAAAGGTTACATGCATGCACATAATGGCTGGCAACGGCATACAGTGTCTGTTTTTTACCATGGCATATTTCACCCACAAAGGATTGTTGGTATCAGGAAAATAATCTTTACCCATTTTAACTTATGGTATTCCACATATGCCAGTTAAAATAATCAGATAGTGCTTGCAGATAAATATAAAATGTATTTCTTTATAACTTATGACTTATCTCCTTTGATGACATTTAAAACTAAATGTCATCCGTGTCTACAAAGAATACGAAGATGGTGTCAGTCAGAGCCTGGACCCTCCCTGTATGGCTCTGGGAATGTTGGGCCTCTGTAGACTGCCTCACTGGGGCCCCTGTAAACTGCCGTGCTGGGCCCCTGTAGATCTCAGTGCTGCCTTAAAGCGCACAGGCAGATGGGGTTAGGGTAACACATGCTCCAGCTCCAGAGGTGAAAGCCCGCAAATTAATTAAACACAAATACTTCACAAGCAAATAGCGGCTTTTATGTGCTTTGGCTGCTTACATCTTTGGCTAATAACAAAGCGACAAAATCGTAATCAGAGTAATGAGTGTAAGGGTTAGGGTTACTACTCTTTCATTTCCACTTCCGCTAATGCTCCCTGTAAAATGACAGTGAGACCATAGGCAAGCTCCAGCCTTTTTGCTGAATGAGGTAGCAGATCGTATATACTAATTGGTGCCGTGTGAACAGACAGAGGACTCTCATGACCCCACACACAGACCTTGTTTTAAGGGGAATTTTTCATCTATACATTTTGCACACATTTCACAGCCTTGCACCAGCCAACTGCGGTCCCTCCAAACAAAGGATTGTTCTTAATCTCAAAAAACCATACAGGCGTTAGCTCATCTGCACAACCTTTCAGACCCCAGACAAGTGTCAAACACAGCAGCTTTCGCTTGCTGTCATTTGCTGTGTTTATTTCGGACCGCCCCATTCCCGACCTTCAAGAGGAACAAGAGAAAACAGGAATCAATTACCAGGCACAGCAGAGAAAGATCCCCAGCTGCTGGTGCGTGGGCTGTCCGTGATTAAACACGGCGCTGCCACAAATCCAGCACGCGTCATCTGAGAAGCTGAGATGCCATTCATTCCAAGATTAAGGGAAAATAAACTGACTCCTGCGTGATGATTCAGGAAGCTGCAGAGGAACAAATGCATTACAAAACTTGGACGTGCTGCGATTCTTTTCAATGTCAGGCTCAAGGTCGAATCGGTAGAGCTTGCGGCAGTGTGCCAAATCGCAGTCAATCCGAGGCGGCGATTAATATCAGGGTGCGTGATATGAGCGAGAGAACAATGGGCTTTAAAAATGGAAGACTCGCTCCTTTGTCAGGCATGTTGTGCCTGTCAGTTTGCAGTATTGCTGACATTACTGCATATAGTTTCATTTGCGTTAGCCAGGAGGGCAGCCTTAGCTATGACCCTGCCCACTAAGACCGTTAGCATTAGCTTCCATTATGCATGTGGTCTTTACTGCATTAGCTTTACTCAAGAAGATAGCCTTTGCCCGGGATGATCTGCTGCAATGTATGGGCACCTTAATAAGTAGTGCAGGGAATATAGAATGCAGTTAATGCAGACTAAGAAAGAGGCCAGAAATGGAGATGTGGGGAGGCTGACCTGACAAGGACTGCAGGCTTAGTTTGGGATAAAAAGATCAAGTAACAGAGTTAGTGTTGGAATAAAGAGGGATGAGGTGCGGGATGAGTTTGATTAGGATGAGGGCAACACAGAGTTTAGATAATGGTCTTCACATGATATTTCACACGGGGGCGGCATGGTGGTGCAGTGGTTAGCACTGTTGCCTCATACCTCTGGGACCAGGATTTACGCCAGGGTTCCGTGTGTGGAGTCTGCATGTTCTTCCTGTGTCGTCGTGAAGTTTCCTTCAGATACTCCAACATCCCCACCCGCTGTCCAAAAATATGCTGAGGCTACGTAGAGTTGCCAAATAACACATAGGTGTGCCTGGGTGAGTGAACAGTGAGTGTGCCCAGCAATACGTTGGTACCCTATCTTGGGTTGTTCTCTGCCTTGTGGTCATCGGCTCCAGACCCCCTATAACCCTGAGCAGGAATAAGCAGTTTCAGCAGATGGATGGATGGATGTACGGATGGATTTTTCATGCATTCATTCAGTGCAAAACCAGGTTTTAAAAATGCTCAAAACCTGAGTAAGGTAACAACTAAACACTAAGGCAACACAAAACCACTTAAGACAGCAGTCTTTTTATTATGCCAATAAATAATAGTGATTAATAGATATTAGTAGTAAATGGTAATATGCTCCCATTGCATAGCTCGTCCCCAGGTACTGCAGTCCGTCAGTATGGACAATCCCTTAGGAAGTACCGCTGCAGCCAAAGCTCTCCATAGCTGCAGAGGCAACTTTATAGGGAAATCTGCAAAGTAGAAGCTTTCAGCATTCCACAAGTCTGTACTGCTTAAGCATGTCTGGGAAGCGATTTTAGAAGCAGCACATCAAACACGAAGAAGGATATTCCACGCTAGAAGTCTGCTTTATAGGCTTTGCCCATATCCCAAAATAGACCTTTCCTTTTTACATACATGGTCAAAAAAAAGTCATGAATAAAACCTCAGAGAACTCTGGGGTGTAACGAAACATCTGACTTCTTTCCAGAGTGTCATGCCAACTTAGCGTTCATCAAGGTTCTGCCTGAGGATCTCGCACGGGATAGGAGGAAGATACAGAACATGATATTGGACAACTGAGACACAATTAACACCGTATTGTTATCAAGTCATAAGCACCTTGGCAGGAGGTGAATTTCACCTTATCTGCTTGCTGATTACATCAAAAGATGAGCTCAGGATTTCACAGCTCGGCAGAGAAAGGGAACTTTCTAATCAGTCTAAGGAGGTATGAGGACAGACAAGGGGGGAATGGCTGGTGATGCAGAACAGGTTGTGGAGAAATGGCCAGGGTGAAGGTGAAGATCTGCCGATTTTATCCCTTGACAGAGGTATCTAAGTTGTTTAAATGGCTTACATACAGGAACCTGGGTCCAGGCAGTTTACTGACCTGGTAGAGACACTAAAGTTCATGTTACAGCCTGGTGGTTTAGGCCCAGATCACAGGAGTGTCCCCACTGGGTGGCATGAGGTACTGTAAGGCTAGCAGGGCTAAAGTAACCAACACGAGCTCAGATTCAGGAGGGCTGACTCTCTGCAGTCGGACCTTCCAGCTGGTATGGGGGCCAGGGGGGACACTAAGGTCAACTGAGGCTACACACATGTTTGACAGAACAGCAGTCAAATTAAAAGTGAAGATGCATCTTAACACAGAGACAGATTTGGGCTCTCTCCACTTGTGCACCAATGGGCCCACCAGTGTGTTAGGAATCCTTCAGGATAAAAAACACGCCTTGAATGAAACCTGAAAGTGCCTCATAAAGCAACAGGGGCACTAGCTTAATACAGGCTTGCCTGAAAACTGCATCTTTTCCCTTCACTGATCTACCATTTTCATAAATTGACAAAACACTGAAGTAGTAATCATTCATTGCTTTTCAGGAGATAAAGCAATTGCTAATTCCTTTCCACAGTCTGCAGCCCCGTGTACTGAAGTAATGCTGACCCAGACCTTAGGGAAGTGAAAATGAGGGTCCTTATTGCAGCACGCAAACCTGTCACTCCATTGTCAGTGACCCCGCATGAGGATGAGGGAGGAGTCACGTCCTGTGCTTGGGATTGGGTCACTGAAGCGTTCCAAGTTTACTTATTCACCGGCAAGTTGGCCCGCCCAGCTGCCGGACCACATTAGGAAGTCCAATTCATTCTATTCCAAAATTGGGAGCAACATCTGCATTTGATGTAATATACATGAAAACCACACCCTGCCTTTAACTTCATGGTGGATTGTGGATGCAGTTCAGTTCATTTCAAAAAAGCCAATGCTGCACTTGGGCCAACATGAATGATGGATCCAACTTATTACTCTTTATTATTTATGTTACTAGAATAAGTTCTGCGTCACAAATGGCAACTGGGCACCCAGTAGCAGGGCCTTTTCACCAAAGAACATTACAGTAAGTTCTAGAGTGCTGCCATGATTACAGATGGTGTGTTAGAAATGTGAAACACCCTACGGATTAAAGCTGAAGTCAAAAGCCAAAGTATCTTATATGCGACTATTTACTGAGAATGCATTTCACGTGGTCGCAATTGTGCAGACATATGTTGTTTTGCTCCTGACGTGTACTGCGTTAACGAAGTGAGATTAAAAGTCTTTTTTTTCTTATTCTTCCCTGGCTCGGTGTGTCTTTTTTGTTTTTTTGCCAAGTTGGTTTCTCCCTACCTGCAGGCGGGAGTACAAACGTATACATGCACTGATGATAAAACACACAAAACAATCCCTTTAGCTCTGGAATTAATGTATTCGAAAAACTGAAGTGGTTTATAGCTGATTACTTTAAAAAGCAAAATGAGAAGGAAGAAGAGGAGGCTGGTGGAGAGGGAGGGCCAAAGAGAGGCCCTGAGACAGACGCCAGTGATGCTGAGAGTTATGTTATTAAAGTTAAAGTTAATGTTCAAATTATAACATTTTGCAAATACAGTAACCCGTTCGCTTTTGTGCACATTTGTGAATAATTAAATGGGAATATTTCTGGAGTTTGCCGAAAGATCGTAGTTACTTGTAGATGAAGTGTAAGCCAAAAACAACATAGCTATCAAAATAGTGGAAGTACAATGTGTGAGTGGTCCAGGGCTGATTTGGTCCCTATAAATGTCAAAACCAAACCTTTGTTCTTACATTTAAATTACATAAAATCACAGAGTAGACAAATATTAGTAATACATAATATTTGTTAGAGTAAGTGCATACTGTATCTTTAATATTATAAGTCTTGGCTTGGACGTCTTTATCTCAGTAACCAGCCTCTCACATGTCAGCTGTCATTGTCACCATGTAATCTCAAGTTTCATGCAGCAACTTTTAAACCTTTCGGTGCCATTTTGCGTTTTTAATTATGAGTCCAAACCGTAGCACTCCCAGTACATGTAGTAGTAACTTTGTACATACAGGGAATAATTTAGATGCTTTGTATATTATGTAAGAATGTATTGACAGAAAATGAAGGTTTGACATGCAAAAAGCAGAGGGCAGTAATCTTAGTTTAGAAATAGTCAATATACTTTTTATGTTATCGTTTTGGCTAGCAGAGTGTTATGGGTAGAAGTTAAGGACGCCAAAGTATTATTCACAAATTGTTACATTTGCTCTGGTCTGGCTCCCCTAACCCTCACGAATGTGAAGGGGTTACTGTATCAAGTCTTGAGTCACTGTCGATCTTGTGCCACGTTTGCCCGCCTGTGTTAACAAGGCATTTCGCAAGGCTGTTCTGTAGACTGTGCGTTGGAAGAGGGCAGGAAGGTCCTTCAATGCAGACAACCCAGGAATGTACTGTGAGGAAGGCGTGTGAGATGCGTGACATGACGCTCACTCCCTTTGATGACGGCAAAACAGGCCATAGCTCTTTATGTAGAAGCTGCTCCCTCCCACACAAGTTCTTCCTACTAGCTGAGAGCCATAATTACATTCTGGAATAGAGTGGAACTACAAAAATGGACCATGGCAGGGAAGAAACGAAAACACAAAGTCTGGGACACTTTCCGGCCCTTCAAATCTGAGAACGGAAGAAAGGGGGAAAGATTCTGCAAATTAAGTGAGTGATTATGTCCAATCATACATCTCAGACTCTTCAGCAGAGAACCTCAGTCTGTCACATAAGTCACCGAATGACTCAAAAAGTGATGAAAAGGAATGTCATCAGGGGCTCGAGACGATGAAGGATATGTCGTCACTCTAAATTACAACCATAGCAGCTGTCATTTCCCAATCGCAATGGTGCATTCTGGGAGAGCAAGAACAATAATGAGCTGGACGACACATCTAATCTGATTTGATAGTCTTGTTTTTTTTTTTCTCTGATGCTTCAGTTCATTACTTGACATCTGTGTGTCTCATAACCTGTTTTCATATGTTCATCTTCCTGAATTCTCCATTAAAATATAAACAACTGCACGAACTAAGAAGAATCTTAGAATAATTGTCAATGGCTTATTCAATGATATCATATAAATTATACAGTTTAAGATCTTTAATGTTTTGCCATTAGATGGAGTTACTTAATTAACTGTGGCAAAATCATTACTTATGTTTGCAATGTATAATGTAGGGGCGTTATCATTATTTAGGGATAGTGAGAAAGGGCAATGAAATATTGTGTCTCATTTCGGAAAGCTGGATAACACAGACATACAGATACGGAAACGCAATAGTTTAGATAAATATCATCCATACATCCATCCATCCATCCATCCATGCTCTGGCTACTAATCCTGTTTAAATGGGTCCTTTTTAGGTTTGCATGGGACTTAGCAAACTGCCCGGTTTCTGAGATGGAGGTATCAAGCTGTGTAAAATATGCAAGTTACCCACAGTACCAGGAGGAAAAGAAGCACTCACGGCAGCTTGCCCGCTCGCCCGCCCGCTCACTTGCTCACTTCCCAGACCGTCACGCCACAGGCAGGCAAAGCCTCACAGTGCTCGTGCGCTCACGCTTGTCACGATATGGGACGAGGTCACATTCTTCGTTTATATATTCAAGGATGATTCTATTTCAGCTTGAATCACTGGTTTAAATTTCTCCCCATTGACGGCTCATCTCGTGGTTTGGGTGAGCCAAGTTACTTTCCTAAACATATCGACAGGAGTTCGTGAACTCGCCCAGGGTTGCCATGGAGATGAGGCACAAAGCAGGCTGGGAAGGAACTAAGTGGTCACAGTGTGTAGAAACATTCAGCTGTGGACAATTAATGCCATTGTTGGCAGATAAAAAAGGAATGGATCCAGTGTTTTAATAATTAATATGAACACAGGCTGGCTTTTAATAGTGTATAACATAAATGGCAATTCCACTTTTCGCTTCTTTGCGGTCTGGATTGTGGTTAAGGGGCTGCTTTGACGGTTCCATCACCTACACATGTTTGGCTGGCCAAGTCATAATTATTGCACACAACCTTTCACATGCTTTATGTACTTTTTGTACTTTATTCTTGTCTGACAGCTAAAGGCACATAAACAGTTCAAGGGAAGCTTAGGAATTGAAATTTTTTTTAGAGATGCCAATTTCTGGCCTTCAGATGATCGCTGTGATGGTTCAGTCAGGTTGCCATTCATGTTCCGACAGTGTGGCGATGAGATGCAGGGCAATCTCCTGCATCGCTCAGCCTTTTGAGCAGTGTGATCGTCTGACGGGTTCATAAACACACCGAAAATGTCACAAAACCACCCCCTTCCAGCACCTCCAAGAGGGACCACATTGCTTTCCCTGCTGAGAGCAGATGAAATCTCACCCCCCCCCCCACACAGACTAACCCCACCAAACCCACAGGAAACCTCAGCAATCCTGGCACCAAGAACATGCCAGGATCGGCGGGAATGGAGGAAGCAGGAGACCAGGATAATTACCGCAGCATCCACACCATTGATTGTAGAACTGATGATAAGACCGCAACCATACTGGTTATGTTTATGCAAACAATAAGGTAGGTTGTCTCAATGATCCAAGAAACATCTCATCTTCATAAGCACATACAGGAATGACAGTGGTTCAATGATGGACTTGCTCTTGCACCCTTGAGCAAGATACTTCATGCCTACAGCTAAACATGCGGATGTTTACATGGGCAGGATGTAGGTCGATGTGGCTAAAGTGGTCACTTTGCCATCTGGGGAAGAGCTTTGGCATGTAATGGCACAGGAGAAAGATGGAATGGAATCAGTCAGAATCACCCGGGATCCAGCTTCTAGACCAGATTTCGATGAGAAACGAGGACGAGGGAGTCCTTCAGTGTCCAGAGGGACTGGATCAGTGCTAACAGAGATATCACTCTTTAACACCATGATACCGACACATGGGAAAATAGGACGGATTTTAGTGTCAGAAATTTAGCCCCCATTTTCGGGGTTCAAAGAGAATGAGAATGCAAGTCATTTACTGAGCCAGACCAAAGCAGATTCACAGACACAAAGCCTCTCAATCGAGAATAAATAACTATAGAGTGGCAACTGCGACAAATAGCATGAATTCCCCCTGCAAAGGCGAGGGGCACGTCAGCCATCTGGCCCAAGGCCACAGGTCACGGACAGACAGACAAATCCTGCATGAGGACAAATATCATCAAGCACAAGGTACCTCTCAGGGGGTCCCAGAAGGGTTGAGCTGTTGAACCTTAATTGTGAAACTTGACAAGGGCAGCTTCAGCTTTAAATGAGAAAAATGGACTAAGAAAAGATCTGGAGACACTCTGGTTAAGTATTCCCATTATGAAAATGAATTATTGATTTGGTAAACTCTCCTAAATACATTTCTGGCAGAAAAATAACACCAATGTCTGCTGGAACTTTTCTAAGAACCAGAAGGGGCTATCGTAAACGGTATAACATGACCGCATTTCCTCTTTTTCAGTGAATTTTATGGTGCTGTTGGGTCAGGTATCATCATCACCAGCCGCCGTTCAAAGGGACCGGTCCCCAAGGTGCAGCAGGACGGCCTCGAAGCACTTAAGAATGAGCTGTAAATAACATGTAAATGAAAGCCACCAGCCTCTTTATGTGGCTGACACCCCACAGGGACCATATCCCCAGGTCCTGAACAGGGATGACAAGGAAACACTGTTTTCTTCCCAGCCACCTGTTTAAAATGTCTCTCGTCACCGGAGCTTTAGTGGAGTTTTAGGAGTGGACAGCCCAAGATCACCAGTCAGCTCTGAAGGTGGGGCACAGACGGTTTGCACACCGGCCGCACATCCAGTGTCTCTACACCGCCTCCACTTCACAGCAGAGAAAATGGCAGCCAGTCGGAATAAAAAACACACAGCAGGCCACGTTTCCGCTCGGAGGGCTGTGACATTCCCAATTACTAATGCACACCACTGGGAATGTCCGGCCTGGCCTTATTGTAATGGACACAGCGAATGACAGTGTGGCGCCACCATGTCGTTCCGCAGGTGATGTGGCTTTGGGTGACAGCTGGAGTTCACTGAGACAGAAGCACTGCACGAAACCCAGTGATTAATACTCCCCACAGGAGGAAAGCACAGGAGCGTGCGAGTAATCTATGTCCTCTGTCCATTTCTCCTCGTTCACAAGCCATGCCCCACTTAGCCCTGCAGGAGGCGCCACACAGATACACATAGTGTGTAAAAAAGTGAGAGAGAAAAAATTTGCAATGAAAGATGCATGTCCAATTAACAGGAAATCAAAGTGTGGAGTTTATGATGTCAGTCATTGCTAAAGAGCCTGGCAGCTATGGTCAAGTGACTTCTTATGGGTGAAGCTTTGTCACAGAGATAGCAAGATAACAAAAAGCAGAGCCCCCATACTCTCCGTCATGGGCAGGTGCACCGACAGCTCCCCAGGGAAGGTCCCCGTGTGACATAAAAACACCCCAGTTCACCCCTACCCAGCCTTGCCGCTCCCTCCTTCTCCCAGACACCCCAGCAGCAGTTTTTAAGTAAACAGTAAAAGCTCCCCTCCCATCCCGATGATGAAGTTGTGGCATCGAGCCGGATAACTTACCCCGCAAGAAAATGCCGTTTTCATTTACAAATCGATGACTGTTTTTCAAGGCAGCCTGTCATTGGAGTGAAACGACCCTCCGGAGCGCCGTCTGCATTGATTAATGTTCCTCCCGGGGTGAAAGCAGCATCGGTAGCCTGTTTCCTCGCAAGCGACTCGCCTTCCACTCCCAGAGCTCACAGACACGTTTCTGCTTGCATTTCTCAGTTTCAGATAGTCACTATGGTCATGATGGGAAACGGAGGATGAAAGGTGAGGGTGTCCCGCCGGCTGATGTTCCAGGAATTAACCAGCCGGACAGAACGTGCCGAGAGCCTCAGGGGTGTCACGCAAGTCACGTGTGCTTGTCACTCCAAGGAGGCGTATGATCGGCCAGCTACTGCATCGCCTATCACATGTGTTTGGGCCTGCAGTGCGTGTTTGGTGTGTGTTTGGGCCTGCAAGTGTGTGTTTGGGCCTGCAGAGTGTGTTTGGTGCGTGTTTGGGCCTGCAGAGTGTCTTATCTTTGTACAGTTAAATTCAGTGATCCCCACAGACACGGTAGCTGGCGAAAATAAGGAAGAGCAAACACTTTCCCTTAATCTGCTTCAAAAAAGTGCCAAAAACCATTTGTGTAATATTACATCTTAAATGCTGCAATGCCACACACAGACACATAATGAAATGAAATAGACCATGCACTTATTTTCCTTATTTTTTTCGCATTTTTAAAAATCTACATCTCCACTTGCAGGTGTCCGCAGACAGCTTTTGCCATTGAAAAATGGACTTGCTTCAGACCTTGAAATGCACAAACTTGGTATTCACATGCACACCTTCTGCTCAGATTTATTAATAATAATATGTCATCGTCTCTTTTTCAAGTATTACCTCTGTCCACCAATCCTAATGGGATAAAGGCCTTAAAAATAACAATCTCTTATTATATAAAGATGTGGTTATGAGGCACCACCTGTTCTGTGATTGGCTGTTTGGCAGGAAGAGGGGGCGTGGCCTGTCTGTTTGTTTTCCAAATGACCGAGGTGTGATGGTGGAGAATGGAGGTGGAGCTTTAAGGGCACGTTGACATGGACCGTTAAAGACGCCACGGCCCATTGCTCTGACACCGTGGTCCCCCTCCCATCTGCTAAACATGACTGATAGCGGTAATCAGCGGAGGTCCCTTAGGTAGTCCTAGTCTGGCACTCCCACCTAATTACAGGCAGGGGAGTCATGTGACCAGGCCAGATGGACAGCCTGCCAATCAATCAGAGCCGCACTGGGACGTTCTTTCTTGGACAGGCCCATTTTATCTGAAAGGGCGAAGACCTCAGACACATCATGAATCAAGCAGAGACCATGAAGTGCCACCTTGCATAAGATCTCGAGGACACCTCTCAACGAGAGTCCTGACACAACTCCAGATGCGAGTGCCAGCACAAGACAAGAAGCGAGTCCTGACACGTCCTGACACAAGCCTCTTGCCACCGCCCCGGACCCCCAAAGTTTCATCAACGAATGACAGTCAACAACGTCACTTGGAAGCTCCTACTCCCACTCTTTCCTGCTGAAGAAAATGGCAGATGCCTTTTGTTACCCCCACAACACGCTTCGTCTGGGAAATACCATCATAAAGAGTAGCATGAAGGCTGACTGCAGCCCTCACATCCATAAAAGCTGGTTCCTTATTCATTATTTACACGAAGCACCCAAATATGCTGTTGCCTATAATATCACATACTGCGTGAGTTCATGCTTCATCTGCCACCAAGGTCCACGATGGAGGACTTCTGAGAATCCAGAGGCCAAAGAAAGGAGTCAGATTCATATATTCTGCTTATGCTCTTTGAAAAAGCTGCTTACTCATCTCCTCAGAGGTAGTTATGATCCATGGCTGTCTCTGCCGAAACTGCCGCTTGATTGAAAAGTCTGGGGAAGAAAAATCTTCATTAAAATAATCCCTGCAGGCGATGCGAGTGGACGTCCTCACCTGCACCTCACAAAAGCGACACGGGCGTCAGGCCGCGGCCATAAATCCTCACAAAGCAAGTACCTCCACTCCATCTGCCGGGACGTTTCATCATGTCATTCACATTCACTTAATTAATCAAACATTGTCAGAATTATCTCTCTCCGCCCCTTGAAAAGGAATTAAATTAATCCATTACCGATATTTTGCGGCCCATTTCCCAATAACACTCTCAGAAATTAATCTTCCCGTCCCAGAGTCCGGGGGTGCCTAGGCCGCTCTCCGTTCCCGCTCTGCTCAAGCACTGTTCATTTTCTCATCTCCTGTGTCCACACCGTTTCTCTGTGCTTCTTCAGGGAAACTAATTACTGACTTAGGAATAGAGGGATGCATGTTTGAATTGTGCCGCATTAATCAAAATCAGGGCAGGCCAGTCGGGAAACATCCGGACTGTATAACGACACAAGCCGCGGCCATGTGCGGTGACGGGCGGCCATGCCTGGGTGTGTGCTGGTGGGCCCTACTTGACTGACTGTGGCAGTGGATATGAATGTGATTTTAAGGAATGGGGGGGGGGGGGCACTGGCTCTGATCTCAAACTTACCATCATCCTCATACCGCTCCAAACTCTGCTGGCAGATAATTTTCACATGCCATCAGGGTCCAGGATAACAGCTACCATAGCAACAGATGGCAACAGGAACAGTAAACCCCAAAAACAATATGGTGGGGGCGCCCCTAGCATTCCAGAGCACCAAGCCAGCAGAGATGATGGCGTGACCTGGAATAACCCCCCCCCCTGCGAGCCCTCATGGTCTTCTGGTCAAGGAGTCCAGGTGTCACCAGCAGGAACTTATCTGGTCTCTCTCCATCCTGGGAAGTGACATCCAAACTCCGACAGACCACAGGCGGCTCAGCGACGCAGGATGTCAGCTGGCCCCTCCCCTTACGATATCAAGCTGTGTGTCTGCTCTTTGGTGTTATGCTGGTCCCTCATCTTCTTGAATTCCTGTTTCCTTGTGTTTCTGCATCGGTCTAGCAGCAATGAGGCGATATACAAGTCATATACAGCAATATACAGCTTCCAGAGAAACGGAAAGTTATTCTTGTAACACTTTCTATGAATGCCATGTCTATAACAATCTATGAACACATTCATAATTCATTATAATGCATTCATAAAGCATTTTGAACATGTATAGCACTGTATAGCCATGTAAATTATGCATTCTGAAAGGTTTATGAAGCTCTCAACTATAAGACACTGTTGTCATTGTATCAGAAATACAACAAAATTTGTTTGGTAGCTTACGGCTCAGCAGCAAAGAGGTATACATTAATGTACCATATTAATATAGAATACAGTCTCAGACACGGTATAAATATGAATAAAACCTAAGATAACTACTAAAAAAATACAATTTCTAAAAAAAATTATGCACTATATCTTCATAATGCAGTATAAAGCATCCTTAATGCTTATACCAACCATTATAATGTGCTATGAAAATATCTACAGTGCACTATAGATGAGAGCTAATGAAATATTATGATCAGCACAATAATGACATAATCACCATCAATACAAGATGCTGCACCGCTTTATTAATCTCCATACCAACCAATATAATGCGTGTTGAAGGTATCTGCAATACATTATAGATTGACAGTAAAATGTTACTGTTATTCTTTCCAGGGCACTCAGGGCAGTTGTGGCCGTCATTCGGCATGTTTGAGTGTGTGGATGCAGAGCCCCTGGAGATACGTTTGGGCAGCAGGTGGCCTTGGGTGTGTAGTAGTGGGCCTGGTCAGGTGCGTCCGTGTTTGTGGGAGGTCCGTAAGCATCGTTCCAGTGAAATATAGCGTTGCATGTAGAATCTGCTGGCGCAGAGGCGTCGCAGGAAAGCATTCCAGTTGAAGTCGTGTAGCAGCGATGAGGCAGAGGGGGCACAAAAAATGTTGAAATCATTTGGTTGGGTTCCTGCTGAATTCATGATCTCTATTATAAAAGGACCTTATCTCCCCCCCCAACCGAAACCACTTGGTACACACAGTAATTAACACGTGACTGGTAGGAATGTTCATGCGCAACACAAGCTCCAGCGGTCGCATTGTTCCACAGGCAGGAATCTCTCTCTTTCATCTCACCGCTTTAATTGCGTCTGCCCCGCAATGGAAAGGCAGACCTGTTGTTTGATGTGCACACAGTGTTCCAGATGTCAGCACAGGTAGCGACACCGTGTTAATTATCTGTGGATGAGTTTGATTTTATGGGTCCAATGCAGCGTGTTTCCAGAGGACTGTGGAAAAGGACGGCACCAAGGCCTGGTTAAGCCACTGCCATTCCCGGACCCTCGATCGGAGTAAATATAAAAGCCGCCTTCAGCATTCCAGCGAAGCCCTCGCCTTCATCTCCTGTCCGGGGGGGGTTTGGGTTCTCGTACCCTACCTCACAAATGCTAAGCTGGCCACTACCATGTTGCATCAGCCTACACCAGACAACAAAAGTCCCACGGCATTTTCAATTTCCGTGTGTATCAAAAAAGAAGGAAAGGCAGGGATGGTCCTTTCACAGCCTGCTGTACATCTGCACGCCTCGTCACATTAATTATGTGCTCCTTCAGTGACTCGGCGACATTCAAGAAAACGACGAGCGCTGTCTGTCGTCAGGGTGGGTTTCATGTTTTTTTTTTCCCAGCACGCAGAGATCAGTGATGGAAGTCGACAAGCCACACATTTACTACGTTATCTGCCGGAGTAAAAGCCCCAGGTAAATATGTAACAACGTAGGAATAATAAACACCCACACAAATGTTTGCAAGAATATCGCTCCCTAGTTTGTAGTTGCATGATGGCAGCTATTTTTACCTGCTGTCTTTTTGTGACGACGCGGGGCAGTGAGCACCCTGGGTAATGAATTTGCATGGATCTCCGTTGGCCAATGCGTGCCAAGGATAAGAGACCAGTCACTGGTCGTCCAATAAAGCAAACGTGACCGCTGCAATGTCCCGGAAGGTTGGCTAACCATGCACCATGTTTTTTCTTTACTCTCCTGACAGAGCATTTTCTGTTTGGGAGGTGTTTGTCCACAATATTCCTTCCTTATGCATCTCGCTGGTATGGGCTTGATGTTGCAGACCATTGCACGCCCCGTGAAAGTACTGACCATGAATGCACTGGATAGACAGCAACAGACCAGGTGTGGATGATCACGGCACTCAGTCAATTGTCTTTTAGCAAGTGTTAAATTCATGTCATTTTATGAGCTTCCTTAAAATTTTATGGGGTGACTATAAATAAAGTATGTTGTGTGTCACCGAGAAAACATGCATAATTTATTTTCCAGTGATTTGAGGCAGGTTAAAACAGACCTCAGCCCACCAACATCGATGGATTGGCGCTCCTTGATGGCAATTTACGGTCAATGACGAGCACGTAAAGCTGCGGATTTACCGCTGCTATCATGTGTGTGCAGGCAGAATCCAGGCACAGCAAACCATTACTGTACAATAATGTTTGGTAGGAAGGCAAGGAAAGGTTTACAGCAGACAGCAAACCTCCAACATGCCCCGTGTGGCAGCCCATTCGACAAACCTGCCATTCATCTCCACACATTCGCAAAGGTAGAGAGCTTTAAAATACAGCCGACATCAAAAATGCGTCAAAAGTCAGGCGTGCGGGGGAAGGCCAAATGGGCGCCCCTATGACAGCTGCCGATGAGGTCCAAAGCTCCGGCCCCTGGTTCTAACTGAAAATGTCAGATGGACGTTTAGACATCACTGATCCCTCAGAAAAATGAAAGGACTGTGGGAGGTACAGAGAACACACTTCCAGGGGGGTTTAAAGGTAATCCTGTGTTTTGGCATCAGCATTATACTCACGCACGCATGCATGCACACACACGCGCACACACACACACACACACACACACACACACACGCACACACACACACACACACACGTCTGTCTATTCATATCTTTATGGGGGCTCTCCTTTCATTTCTATGGGCATAACCCTAAATCCAACTATGACAAACTTAATCAGCCCTAACGTTAATCAGAAAATAGCAAAAAACAAAATACAAAACCTTTGCCATTTTTAGTTTTTGATTGCTTTCAAGGATTTTTATAAAGTTGAGTTTATCCTTGGAGGGTCAAGGTAAAAAGTTACAGGTTTTTATCAGGTCCCCATAAAATAACAAGTACAGCCATATACGCATAGCCACTCTGAAAAACATGAACACAGAGTTGCATCATAAGCACAGACCAATCTCTAATGAAACCACCTGCACAAAAAGCTCCATTCACAGCAATCAGTGTTCAGTCAGCGTTGCTTTGGCAGCATTATTCTCCTGAACACCTTTTGATATTCTCCACAGTCTGTGTCAGCTCATCCGGACACACTCATAATTTTGGGCTCTGGGACTTTGCCAGACTCATTATTTCACTCATGGCAGGAGGTCACATGATCAGTGTCAGTCACATGATCAGTGTCAGTCACATGATCAGTGTCATTGCAAGCCAGTGGTTTCCACTGACTGAGACGGCTGGTTCGTGGGGCACTTCACTGGCCATCACAAGCTTCACTCAGAGGGGTGTTTTAGTTTCTGTAGCCCGATCTCAGGCACCGAGCGAGTCATGGACAAATACAAAGGAAGGCCAATCATATGGAAGGAGAGCAGAAGTATTATTTACATGCAAAGTATGTGACAATTACAAAATGTGGCATTTGGGAAATGCTTTTGTTAAAAAGACCTCCGCGTGGTGCAGCATTCAAATGACTTGTCTGGTACAGAGAGAAGCCAAACAAAGGAGTAAGATGACTTAAACGAAAATGAAAAGAATTATGAGGTGCAATGTTGTGAATAAGGATTTTGCAATTAAGAATTATGAAACTTTTTCAGCGATACTTGTATGTCAGATGGAAGTCAGGTGGGACCTTGAAATGTGAGACATAAATATTGCCTTGAATCAACACAAACTTTTTCCTCTGCATTATGGATTTCATAATGGGGGGGGGATCTGTCAAAATGGCAGATCTGTGACATAAGTCACATAGGCTTTGCAATATATAAATTTAGAGAGACAGACAAACATGCAGGCAGGCAGACAGACAAACAGTGTGAAGAATGGCAGGGAAATTTCATAGCAACAGCTTAGAAATAAATAGCATTGCAGCACTGCACTGTATGAGGTATGATTAAAATGTTCATCTAAAAAAAAAAAGAGACATTTTTTCTGCAACATAAAAAGCACAGTTCCTTATTTAAAGTCTGCTAATTAATTGCCATTTTCTTCCTCTTTCTACACAGCAGACTAAAAATGAACGACTGAAAGCAAACTGGATGTATTGTTGGGCTGCATGTTGGTGTCCCCAGAGCGGATCTGCCACTGAACCCACAAACAAGGGGCGTGGCCCGAAGTCAATCTAAAATCATGCCGTATAAATTAAAAACTATTTCTTTAACTGTTCACTCTAATTTTTGATGAACTGTGCTTTAGAAACCGAAACCCAAGAAGCATAAGTGGTTGGAAGAGAGATGGATGGATGGATCTGACCATGGGGTGTAGAATGTTCCGGAACATGAGCACTGCCCTGCCAGGGAGGCAAGAAAGGACCTCAGCAAGCAGGGTCGTGTTTAGGAGGGGCCCCTGTGGAGTAGGATACAACTGAGCCTGAGCTCATTTCCTGTGGGTGCACATTTTTATGCAGGCGGTGGGTGTTTTTCCCTTTATGTCTAGAAAAAAATTCTGTGGGCCCCAATAAGGCTCCTCCTAGCTATTTGTTCCCTACCTCGCTGTACATAACCCCGTAATAATCCTAACACCAATCCCATAATGCATTAGTGCTAATCACCAACTCCACCAACACAAGTGAGAGCTTCACTACACAGAAAGCTGTGTAGCATCTTTTTCACAGCACCAGATGATGGAGGCAGGGAGGGCACATGACCCTAAAAGGACAGCACGGGCCGATGGGTAAAGCGCAGTCTGCAACCCAAACAGCTGAAGTGATTGGCTGCCTGGTCACATGACCATAAGCGGACAACATGGGTTGTTGTGCACAGCACTGACTGTGAGCTTAATGGTCAAAGTGATGCTTCCCCTAATGGCTTTTAATAACCAGATGGTCCTCCAGTATGGCTGGATTGATTGAGCACGCAGGAGGTGTGGCCAATGATGAGAGGAGTGGCAGCATCAGGCCTGTCAGATGGCCCCCATTAACCCATCTGCTCTGCATCCAGGTAGCACATGACCTGACCCACATTCATGAACCGCCACTATCAAAGAACACCCCCCACCCCCAGATACACACCCACACTCTGTATAGACTGCATGTCTCATGCACCTACAAGTGGGATAAACGCTAGAAATGTGACTGGTGACGTCAGGGATTCGATGGATTAGCCACCTATGGGCCCTAATGAGTGCTACATTAAATTAGCCATCCACTAATATTGTGACCTAGCACACTCAGCGCCAAGGTGACAGGGTGAGTCTGTGCTCACCCCCCTGTGCCTTGTAAGCTTTAACTCCTATCATTGGTGCCAGAGAAGCTTCTCAGATGTCAAACCCCCCTCCACCACCCCGCCCCGCCCCGCCCCGCCAGGCCATGTCTGCTGATGCAGTTCATGTGAAATTCTGCCCAGCTGATTCATACCTGAGATATACCAATCAGACATATAGAGTTAGTAGTCCATGCCCAATAAAAAGGGCCCGAAATAAATATGTACAATAAAATAAAGAAAATGTACAAATAGCATCACCTAATCAGCTACCCACCCCCAAGCCTATGATTACCCATAACTCCCCTTGATTACTCAGTATGACAGAAAATAACCTTTAAGTTCTTTTTCTAAAAGTAGCATGAAAACAGGCATCTTGATCAGTCAATTCAGCAGAGCAGGGAGAGTAAACAAATTGGGAGGCAGGCGGCGGCTCAGATTGCAGGCCTGGCAGGCGGCGCCCTGATTGCCTTTTGTACGTCTGCACTCGCCGCCGCATTAGCATTGCGGCTACGGCGGCAGGGTACCCTGCCCCCACCACGATCTGGAGCGGGGCGGTCTCTCAGCGAGCTGATAGATAAGAAGGTGTTGATATTCCGCTCATGTTTAAACAGTCAGTCGGGCCCTCTGGCCCATTCCACACACTTATAGCCATTCCCACAGGAAATAAACATCCCCGCTTCAGAAAAGGACGAGTGAAGAAATGGAAGCTGCTCACCGACTGCTAAGCCAACAGCTGATGGACGCTGAGGACCCCCAAAGCACCCTCTCGGCCCCCAGCCCTGCCCATCGGCGTCCCCACTGCGGACACTGGAGGGCGAGCAGCTCAGCAAAGCCACGCTCTACGTATGTGACATCTGACAACACGCCATCGTTCACAGCGGAGACAGAGGCGTCTCCCACCGCCAGGGCCCTAAAATCACAGGGCTAATAACCACCGAGCTGCTGCTAAGTGGGCACTGGCGATCGATCGCACGAGCAGGCCCCTGACTAAGGTAAGCGCTCGTATGAATATTTCAGCATCCGTTGTATAATAGTACTTAATTACGGTAATTAAGGAGTTAAGGACAGAGGGTTATGTGAATAATTCCCTGGTAGAAATGGGAGCTATCAGTTGAGCACTAGGGGTTTCAGAAGCACTGCCTGGCCTCACCCTCTATCACGGATATGGATTCAGAGGTGGTCAAGCAGTAATCCATTCAAAGGCATTCTTCTTGCTGAAATTAACTGTACCCCCATGCAACCACAACCGCTTCTATTTAAAAGCTTCTAGAAGTTTCCTGCATGCCGGCGAGAAAGCGTGCCTTTAACATGGCCTGTGGGAGCCGACCGCAGTGAGGAGCTGGTGAGGAACAGCATGAGCCAAGAAGCCGTTCTGGTAGGGAGTCCTTGATCACTCCAGAAAGACGCACTATGGAAGGTTCTGGAGAGCAGCTAGTGTGACAGCTCTTGGTTCAAGTCCCTCGAGGAGAATTAAAAAAATAAAATAAAAAAAAATGGAGAGAAGTACTCAACCTGAATCACTACCCAGATATGTGAGTAGGGAACAGCTTCAGTATCTCTAACTAGCACAAACATCAGAGCCCCACGTTTGTTTCGTCGGACATCATGCTTAAGATGGGCTCAGCCAAGCGTCACGCCTTCAAGAATCTTCCACGGCAGATCTTGACAGAATCACAGGAGAGATGCAGGGCCATGTTCTTGTTTAGCATGTTGACCTTGTGACCCCCCAGCGTGTCTTTGTCAGGATGATGGGGGCCCGTCAGAGGAGTGTGAGAGCCCGCTTCGTCATGGCGATACGGTGAGGAGATGACAAAGGCGCTGCTCGTAATTGGACGGGAGGATGAAGGCTTGTAAGCACAATACCAACCCAGAACATTCTTTCAATGCCAGATTCTTTATTTTTTGACTCGACAGCTGAGGGGGGGGAATCCAAGAATGCAGAAGTCACAAAAATGAATTTTCAGCACTGCAGCCATGTGCCTGCAAACTTAACCTATGACAGGACTAAAATATCCTTAAAGATGACAAACCTGTATGTGCATATGTGTGTGTGTGTGTTGGGAGGGGGGGTTGGCAGCTGCTTTGAGAATCGGGTGGCTAAGGCTTCTTGGGGGCTTGTGGGGCTTCATTACAGTCACCTCTCCCCATTTTGAGGTTTGTATAAATTGCCAGTTTCTGTTTTTCACCCCCAGTAAGCTGGAGGCCAAATCTGATGCTGTCCCAAGTGTCTCTGCCCCCCCCCCCAGTGAAGGGTGTTTATTTCCCTGATTGCAGTTTCCAGTGACCAGACCCCCTTCCCACACCAAAGGAAAAGGAGACCCCAATTGGCCAACCCCTTGTACCGAGTGCAACACGGACGGAAGCGCCATCATAATCAGAACGCACGTCACCGAGTGTTTCCATGCCCAGGAGACCAAAGTGTACCAGGTTCCTACTGCAGGCCATTTGTACACATGTTAGGAACTTTTCACTTAGGTTCTGTGCCTTCTTATGCCCTACATTACCCATAATCCCCTTCCAGTATCTTGCCTCCATGGCAAGAGATTAGCTTTGTCTGTGGCCTCTGCAGACCACTAGGAAAGCAGGGAACCATCTGAAAGCCTTCAAGGAGAGAAAGACCAACGGCTCAGTGTCCGTTTGGTTAAAGACAGAGGGTGTTAATCAATATGCGTACTTGGCCATTCTTGCGTCCTCACATACCTGTTTGACTTCATCTTTCATTGCAGTACTCAAGAACAGAAGTACAGAGGACAGTAAAAATCCCTGGATGTCATTCAGTCCCTGACCCAAATACCAAGGATGCATCGGTTGAATATTCCCCAGAGAGAACAATCCCATGATTCTTTGCCTGTAGTTCAGAGTTAACAGGAATGCTCTTGCCAAGAACACAGGTATGTTCTTTGCTTTGCATAAACACCCAAACACTCAGAAACTGGACTTGACCAAATATTTCAGGATCAGGTATGCTGCCTGGAATAGCCTCCACCCCACCATGATGGTCAGGGTGAGAAGATAGGTAGATGGTGGATGGCTTGATGGATAGAGGAAATACAGTAAGTCTTGAGGAATAAATTCAATATTTGGCATCTCCCAGAGCACTATGAGCAAAATAAGCCCGAGAAACTCGACACCCACCATTTCTATAGCACAAATTGAGTAAAATTTATTCCAGTTGTACATTTTTTTGTACACATAATTACATTAGAATAGTTAACACAGTTGACAACAGCAGCAAATTGGCTATGAATTAATGCATTAGGGACACATGAATACATTTAAATGTATGAAGACCTTCCTTCCCAGCTTAAGCACCAGTAGGATGAACGTGCTGATTATACAGCGGTATCTTTCTCACTCTGACACCCCAGGCTTTTATCCAATCACTGAATCTCTTACATATGCTGCCTTATCCTGGGGGGTGGGGCGTGAGGTTAAAGTTAACCTGCATTGGGGGCCAACCAAGCCACTGAATCTCTAAGAATTTGTAAAAAAATTCCCCCTGGCATTCCAGAATTTCCCACTGGGATCAATAAAACCCATCTCATCTTGTTTCAACTCGTCTCAGAAAGCACAGAGAGTACAGAGGGGGGGTTCAGATCCGGCCCCCCGACCCTGTGCCCAGAGGACAATACTGCTCACAGTGACTCTGTCTACCGCTGTAACCGAATCAGACTTCCTGTTTATGCGCGATGGTCAGACTGTAGACCAAAATAAATCAAATTCATGTGGGGCGTCTGTCCAACACAAACGTGGCCCAGATATGACAGCCCACACGGGTTGCCGTCAGAGCCTCCCAGACAAGCCCGATATCCGAAGTGCACACAGACATCAAACATCGTCAGTGACACACGGTAAATCGGGCCAGGAAGCAGGGCTTCGGCATCCATTAATCTCCACTCTCGCTTACTCGTTGGGCGGTTTACACGGCCAACCGTCTGTCCGGCATGCTACAGCTCGATGAATCTCATTACAGAGGCTGCAGGATGGCCTCCAAGACATCCCGAGGGGGGGGGGGCTGTCAGCACACAGTGCACCATTGGTAATATTACTGCAATCGATCAATCAATCAGCCTTATTAAACGCCACATACAGGCAATCAGATCATCCCCATGTGCTCAGGCACCACGGGCAGGAAGACCAGCCACAGCGAGATGCCCTCTCTCCCGCCACTCGACAAGGAGGCCTGAGGCAGTACAATGACACTGATTACCAGGAGACCAGGAGAGAACTGGGGACCTCATTTTCAGTGTGCTGAAGGTACGGGGGGGAAGAGGTGATGAAGTCACATCACTAGTAATGTCCAGGTGCCAGTGGAGGGAGAAATTGGTTCAAAATATTTGTATACATTTTTCTGGCATCAAATGTCTCCTCCTGACCCTGCGACTTGTAACAATCGACCCCAAGGTGCTCAGGGCAGCTTGGTGCCTCCCAGCTTGTGGTTCAGGCCAAGTAGGGATGGCTGAGCGAGGCTGCGGCCCGCTGCCATCGGCTGGGACCGGCATCTTGTCACATGTAAAATGCAGAAGTTCTGCATTGCCAAAGGTGACCAATAAGTAGTGCCAGTCAATCCATCAGGCAGCACAGGCGACCGCCTAGGGCAGCCTCTTCTGAGGTGGTGCCGAATTAGCGAGTCGATTTCACTCTGTCCCGGGAGGGAGGAGATGCTGTCAGTGAAGCCTGCCTAGGGCCCATCGACCGGAGCAGCCAATAAGGAGATGTCATGGAATCACGTGATCACAGAGACTAATGTTTGGCAGTTTTTCCTTTTATTTTCGTTTGCTCTGTGTACTTAGTGACCAATTCTGCTAGAGCGTGGCACTACTGCTGCGGTAACCGATCACATCCTGTTTGTCAACGATCCCATCGACTGGAGAGAAAAATCGCACGGCTGAGGGTGTAAAAGAGCCAGAGTCCTCAGTGCCGATCAAAGCGCAGCCATTTATGGCACTTCATTAATGAAGACCAATGCGGAACAAAGCAGGAGATAACAGCCTGGTTTCATTAGCGCTAAAACTGGAAAGTGAATTAATTTCAACAGGAAACAGGGCCATATTTATCTCTCTGCCAAACAGCAGCGGTAAACAGGGCCAGGGTTTACATGGAGGGGGGGGGCTGCAAGCTTCCTGCCTTTATACACGGTTCCGTCTCTTCGGCTGTTCTTTCCTAAACTACACACTCCTCTTTTTCTCCACCTGTCAGGGAAAGCCTGGTTAACAGCCTGGCTTCCTGAACCGAGGGCAACTTCAGGAATCCCTGTCAGACCCCATACCCTTCCCACCTTCCCCTAACCCTCTTCCCCACAGAAAAGGGGGTGCAGTTCTGACTGAAAGCCCCCTACCCCCCCCCCAGTCGTCGGCGGCCTGTTTGATTTAGACGTCAGCCTGCGTCTTTACAGATGGGCTGCATTAACGTGCCACAAATCCCCGGTGCCAGCCTCTCGCTGCCCGGTCACTCTGCCTGTAATCACACCTCCATGATTATTTATTATCTGCGTCTGACGGCAGAACAAAGTGACCCACTTTGCAAAATAATGAAGAATAGGGAAGAGAGTGAAGCAGTGAAGACGACACCATTTCCACCATGCAAATACCTCCCCCTACAGGTGGTGGCGCTAAAGCACGTCACCCTGGATGGGGGGAAAGAGAGGAAAAAGGGGGGGGGGGATGGGGGGTGTTACAGATGCTGCTCAGTCATAACCCAAAGTTTTCAGCACCATGGACAGAGTCCCGATAATTTTACTCCTGACCTGCAAGCACACACCCAAACTGAATGCTGCACAGGTGGACCAGAACCACAGAACCGGGCAGTTACCGTGAGAACCGCCTCCACCAGAATTCTGGGCCAGATCAGTCTGTTTTTGGCAGCAATCTAATCAGTGATGGGAAAGGAGCCTGATGTGGCAGGATAAGCCAAAAAAAAGGCAGGAGGTGGGCGACTTGTGGGTCCCCAGAACGCTTCACATCTCGCTGCGTGCACAGTGATGAAACAGCGACCCTCTGGGGATGCCACTGGTGGCTGACAGGCCAGGCACAACGGCAGGGGCTGACAAACAGCAGGCCGGCCACCTGCCCTCCTCCACCCCCTGGGGAAGGAAAGTTCTATCACAGGCCTGGGCATCCACTGTGACTACATCCATGGCCCCCTGTCAGCGTGCGCAAGGGCATGCAGACTCCAGAAAACAGAGGTACGGAGGCGACCAGCTGAAGGGGAATGGTCACCTGACCAGAGCAGGCAGCCACTTCCCTGGGTGATAACTTGTGGTGCAATCGATTTGTCTCTAATTGTTTCCAAAAAAGCCAAACTAGAGATGGCTTTTCCCTTAAGACAGGATCACACCCAAATAAATTCACTCGGAAGAGTGCAGAGCAGCTGGAGATGCATGAATTACCCGTTTGATGAAGGTGCAGCTGTTTGCAGACTCATCCTCAGAGTGCGCAGTACCATCTCAGCGTGCAGCGCACAAGGCTGCTCCTGGCGCCATGGTGCAGAGCCAAGGTCCTCCTGCCGGACCTGCCAAGCATCTTGGGAACACGTTATTCCCGTCATCACCCATCTCACGCCATTTGCACATGACTCACCGTCGCCAATAGAGATCCCCATCAGGATGCATCCAGCTGTGTCAGCGGGCAAAAATGTATAAGGCATTAAACAATCTACAGGGGGCGCTGCACAAACATAAAACACTGGTACAAGCAATATATACAGTGAGCTTCCATAGGACTGACAGCAGCAGACATCTGCAGATGGGGTTCATCAAAGCTCTCTCTTCCTTCTCCTGCCACGCGCTTAACATGCGATGCCAGAAGAGGCTACAGAATGACTCAGAGCTGTTCTGCGCCCTCAAAGGTGCACTGCAGATGAGTTACTCATTTATACTCACTGTAAATATAGTCAAAGGAATGCAGTATCAGGCCCCAAGACGAGGTAACCTATGACTGGAGTCTACAAACCGTAAGCAGGAAGAGCGCTTCAGTGGTTTGCGCAGTCATATTCTCCCCGCCATTCTGAGGAGTATTAAAAGCAGTGCGTGCCGGGCGCATGTTTAATGCTCTCCCTGACGGCCGCGCAACAAAATCTGAGAGCACAGACAGGAAGGGGGGGG
>JAABNX020000001.1:51250354-51265995 GCA_015163995.2 Mormyrus lacerda | reverse complement strand
TTATTAACGTTAAATAAAGTTTCACAGGATTATGAACGTACCTGAAAGTGATGCACGGGCTTCATCTTGGGCTTTTTTTTTCCTTTCGTTTCTCGGCGCCGGACTGTTGACGTCTCTTTCCAGGACCAGGCATATTGTTCAATTATTATCATTTTCGTAACAGAGGTGAGGGCGCGCGCATCATCCCGTGTGCTTAGCCTAATCCGCGTTCACCGTAAAATGCAATATATGTTTATATTTTTGTTTATTTGTATATGTATATTATTAATATTAATTTATTATTATTATATATAAAACGATTTTTTTTTTAGCAGCTGGGATGGTGCCCCCTTGGGAGTTGGTGCCCTACGCAGACTGCGTACAGGGAGCGGCGGTACTGCTGATATTACAGAGTACTTCTGAGGGAAAGAGATATAATTTTCTAACAAAGTGTATTACGCAAAACGCTTTAGTAATATCATATTTAAAAGCAGTACTTAAAATTGTGATCAGTTATATAAAGTTTATTTCCAACTGTTAGTTTTAAAATTATATAATGTATTACAGAATAAAACACTAAACAATAAGTGGAAGTGCATGTTAACCTTCCAGTGGTTCTAAAAATCTAAATAAAATACAGGTGGTGCATCAGCAATTTAAAACGGACAAACTTCTACAAGCCTAGCACAATACATAACACATTCACTTACAGGTAGGCACAGTGAAGCGCAAATGAAACCTGAAGCCAAATGGGAAACGATTTGGAGCCACTCTCATCAGGACCAGGCACAGCTGCAAACCACCTAATTCACAAGCAGCTCCTTCCTAGCACTAAGTGGATGTGAACAGATAATTAAATCCAGCAGACGAGATTTAAAACACAGAGCTTCAAACTGAACTGGAGTGACACTGAAATATTAGACGGAAATTTAAAAAGCATAAACGATAATGTGAAGGAATGAAAAAAAATAAAAACATAAAATAAAAAAAATAAAAATTCTGTGCCAGAAATGAGAAGGGCCAAATCACTGAACGAGATATTTATAATCCACTAAAAGACATCATTCACCAAAAGCCATGAAAAAGTGGGGCTATAGAACCCAAAAAGTGAGGACCCCTTCTCCTTCACTTGAGTACACTGTGGATTGACGCTGCTGAAAAAATCACCACACCCTAACCTTAATGTTTCCTGTCTGGACAACAAAAGTCCAGCTGCTGGCCAATATGTGAAGAACAAAAATTAATATGGAAAAATTGGCCAGGAACATGGTTTCCATCACAGTTTGGATCTTATGTAGGACACATCCTGAGGCCCTCATAAAGATGCCAACCTGGACGGCAGACCCAGCCAATCAAACCCTGAGAAGAAAACCCTCTGAAGGAAATACGAAGACAAAGAAAGACAAAGCGCCAGTCAAATTTGGCATGTAACACTGAGCGAGTGGCTGGGAGACGCAGCCTGCGTTTTTAAACCCGTTTAATCTCCTATGAACACACAGGAGTTCCTCTGCAGTACGCTTACAAAGGCTACATGCCCATGTGGCCTGACCTTTGACCCCGATGTCTGTGTCAGTACACTGGAGAGGTCTCTCTGTTAACCTGTAGTGGAATGGCAGCAGTAAAGGCAACCGCTTCACTCTGACTGTCCCTGAATCAACAACAGGAAGTGTGACTTAAAGCACCAAACACCCCTCAGCAGAGCTGGATTTCCAAGTGCAGGACCCAAAGGGGCTTTAGACATCTATTCCTCTACCGCATGTCACACTGCAAATCAGATACCTCATTATATTATTGTTGTAAATAAGCCATTCAAATCCCTACAGGAAGATTTTACATTGCAAAACCGGACACTGATAGTGCCATCACGGTTCTGTTCTTGTACTTTTTTCCCCAAATACTTGACCTGAATTACCCCAATAAAAAAAGCACCTCTTGGCTAAATGAGCAATTTAGAAAAAAAATAATAATTCTAATTTTTCCTCACAAGATTTGTATAGTCTGCAAATAAATACATATGTTCTAATTATTTTGAAAATGAAACACATAGTAAATCTATGTAAAGGAAAACTTCTCATATCTGGCAGCGTCTAGACCCAGGCACTGCCAGATAGTTGAATATTCCAGATAGTTTAACATCACTCTTAAAAATGCTGAATTATTTACACTTACTTTAATTATTTTACACACAAACACAGAGTAATGATTATTACACTGTCATTTTAACACACGTTAATGTCACTGCCAGATTAAGTCAGATGTTCAACAGAACACAGAGTAGAGTAGTGGTAAATGATGGCAGAACATGTTGTGTAATGTTGTTCTTTGTGGTTCATTTTTTAGTTATTTTAGTGTAGATTTTAAATATAATAATCACATTACTTGTGATTTTTAATGTTTATATTGATATTTTACTGCCCTGTGCCAGCACTCCCAGCCTTGGAAGACACTAATATGATGTCAGCTCACGTAGTAAGCAGAATGACACTGAGCTACCTGGTGCACGTCGGACGCATTCGGCTGCATTCCAACGGAAGCTGCGCCACGCGACCCTTCCACGAGAGAGCCGTCAAATTGTGGACCCGACGCTGTCATTTCCAAGATGGTTCTGCCTTCACTTTGCACTTCCAAGGTTCAGAGGCCATATTCCATTAAGCCTCCAAGTATCCATCAAGTATCCGTCTAGAAACCTGCAGGACTGGCTCAGCTTAAAGACCAAGACAGCCTGCGGATACCGGTGGACCAACTGGCCAGTGCCAATAAGTGATGCGTTATTGTTTAATATTACTGAAAACCTCTACCGATAAAAGGCTAACTGATGAGCTCCACAAATCTGTACTGAAACTGATGTCAGGTGACATAATTCCTTAAGATCCCATGAATTTGTGTCGCAACCACATCATATAATGCAGACAGTGATACATCAGCAAACTAGTGCTGACCTGGGAGGCTGTAGCAAGGTTCTAAGTGCTGTATGAACCAATTAAATCCCTTGTCCTCCATCAAGGAAAATGGCTGATCAGCTAATGCAATCTTCGCCATCATCTTAGTAATTATAGTTGTAGTAGAAGGTGCTAATCCTGTTGAATATTGACTAAAGTCTAAATATCAGCCGGCAATAATGTCCAGGATTGACACATTGGACCGATGCTGATGTATCGAAGTTTTTGGTCAACTCTGATATATAGATAAGATACAAGATACATCCTGCATGTGTATGATATATTGTGCATCTATAGCAACCGCCTCCCTGAACGCACCCAGTTCCGCCTGTGAGCCTGACCTGCCAAATGGGGCTCCAACACCAAGCCAGCGCAATGCATGGATATGATCCCTAAGAACTAAACTCTGCACGTCTACATTCAGTCAGCATCTACCCCTCCGTGTTAGATCAAATTCAGCTTCTCTGTCCTCGAACGTTTCCCTTGGGGTCACTGCTGCTGCTCCAAGAGGCCCTGGAGGGCCGCACTCAGGATACAGCCCCTGGAGGACGACATGCTTAGAGCGCTAAGTAAACAGGGCTTTTGATGTGTACCCTTTGCCTCTCTGTTGTAGGCTGGGGGAGCCTCTACCAGGCCCCAACAGATATTAGAGTACCTCTGACACCTTCTCCCATGCACCAACAGAATCCCCGAGGTATAAGAATGACATCACTCTGGAAAGACAATAA
The DNA here is from genome assembly GCA_015163995.2 of Mormyrus lacerda. NCBI lineage: Eukaryota > Metazoa > Chordata > Actinopteri > Osteoglossiformes > Mormyridae > Mormyrus > Mormyrus lacerda. The sequence continues at coordinate 51,262,349 of JAABNX020000001.1, read as the reverse complement.
CATGTATGATGCCACTTGCCGTCTAATTCAGCTGAGGCAGATCCAAAATAACACCAACTGTTTTCATTTCTTTAAAATAATGTTCTTTAAGGTTAGAACTTACAATGTTCTTTAAGGTTATAGCACAGTAGAACCTAGAGGCATTACAACACCCACAATCCAGCGCTTCACCTGCCAGCCTGACAGACACATGCCATCCTGCGCAAGTTCTGCAGGTTTGACAAAATGCATCTCAGCTGTAGCTTGTAAAGCATACAGGATTCAACCCTCTACCTGCAACTGGGATTAAGCAGTTTCAACAAAGGACCGTAGAAAGTATATGGTGAGTGTGAAAGTCTTACACTGTTAGACAGTCTGAGGAAATTCTCGTCCATATGGTGTGTGTAAATGTACCATGTCCATCACTTTGAGTCTGCACTGCAGCAGAGCACTGATCCCATACGCAATTGTCGTAGAAGCCTAGGAGATGAATCTATTCCCATCAACAGAAGAGAGTTACTCCTTGCATTCAGCTTCTACCTGAGTCACATTCACACAACTACAGTTTGGTAGCAAAGAAATGACACATATCCCATTAGAAATCCCCCCCTTCCCCCCCAGGGAAAGGCATATGGGCCTAAGGTCAACCCGCAATCTCTATGATCAGTTGGTCGCGATGGTGAACCACACTGCAGCTAATCCTCCACCAGGATGCGCTTCGCCAACGCTGCCGATACGGCACTGAAGCATTTCCGTGAGGATATCTCCAGAACTCACCCCACCCTTGGAGGATAGGCGGTACGTTCAGCGTGTGGCGTGTCACAGGAACGTGATGTAATGGGATGGAAATCAGAACGGCCTCAACGTCGCCAGCCTTCTGGGTCGTCCCGCCAGCTCAAGTGCCCCCCCCCCCCCTCTTCCCTGTCCACCGTTCATCAGCATCAGCCGGATGCTGCCACGGTTACCGGGGGCATCGGGAGCTGTATAGCTGGAGATCGCCTGCATTCATGCAGCTTGTAGTGCCCCAGACCAGGCGCCCGTCCTCTGGAGGCTACTGGTGCAGATGAAGAGTTACGGTTGCTGGCTAAATGGATAACAAATTAAAAAGCACCAAGGAGAGCAGACGGCTCACTCAGTAGTGAAAGTGTGCAGGGTTTCACATAAATCGGCACATAAGGAGGAAACATCTCAGCCCACCTCCAGATTCAGCTTCTGTGGCCATGAGGTCAAGCTTTGCCTCAAAGCATCAACTCAACAAGACAGATAAAAATGCATTTTACTTCAGTATGAGAGTCAAAACTTCTCTCAGTCTAAAGCAAGAAAACCCTTAGGGGACATGGAGCATTGCATTTAACAGATGTGTTTGAGAACATATCTTCAGTATGTATCATTTATACTTAAATGTGCCAGAGTGGGTGGAAATTAAGCAGAACATGGGCTGAATAAAGCCAGCTGTGGATCCCTTTTTCCAGCAGGGGTTAGGACACGTGTTACCCCGGCTCAGAGAGCTATTGCAGGTGCATGCCTGCAAAGCAGTGCATTCAAAGAAAGGTGGTTTGCCACGACGGAGGGTAAATATGAACACCTTCAGGTCACAGATTTACTAGAAATGCAGTTTCAGTCTAAGCATAGGCTGCATAGTTTTTCCATGCGGTCTGCTATTTTCGGCGGATAAAGTTGGGATCCTCACGGGCTGTACTAGCGAAACAATTAAATAAACATGCATATCGGATCGGTAGGACCAAATCTAATTAAAATCACAGTAACGCCAGGATAAAATATTTTGGCTTTTCAAGACGAGCAAAAATGTTTGCATGATTCTCGTCTACAGAGAACCCAACTATTTCAGAAAAAAAATGTTCAAATAACTACATAATATAAAGTTTATTTGTTGATCATGAAAGTATATATTTCCATAGAGCAGCTAGGTTAATTTCAGAATTGAGTCTATTATTATTTTTGCGCTCGCTTGGCAGACGCACCGTGCTGTAAATGAGCGCAGTTTGCAGTCGCTTTCATTTCATTCAGCTAAATAGCAGCAATTCAACACTGAATTACACGCAAACTTGTTTTTTTTTTCCCATTTGACAGCTATAGCAGGAATTCATTGAAAATTTGGGTTTTAAACCAGCCCTTTGACACAGCGGTTTAATATTGTTATTTGGGATAAATTGAGGGATTTTTACAGGCTGTTATTATCTAAATCTGAAACCCCGGGGCGATGTCTCGCATTTTAACGGGATATCGCTTGTAAATGGAACTGATACGGACCTCAGTCACCAAAAAGCATAGCTGCGCCACAGAAACAAAGCTTAACTGATCTATCATTGAATTGATTAATCGTATTTAAATTTTATACAGAAAGCCGTGGGTAACTTTTGAACAGTCAAGCGACATGTTTTTAGATGCGTTTCAAGCGCCACCTGAATTCACGGCATGTGATTGAATATAATTTATCGTTAGCATTTATTAAAGAAAACCAAATGCGAAACACGTAGGCGAACAAATGATGTAAAGTTGAGGACGAATATAAGTAGTACGCATCACACAGTATTGCGCAGTTATCGGGGGATAGCTGCCTTAATATGCTTGATAATATTTAGCAAAAAAACGGATGTGAACCCCGCAGACTGAAACGTGCTATTAAATCAAATATCCCTAAAAAATACACGTTTCACGTTCAGCTCCAAAAACGAAACGCCGACGGATCAGGACCCGACAAATGTCCATCTTAAAATGCAATGTTGTGCAACAGACAATACCAATACTAATCATTAATTTTAAAACGGAGCTGCTATTTAACAGATATGCATAAACGCTGGCATTTAAATTTCCGTTTTTTTCCAACAAGAGGTCGGCATATTAAGTTTGAGACGACTTCACAGCACCCCCCTTACCTTGCTTTGCGATCAGCCCTTCAGTCGCAGGAAATAATCCCGATATCGTGAAAAAGGTGAGCATAAATTGGGACATGGTGGCGGAATGAAGGCACCGACAGCAACGCGCCAGTCCCGGTCCAGCCTCGAGTCCCTTTCGGGGGGTGTCACTTCGGTTTGGCGCACCGTGCAGCCCGCCCTTCTTCTCCTCTCCCTGTTTCAGCAGGATCTCTAGGTGGATATGCCAGTGCTGGGGGAAAGAGAGAGAGGGAAAGAAAAAGGAGGGAGGGACAGCTGCATGTGTGTGTGTGTGTCTTTTTGTGGGGAGCGGGGGGTAGAGGCTGTAGCTTTACTTTTCAAAGCAATGTGTGACCGACCTTACGTCACACCTAAGGGGCAGAGCACCAGAATCTGATTAATCAGTCGCCGGTAGAGCGCCCATAATTCATGTCCGTTACCTACGACCAAACCGGAGCGAAAGGAATCACACCTCCGTGCAGCCTGTAAGAGTGTTACTGCCCATTAACAAGGGGCTCAAGCACAGGGCTACACACAAGTATTTACCCTATCGATTCACCACCCCCCTATTTTTTTCACATCATCACCATGCACTTTGTTTCCGAGTTTATGTACGTTTTCCAGAGATTTATTATGAGTAGATTCTGCAACTCGTACGTGTCTTTCTGATTGCTGACAGCCATTAACGTGTAGCCTTATTTAAAGTCATAAACAGTGCTGTGTTTTCACCAGACACATACTGTGGAAACCACAAAGTCCCTTAAACAGGAGCTGTGAATTACATGCTGACAAGTGTGGTGTTATAACATCCTTCCCTGGAGCTTGCCCGACTGATTTGCCTTAAACTGTGCAATGTCCAAATAAAAATAAGGAACATATATTAAACAGAAGACCAACAGCCTGGTCTAATTCCAAACATACAATATTGTGGGAACGAGTAATTGAGCCAAATGTTCTGCCTGTATATAAGTAAACTCCACAAGGTAATAAAACCAGAAAACTAAGGGCTCAAGTTCAGCAAGAAAAACGTTCTTTCATGCCAATGGATTTCCTTTCTGGTCTATGCCAGGAGTCTCCAAATTCAGGTGCCTCCAACTCAATAAGAAACACTGGAAAAACCCGTCCCACACTCTCATAATCACCTGCTGCAGCAGATCCTGATTGGTCAGAAACTGGATAAAATGTAAATTAAGCAGTATGGCTGTACAATGTATCTTTCATAGTTTGTATAAAGCCTTCAATAAAAGCGAAACAGGAAACCACTGGTTAATGTGGTTCCTTGGCCTCATTAATGTCAATGGATTAGGATGTGGCCTTAAGGGAAATGTGAAGTTTAAACATAACAGGGTCGTGTTACGTTTAGCAGCCTTCATGGTCTGACAGGTTGCTCAGTGCTCTGTTTCGAGGATGTTATATCACAGAGCGAGTTCTGAGGCACCATGAAGTCTAAAGCACCTATGAGATTGCCCACATGCTAGAAAGCCTCAGGCTTAGCTCTCGGAACCGAGTCCATCCAGCGGCTCAGCATCTGTTTGGAGATTCCCAGCATGGGCATCGGGGCAGTCGCACACATCCTCCAGTCTACAATGCTGAGAAGAAAACAGCCCATTTTTTAAATTTTACATGGGCCACTGCAGTGAATGAGGTCTCATAAGACTTCTTTTGAATACATCAAGAGAGCTGAACTATCCTCCTTTAGAGGAAAAGACTGATTTGTTTCTTGGTGCATCTTGATTTGAAAGTTTTGAAGAATGATGTGCTTAGAATTCCAAGATGAAAACTTCGCCAAGTCATACAAAGACTGAAATCACGAATGTGCAGATAAATATCAACTCTTCAGTTTTAAAGGTGGTTAAGATTATGAAGAGAATAGAAGTGTCTGGTAACTTCACAGGAGGATTCTTAGCAATCATCCATGCGAGTGGCAGGAGAGACTGAAAGCTTCATGATAGATTCATCACAGTGCTTTTAGAGTGGTGACCACTGATCTCTGGTGTCCTCAGATCTTCATTTCAGTCGTTACTAAAATGCACACCTGCTCAGCAAGTCCAGCTATTAACATATCTCAGTGGGTCTGTGCCATCAGTCTTACTCAACAGCCCGTTGTGGGATGAGATGCAGCAGCACATGGTGCCAAATTTGGGCATCTGAGCCCCATCGTCCCTAATTGCTACCACAGTGGACCAAATTGCATTGGTATCCGTTAATATACATTCCATAAGATTCCATTGCCCTGGAACAGAAATGCATGATGAACATGATCACTGAGGGTGTCAGGAAAAAGTACCACACATAACAGCTTGCTGAGACCCGGGTGAAGGATGACTCATTTGATATGGGGACACTTTTCCACCCCTCGGTAAACTGAAGGAGGCTATCGCCAGAGGTGGACATTTCAGGTCCAGAAAGTAAAAATCCAAACCAGATTTTTGTTTCAACCAACTAGTTGCGTACTCTGTGACTGTGACTGTTTATGTTCAATTGGTTGGTTGAACGAAAATCCTGGTTGGGATTTTTACTTTCTGGACCTGAAATGTCCACCTTTGGCTATCGCACACATAAGACTGATGAGTTCAGTCAACTGACTGAGAGCTGCTTACTCTTTTTGTCTTGCATCAGCATCACAGACACCAGTTTATAAAGAAATGGAAAATGTTATTCAGCCATAACCATCATAACTCTTGCTACATACCCCACAGCAGTTACCTTTCATTCAGTTACGGCATCACCCTTGTCTATACCCAAGACGCAAAAGAATGGCCAACAGCTCCCGCCCAGCATATTTGCACATGTATACAGTATGACTCATACTATTATGGGATGTTGATTGCTTAAATTACTAAACAACCACACCCGTGTGGAATCACCTGCTTTTATCTATGACCAAACTCACTCTATTTACTCAAGTGTTTGAGCCATGCTGGCAGTTTCAGTGGCATCTTCACGCCAACCGCAGCGTACAGTCATGTAAACAGTTTTCTGTTAGAATAAATAAGCCAGGCGCTCATCCAGGCAGAGTTTCATAAAAGCTGAATCGCAGGCTGAGCATTCCAGGGTCTAGCTCTCCTTCAGCGATATTGCTTCACGGTCATCGTTGACACAGCTTCCCCGCTTCCACGCATGTGCCTGCGAGCTTTGCTTTCAGGTCGTGTTTTAACATGACCTTGAAGAGATCCAGGCTAAGGGACAAATATATTTCCTTGACATCATGCTGTTTTTTTGCCTCGAAGGAAAACATGCTCGGGGGTTATAAGCAACCGATGCTTTTTTGTAAAGTTATATGTTGCCAAATTATGCAGCGAAGTCTCGCGAATCTCATAACAAACTGACTTCCTCTGACTTCCTCAAATGCTAATCGCCGCATGTCACTCAGTTTGCATTTCACAGGCAGATTAATTCTCAATGCAGATGTTAATATTTACGTAAGCGTCACACACACGCCAGCTCGTTTGTTTGGAGATGTCCTGAAGACATGCGAGAGCTGTCACCTTCCTGCGTTTCTTCTAAGGTTTTCGCAAGGAACAGAATTGTCCATGAGACAGTGACTGTTATAATTGTTATTTTAAACCATGTAGAGTTACTCTTGATGAATGTGTTGTGCTATGAATAGATACACATCAGAATGATCTAGAAATTCTGCCTCACAGTTAACCGCTTTTCCTGCATTTAGAAAACCTGCTTCCCTGCGGTTTCTGTTTACTTGAATTTTTTATTTTTTTTTGCTCGACCAATGCTGTTCAAAGCCCGCATTTATAACAGGCACCCTTTAACACTAAAGTTCCAAGTCTGGCTAAATTTTTTTGCCAAAAATAATTGTCTTTTTTATACATATTAATAAAAAAGGGTACCCCAGAACTGTCTTTCATTAAATCCATGCACAGAGGGCAAGGCAGAGCTGTCAGTTTTTGCTTTAATATGCAGCAAGCAGTTTTAAGTTAATTGCATTTGCATTTTAACTTTGCAATTAAGGACTGAGTAATGAATTGTTCATTATCCTGGGCAGCATATGGTCGCACCATGGTCTCTGGTCTGTGCCCCTGATGCTGGGTTAAGTTTGAGGTTCCCAAGCTGTCAGTCTGACGTTCCGGGTTCCCAAAATCAAACCATATACGTTCTGCATCAAAACACAGAGGTTGTCTAATTATGCCTGTTATAATCTGACATTTTCACTGCTTTTTAAAAATTCTTTCACCTCGCATGAGGCTGTACTGTTGTACTATGAAACAGAAGCAATAGCCTCCAAAGACGGTCAGCAAATTCGACGGCATCTTGCAAGGATTCCTTATGTTACAATGGCTGGGCTTCCATTTAAAAAACGGAGACTTCATTGATCACAGAAGAGACGGAACTTGGTGACCAGGAAGCCTGGCTTTCTACTGCCATCTAGAGGGTGCTGCTTTTTTGCAGTCACAAAACGTCCCCATGACCATGATGCTGTGGTGCACAGCCAGCGGTCTCAGGGGACTGTCCAATCTGAGCATGTTATCCAAACTTATCATTACGCTTTTGGAGAGGAGGGAGAAGCTTATTTAGTTGAGGGCTCAGTGGAGATAGACACTTCAAGATGGCGGGGTCCTTTATCCAGCAGGATTTACATGTTAGACAGTAACGAGAAGTACATGATTCTATCATGTCTGCTGTTCACTGAGCAGTATTTTAATATCACACAATAGGATTATTGTCTTACCAGAGACTGATCATTTCTTCTGAACTCAGCTGCAGATGTCACATCCAGGACTGTAGATTCAATGTACTGTTGCTTTGCATGTGAAAGGAAGAGAAGGGGATTGTGGGTAGCAGCAGATATGCGGGTCACTATGCCTAATGAGGGCTGGGTGGGCGGGGCTGTGTCTCAGACGTTCCCCCGTCCACTCTGCCATCACCACATGGTGTAGGAACGAGTCATTTCAGCCCCTGAAGATCCATCCAGCCCCCCTCTGAAGTGGCTGAGACGACAGCCCTCCCACCACTGACCAGCTTAGCTTCCTGTCATGTCTGTTACGTGGGCCAGAGGGACTGCAGGGAAACTGAGGGCCGCTTGAAGGTTCTTGCCAAACACAGACCCTCACGAAACTTGGAATTTATGACACCTCCACATCTTCCAAGGGTCTCCTGGAAACTACTAGCCCAAAAGCTGTCAGGCTTCTCGCCCATTATCCTGGCAGAGAGGGTGGGATCACTGGGGTCCAACTCAGATCTTTGAACTTACATCATGCCCTAAAATGAGGCTTGGGGCCTCCGTTAGCTTTTTTTTTTTTTACCTTCCCAAGGACGGAGTAAGAGCCGCAGCAGCTGCCTTGTGGGCTCATTATTGACCTTCTGTCCATCACCGCTTGCTGCCGGGGAGCCTTGGAGGGTCAAACCCCTTCGGACTCTGGTGACGGAGGGGTGGAGAAAGGCGGAAAAATTGGACCAAATGAATTCTGGGCGTATGCTCAGATTTACACAAAAAGCAGCCCTCAGTCCCTTATCACCTGTACCTGCAGGTAGAAAATAGAAATATATTTACCATGCTGACCCAGTAAAGCCAAATTTCCAGTTTTTTCCCCCTTAACGTTGTCATAGTGACTGCACCGATGTCCGAGCCCGCCGAGAGCTGGACCATAGCTGCCACGGGATCCTTTCAGGCACGTGGCGAGGGTCCAGGGCCGCTGTACACTGGGCCCTTGAGGACCGGCAAACGCTGCTGGGGTGAAATGTAAATAGGTAATTATGCGAGTCCTGTGGGCGCGGGGACAAGGCGACGCCACGTGACCGTCCTAAAACGAAAGCCGCTGAAGAATATTAATTGCGGCTTGGACTGGCGCATAAAGCTGCTTTAACAAGCAGGGGGACTATCCTTCCCATTTGCGTCCCAGCCAGGCGGCCTTGTTTGCCGTTTCTTAACAAGCCAGCGTAAACTCGTTATATATGAGACCTTATTAATTGACTTTGTCTTCGGGCTGGGAGATGGGGCCTGGTGCTGAATACCTGTGGACGTTCTTTTCGCTTGCTGGGGATGAATTGGTCTTTTCAGCCTCTTCACCGGAATGCGACGCCAGACTGAAATCATGCCTGCGGTGCAATACTGCCCCCTATAGAACGACACAAGAAATACGTTTGAGAGACCAAGACGAGATCTGCAAGAAGGCATCAGCATGTCGTGTAACAGGTAATGATTTCTTATAGTAGCTTTGGATAGAAACAAAGAGGGAACATGCTATAATTTATAAATGCAAGCTAAAGTAATATACTAGATAAGGGCAGCTGTTTGTACTTATAAAATTAAATCTAGTCAACAGGATATAAAATGCAGTGAATGCTCTGCAAGGATTGCTATATGCTTGATCCCTGATCCATTAAAGCCATTGCTACTGTGTTTTTTTGGTTAAGACACGGGGTCCGCTGGTAACACACGTGGGTATGTGGGTAGTGTGTGTGCGTACACACTGACCTGCGAGGCTTCAGTTGGATAATTAGAACGACACCTGCAGTCTGCAAAGATGAGAAGTACAAAGCATAAGAAGAAGAGAGCGACTATGCATTCTCACTGACAAACAGCCATGATGTTAAGTCAGGAAGTGTTATTTGTACATTTCCGGGAGCCTCATTACTCCGCTCTGCATCGGGGCAGCGGGTCCCAGAGAGCCGACACAGATGGAGCGGAGGCGCCGGTGAAGCCCCTGGCCCCCGCAAGTCCCTTCCGAAAATTCCGGAAGTCACTCAAGGCGTGAGCAGGGCTCCTCCGCCTATGAAAAAAAAATGAAGAAATATATAAGCGAATTAACGACCTGCTTCTGAAGGAGCAAACCTATACTGAGGGTGGGGTTCACTGTGAGAAAAGGGAGCAAAAGCCCAAGGCCCTGGAAGGCAGCGCCATCTGCACCCTGGGGGGGAAAGGTGAGCTCCTGTAGAGTCCTGCATTTAAGCACAGATGCTGAGAAAGAGGCGTCAGCTCCCTGTGTCCCGGTCCATCCCTCCCCCCGGAGGACAGCGCTCTTTATGGCGCTCATAAAAGATGGACCGCGTTTACGAGGCCCGGAACTCTGCGATCGGGTGCATCACCCCTGCTGTCGGGCAGTGCTGATCGATGAGCTGAAGACAAGGAGTGAGTCAGGCTGTTTGGGTCGACAGGTATGCGATTGAGCCGGCCCGAATGGCACAGTGCTTTAAAAGGGAAACACTGTAAATAATACCCCTATCTGCCCCCAAACCCCCCCCCCCACTTTTGAGGAAAAAAATTAAGATATAATAAGTAAGTAGCATCATTAAACAGGGCTAGATATCTAAATGTTCAACTCATCGGAATGTGTCGACCATCACAAACTCAAACTCAGAAATATGCAGTTGCTGCAGGTAGAAATCAACAGACACGGACCCACTGCCTCTTTGTATCTCCAGCTATATGCAGACATAGAAAAGTGCATGAATTCCTATCAACCCACACACAGCTTCAGAATGTTTCACTTCCACAGTGACCTACTGGTCTAACAAAGGAGAAATACTGATGACGTTCTAAAACATTTTATTGAAAAACATACATATTTGCCATTATTGTGCCTTCTGTTCATAGTTCACAGATTCATTTCTGGGTCACAGGGAAACAGAGCAGGATGCCATACAGAAAAAAAAACAAAGATCTATCACAGACTTCTTTCAAGTAGCAAGCAATGTAAGGAGACGTAGATCCTATATATTTTATACCAAGCCTATGATGGATGGAATTGTCAATGTAATTTTTTTTATATCTCAGGCTAAATTATGCTACAGCAACAAGGCTCACAATTTCATCTACGTTTGACCTAATGTGAAATTATCCGTTCCAATAAAGCAATAAATCCATGACTGTGTCCTCACATAACATACATTACAGAACACTGGGGCTCAGTACAGTCAATCTTGTAACACATTGTAGAGAAGACTGTCTGTTATTTAGGCTAATAAGCTATTTGCGGATGACTGGCCACTCCGTACCAGACAGAAGCAGTGCATGTATGTAGGCCAGTGTCAATCAAAATGTTTACTGTGCCTAACCAGTAATCCAAATCACGCCAAACGCCTCACCAAACATGGCTAGATAAGTGTAGATAAGTGTTTGCCCATATCAAAAATCCCCTCTGTGCCCCTTGTGTGTCCACCTACACTTTACCATATTTACAGTAGTGGCTTTCCATTAATTCTGCTGCATCTCAATAATCAAAGTGTGGGTCACTCTAGCTCATCTGCATATCTCTCTCTCCCTCTCTACCTCCATCTCTCACACGCTTTCTCCCTCTCTCTCTATCCCTCTCTCCCTCCCTGTCCCTTGCGTGCCGGTGGCTGGGACTTTCCCATGTGCCACTGGTAATCCTCAGTCCGGCAAGGCATAGCGACAGACTCGAGCTCTTTTGTCGTGATATAGATTCAAGCAGAGCGCCCTAATGCTGCCTGAGACACTTAAGACAGATTTACGCTGTCATTTACTATTACGGTGCGTCACACAGATGTGACGCAGAGGGACAAACTGTGGGTGTCAATTTAAATCTGTGGTCTCAGTACACACAGGGTTTCCAGGAAGCAGTAATGTCACCTAATCAGATTCTTTATTTATGATTATGGATTCCAGGGTTGGCGGGGCAGGAGTGGGGAATCACAGATTAGCCTCCTAGCGATACGCCTAGTCTTCTGTACACAGGGCTGGGTTTATTGTTTCTGGGGCTTCACTGTTAGCTAGTGAATAGAGTCAGGAGATCATAGCCAGCTAACGAGTATTTTAGTGTCTCCTAAATAAGGAACATTTAATATTTAGTGCAGTGACTGATCAGGGGCCCATGTAAATGCATTTGAGTAGTGGAAAAACATCTATGTGTCTCCACATGCCTGCAGCACCAGAGTACCAAAACCATCATTTGGCAAGGATACTTGCAGCAGGTGATCAGTGACCCAAAGACCCATGTCCTCAGTCTTCCTCACTACAGTAACAGCGCCGGTTCCTTGTCTTTCCTGCGGCGCACCCAGATATACAAATATGCAAATGTGTGCCCCGATGCTGAATGAAGTGCCTCATTACAATGAGACGACTAGGAGGGAAGTAGCTCGGCGTGATAAAGAGCCACATTGTTCCCCGAGCGACCCCCCCCCCACCCCACCCCACCCCAGAGAAA
>JAABNX020000001.1:51216553-51229375 GCA_015163995.2 Mormyrus lacerda | reverse complement strand
TGAATGCGGCTGATGTTGGCTCTGTACCTGAACCCGACCAGCACTGACACAGTACCTGAATGCGGCTGATGTTGGCTCTGTACCTGAACCCGACCAGCACTGACACAGTACCTGAATGCGGCTGATGTTGGCTCTGTACCTGAACCCGACCAGCACTGACACAGTACCTGAATGCGGCTGATGTTGGCTGTGTACCTGAACCCGACCAGCACTGACACAGTACCTGAATGTGGTTGATGTTGGCTGTGTACCTGAACCCGACCAGCACTGACACAGTACCTGTATGTGGTTATAAGCAGCACCCCTCCATGCGGACACAGTGATATGAAATGGGACATTAGTGACTGTGCAAGCTGGCCCTCACCGCTGGGGCTCACACAGGACCTTGGTTAGCCTCATTACCGCTCTGATAGCGGGGCAGGTAATGAGGCGGCCCACAGAGTTTGGCTGGCTCTGCTCTTTTGTTGAAAGACCAGGTGGGTCTAACAAGGAAATGAGAAATGTGAAACGAGACTGTCCTGTAAGTGCCGGGGCTGGACCCGGATCTCCTGATGGCACAAGCTTCATTGTGGGCATGACGTCAAGCCCGGTGTTTAGCGAGAGCCACAGAAACAGCATTCTGATCTTCCTGAACTCTACAGCTATTTATCTGAACATTCGCATCTCGGTAAGTGCAACCAAGCACCAGCTGAACTTTTGCAGAAGGAGGCTGAGTGATGTCGGTCCTGTTGCATTCAGGGCCATCTAGGTGTGTCCTTGGGGACGGAGCACCCCCCCCCCCACCTCACTGACCACATTACTCACTCTTTCTCCATTCCTTTCTTAAACTCTAGAGTAAGTCATTAATTCCCACTGACAGGCCAGGAAAATGGGAACAATGAGGAGGGCTTTCAAACGTATTGGGAGCCTGGTCCATTAAATGCTCCTCAAAGGGACTCATTCAGAGTCCAGTTCCAGACCTGGGAGGGCTCCGATCAGCCCTATGACATATTCGCTTCCCATTATATGTCAAGGGTCTGATTACTGTCAGCCATGGTGGTTGTTTGAAGCCTAATAAACTCAGAGCATCTGATTAAAGTCCAGACTCATTATGATCAACTGGGAAGCGGATCTCGGTCACAGAGAAGATGAAAAAGCCACGTGAAAACACCGGGAGACCATTTAAAGTGGATGATATTAGGCAAGGTCAGGCGTGATCTGTTTGATGGGAACTGACCCGCCAGGTGGAGTGCTGAAACTCAGCACTAACGTGATAAAGCGATAGCTGTTTAAGGCCGCGTTTGTCTGTGACGTACAGACTCCCTTTGATAACCCTCCAATAAGCGTTGCTGCATTGTTCATCGTTGCTTAGAGGAATGGCAACAAACGGATGTGTCGTATTTAATGTAAAAAACATCAGCTAATACTGCATCTCCAAACGAAAACAGAGAAAACAATAACACAAAGAGAAAGTTATTTTACCGATATGTGTACTTGGGCTGTACCTGAGCTGTAAATAAAGAGGCACAGCACAAAGCCCCTGCTGATTCCTAGGGGGACACCTCTGCGAGTACAGGAGGGCTCCTTTGACATCAGGGGAGAGGCAGTCTGCCTCATTAGAGCAGTTTTCTGTCGAAAACGGCAAATCAATAGTTGACCCTCAGGAGCTCCCTGCTGCTCGGCAGAACCAGGGAGGTTCGGCCGCCTGCCATCATCCCTGGGCAGCTTGGAAAGAGCTTCCGTCAAATTTGTGGAAAACATGAGCGTGAACACTGGCCCAATTTGCCCTGTTCTTGTTTATTCACCTTAACACGTCCGTTTATGATGCACACCTTAAGACGCCCCGTAGGATAGGCAGGAGAAGGACAATGACATGGGCTGGGCAGCAAATCTCTGCAGACATGACTGTCTCTATGACCTTCATTTCAGTGCAAAGCATCGTGGACGAAGATCAGGGTTGAATAGGCGGCAAAAATTAGAAGAGAGCATGACCACAGGCCTTTGCCTTCTGCTCTAGGAAGACATGTTGATACATGTCTTAGAAAGACAAAAGAATCTCCTTCATCAGAATTAGAATAATTTTTGATGACCACTCAACTGAAGTCCGTGGAATTTGTTTTCAGTCTAGCCTGGTCAGTAAGCTCAAATCAACTTTGTCTATTGCATATGTTATAGTCTAAGTAAAATCCATCTACTCATCTACATCTATGAGTACTCGCATCTAGAGCCTATCCCAGGATGCACTAGCAACAGGGACCCACATAAACAGCTGCATGTCCCCTCTGAATACTGTCACCAAAAGGCCCATAGAACAGGATCAGGTTGACAATAATTTCATCATGAATTGCATTATTGTCAGCCACACTTGACCAACGGGGGACAGGCTGTTTGCTTGGTACATGTGCTGCCAGGACCTTGGTTGGAGGGCTGCACACTTCAGGGTGAAAAAGTAGGGCAAAGGATTTAAGAAGCACAAGCACCTACTGGGTCTAATGGAGGTCCTTCCAGGGTTGTTAAAAAGAGCCCTTGAGTTCTGTAAATCCAGCGGGTTGGAGAAAGAACAGTGACTGTAACACCAGGAACATGCTGCATCGACATGGAAAAGCCTCACTAAGCAGCTGTTGTTACCTATTTTCCAATTTAAACTCAAAGGGTGAGATGTTGTCAGGGTTACTGCCCTGCTTCTGCAAGAGGGCCACTAAAAGAACCTCTCAGAGTCACACTGCAGCAGAAAAACTAGGAAATGCTGAGGTTCCAGATATCCCAGAATGCCGAGAGGGTGGCTGGAGGCAAAGGAGAATAGTACAGTGATTCTATATGCGGTGCTCGTCAGTCCATAAGATGACATAGGCGGCCATCTAGGGCACCGGCTTAGCAAGGCAATTTCACTTTGTCTCAGGCAGGCGGTGCCAGTGCTGACCCTTCTGTAGTGTAGCGTTGACCCAGTCTAGATGATCGCCATGCCGACACACTTAGCAGACAGCTCTGTCCTTCGCTGCTGTTAGTGGGTGAGTCTCATACATAGGGTGGGAAAGAGCCTTAGCAGGCCAGGTATCTGAGAGATAGTAAAGAGCCATAACAAGCTGGGTATCTGAGGGATAACAAATAGCTGTAATGGGCCAGATATCCAAGGAATAAGAAAGAGCTGTGATGGACCAGGTATCTGACGGATTACCAAGAGACATAACTGGCTGAGTATCCAAGAGATAACAAAAAACTGTAACATACCAGATATTTGAGGGATAGCAAAGAGTCATAATGGGCTGGGTGCCTGAGGGATAACCAAGAGCTGTAACGGGCCTTGTATCCGAGGGAAAATGAAAGAGCCATAATCAGCCAGATATCTGAAGGATAATAAATAGCTGTAACAGGCTTGGTATTTGAAGGATAATAAATATTTGTAACAGGTTGGGTATCCAAGGGATATCAAAGAGCCTTAATGGGCCAGGTATCCGATGGTTAAGAAAGGGCTGTAACGGATCAGCTATTTCAGGGGTAATAAATAGCCATCACAGGCTGGCCATCCCAGGGGTAACCACAAACTCTTAAATGTTATGCCGTAATGTTGGGATCTCAGCCAGGGAAATTCTCAGCTCCAGCAAGATGCGAACAGCTTTTCTTATGTGTTGAAAAACATTGTTTAGGCACATTTACCATTACTAACATATGCCTTTCAGATGTGGAATCCATCTCCCGGAGAGTTTTCTTGGCTGGAACACCAGTGTTTCTCCATTTGAGGTTGCCATACTGGGAGCCCACTTTGTATAAGAGAATACCAAAAGTAATAAATATCACATCTTAAGGAACCACAGACACTTCTTGAGTTTTATTGATACATAAAACACACAAATATGTAACAACACACTCTTTTCAGTCCCTGCTGACCATCAGAGGCAAAATGTTACAACTTCCAGAATGTTCTATGGAATCATTTTTTTGGCCAGTTTGAAAACAGGTCATGAATGCAGGTAATTCAGTCCCAGAACCTTGATAAAATCATTGAGGCTTCCATTCAATTGGTGTCACAAAGAGAACATAAACATGCTGGTTCACACGTCACCAGTGTCACATGAGAATATGATCTATGATGCACATAGATTCTATATTGCAAGAAAAGAAGACAACAGAAAAAATTTGGTGGATTTGGGGATCTCGACCTGCCCTCCAGTGAGAGTGCAGCAGCTAAAATGTTTCGGCAGATATTTAATAAACTGTTTCCAATCTCTGGAGACGGTGGAGTGAAAGATCGAGTTAAATGCGGGGAGTGACTATTTACTTTCGCTGTCACTGAGCTAGTCTGCCCTATGAATGTTATTACCACGGGAAATCTCCCACAGGAAGATGCTTCTGTTAGGAAAAGTGTTTGTTAGCAAGATGGAGGTCAGCTGTACGTTAAGCACCAAATGGAAAAGTGTACAATAAATTATACTGGCCATGTCAGTCAGTTTCAACAAAAATTAAAAAGGTGAATTCTGCAGTGGTGAAGGCTTGGTGAGGCAACAGTGTTTCCATGTGTCACGTAGCGCACAGAGTCATACTGTACATCACACTTTGCCAAATTTACCTTTTTTTAGCCATTTATTTTTATTTAATATCTAGTTTATATATTTATATTTAGCCACATTATCTGATCAAGCTATTGATTCTAGTTATTTTACATCTATTCCATAAATTTGTACCTTGCAGCTCCTGTTTGTATGTTTTGTGAGTTTCTTTGTGCTGTCAAATTCATGTTACTGACTGGATGGTGTGAGTAAGGATTTCTAAGTACAAATGCCACATAATGAATCCTGGATCTTTTGGAAAGGAGGGATGAGTTTTTGAGTGATGGGCGGGGGGTAACATAAGATGTGGCACCAGTAACAGGCAAATCACTACTTAGGTAACAATGCTCACAATAACCTGTCAGTTGACCCATCCAATCACTGCTCAGGTAATAATGCTCAGAATACCCTCTGTCAGTTGGCCCGTCCAATCACTGCTCAGGTAACAATGCTCAGAATGACCTCTGTCAGTTAACTTGTCCAATCATTGCTCAGGTAACATTGTTCAAAATAACTTGTCAGTTAATCCATCCAATCAAATGACAACCCATGCATATTCCTTACATATACACGTACGTGTCCTATTCATATACACACGGACATTCTGCACATCACAGTTGGAGAACTTGACCAGACAGAGATTCTTCAGAATCTGCTGGATTCTCACTTACCTTTCTGCCAGCAAGCTAATCCGGGCTCACTAGGTGAACTGCGATCTGGAGCCGGGAGAGGATTCACCGGAGCAGATAATCACTGAGGTAGAATAAGGCAATGCACGTGAAAATGCTTGGGTGGGGGAGGGACAGCTGCGAGGGTGGGGCATGGCCACTGGATGTCATGGTCTAATAAAAAACAGGATGAAACACCATCTCCAGAAAATAACAGAACAGAATGTGCATTACTTTACGGTGTACAGCCCTACAAATAAAGGGAACGTTACTAAAGACAAGCAGTGTTTTTATACCACTTTCCCATCCGTCCCGTGATCCTATTTACACCATAACAGTGAGACGCGGCCAATCTGGGCCAGCTGGCTTTCATTACCCCGGGCGTGTGCAGCAACAGGGCTCTTGAACAGTTGGCATAGCGATGTGTAATATAGCTGATTAGCCCAATTGCAGTTCCACACCTTAACTGTCTCCGCATATACAGAGTATATCGGACCCAGTTGTTTCGACTCACTATGTTCTTAATGAAACACCCACAATGCCATTGAATTTTGATTGTTTTAGTTTATTGCATGACATGTGTTTCTAACAAGGGATAAACTGAATGAGTTAAAACTACAACTAAGTTAAAGAAAACTGGTGCCCCATCTACTGTAGGTTGTCCCTCCCTCCTGCCGCATGCTTTCTGGGCTTGGCTCCAGGTTCACTGTGACCCTGTGCTGGGTAAACAGTTTTCAAAAATGCTTGGGAATCATTTAAAACCGTAGCATGGTGGTCCTGATGAAATGCTGACCTTTCACACCGATATTAAATAAATAAAAGTGCTGCAGAAATGTGGATGGCTTCAGGGGTCCTGATGTAGTGCCCCCCGTCTCATCTGCCCGTGGTCCAGCTGAGAGGGTCTGCACATACACGTTCCCTCCACGTGCCGGAAGTGGAGGAGATGCTGGTGGGACCGAAGACTGGCCAGAAGAAGCAGATGCTGGGGTGTTGTCGTTACGCAGAGGGCTTCTGGCTATGCTACTCTTTCAGATAACAGCCTCCACCAAGCTCAGGCCAGGTAGAGGAAAAGGGTATCTGCGTCCCGCTAACTGCCTTCCGAACCCGTTTTCCTGCAGGCTAGTGCCGTAAATTGATCTGGCTTCTCACTCTAAACGCTTCTACAAAGAGAAGATTCCGGACAAACTTCCTTCACACCGGTGAGTGTACATGAGTGACCTACACACTGGACACACTGCTGGTGAGGTGCTGCAGCACGGTCACTAAGCTGTGGTAAATAGACATTTTTGGATCGGTAATGGAGGCGCCGCCTCCTGAAGCATAGGTGTCCTCTTAGCAGTGCTGGCTAGTGCTGGGCCACAGGGCTGCTATTTCTTCATTCACTTCTCCTCTATTGACAGGTTGGGGGACAGGATTTGTTTGGAACCTAAAAAAGAAGGATTTTGACATGAAGTTTGACAGATTCTGGTTTAGCCCCCATCAGAAAATGGGTCAGGTCATTTTTTTTATGACTCAGGATTTCCTCATTCTGAGAGACGTCTGGTAGTCGTGATGTTGTGAGATGTTTTGGTGTGAACCAGAGCATTCGCCCCCCGCCTGCTTCCTGCGGGGGAATTCAACAAGGCTGAAGTTTCACTTCTGATCAGGGAAAAGCTGTCCCCCGTAACAGCTGCCAGTAGGTCTGATGTCATCAGCATAGAACTCACACTGGTGTAACACACACCCTGACTTTCAGAGTGGTAAGACTTGGTTTAAATTGCATTAAATTTCAGTTAGTTCTGTTTAATAGCTGCCATAAAAACTGCATCTGGTTGCGTCTCCGTCTCCACGGCCCTCGCAGTGTCTCTGAGATCCCCGGCAAAGGAGGAGCATGGTGCATAATGGCGGCCTAGGTTACCCCGGCCCTGACAGCCTGACACGCTCGCTAGCAACGAACCCGTCATGCACGTTTGTCCAACATCCATCCAACATGGCACCTCCTGTCCACGCTCTCCTGCACCCGTTGCGAGGTACTGACCGCAGCCCACCGCCGACGCTGCCTGTCTCCGTGGAAGCAGTTCCATAATTGGTGCCAAAGGAGGGAGACGCAGCCAGACTGGCGCCCCTCGCATCCTCCAGGGCTCCATCCGGACCAGCGCCGCTTCCTGACATGCCTACTGCCCCAGGCGACACCGGGGGGGCGTAAGGAAACTGCCTGGCAGAGATGCCGGCATGACGGGCTGGTGATTGAAGCCCCTGCCGCTCCTCTCCGCACTGACATGTGACGCCGCTGAGAGACGAGACCCAGCTCGTTAGCGACATGCTAAATTATCCCAGCTAATGATTTCATCTGCCATTCTGACTCTGATTATATTTTTCGTATATGCTACAGTACATCTCCACATATTCAGTATGTACCAGTATTTCTACCACATTATTAATCTGTTATTCCAAGTTATTTATATTTTAAATGAAGTGTGCATATATATTTATATATATATCAGTTTTGCATGCCCAAATCATTGGAGCTGTATTGCTGTCTTTCTGGATCAGTGTGATAACACTGCCCTCTAGAGGACCAGATCATAACAGTGCCGCAAACTGAAATACAAATCAGTAACAGTGAGGATGGCACTAATTAGTGATCAGTAACACAAGATGTTAGCCATAACTGGGGCTACGTAACGTGTGTAGCATCACTTATACAGATATCGCCCGTTTCCCGTCCATGATTCCCCACCGAAATACGCGGCAGCCCTGTAGAGGGCACCGAAGACGACCATCGTCATTCTCACACTGCGGCAGCCTCCGAATCTGAGCTTTATCCCCAGGATTACTTCACATGGTGCAAGGGGAGGCTGGGGAGATTTATTGGTTCAACCACGTCCCTCAGCAGAGGGTTGTGATTGGACAGAATGGAAGGAGATGGAGCAGAAAAGAAATTCAGAGGGGAGTAAAACAGACAGAAATACAGAGAAAGACAGAGAGAGAGAGAGAGAGAGAGAGAGAGAGAGACTGGTGAAAGGGAAGACAAAGAAGGAGAGCGAGGAAAAAAGTAATAACAATATTTCCGTTAAGGTTATTCTTGCTATTTGCTATTCTTGCTACAAAAAGCAGCAAATAGATTCAGGCATTGAAACGATTTGGTTATATAATGTTGAATTAAAGCAGAACAAGTTTTATTGAGTTAGCGGTAATATCAGCTCCCTGAAGCACCAGCCCGTGATTACACACAGGACACATTGTTACACACTCACAGCACGGGCTGAGCGTGCCAGTTTGACCCAGCTTGTGGCAGCGAGGACCCCAATCTGCAGCCTAATGGCTTGTCCACGCGTACATGGGTATTTTTTAAAACGGTGTTTTTCCTCCTCCGTTTTTAAAAAAATCCCCGTCCACACAAACATTGTCTTCTAAAATATTTTGGTCCACATGCGCTGTCAAGAGCATGCCAAACCAACAGGCGGCATTATAACTCTAACCGTACTGCCATGTTAGCCAATCAGACGCCTAATTGCCAATCCTGCTAAGTTGAAAACCATGGCGCACTTTCCGACGCCTGTGTTGATCAATATAATGCGAGAGTGACTCAGCATTTATCTGCACACATGTAAGAAGTCCTGTCAGCAAGGTTAGCACAAGCACTATTTCGGCTAAGTCCGCCATTGCTCAAACTCACCTAATGTATACAGCAAACAGCGCACGCTCTGACGTTAAACAAAGTGGACATCGGGGCACAACGTGACGTTTCAAGCCATAAACTCAGTTTTCCCTGTCTACATGTCGACACTGAAAAGGGAGTTTCTTAAAATCTTCACCCTGGATGGAGTTTTGCAAAAGCTCCGTTTTCAGTGACCTAAGACGCCGTTTATGCGAAAGACGTATAGAAAAAGGGACATTTTAAAAAAATACCCGTGTACGTGTGGACAAGGCATCAGACTCTAGCACTCTAAGAGCCAGTGGCTGAGGTGCTAGGGGGCAATGGCGAGCGTTTCCGTCATTGCTGTGGAGATCACCGTTTGGGGGACGTTGCCTTCAATCCCCAGAGCTCTGACAGCTAATGGCGACAGAAAAGGTTTGTAATTTTCCATTCCCTGCTCGCAGATCTAATTAAAAAAACTCATTCAATTTTAGCTCATGAATTAATAAATGAACTGTGCATATTGTAATTACTGAACTAGACATCAGTCATTTTTTTTTCCTATGGTATATACTGCTGCTACTCTTGCCACTCACAAAACTAGAGCAGTCTGTCTGCGGGCTAGACGTTCAGAAAACCAAAGCGTGATGAACAGGTGTAGAGAAAGTACACTCTCTCTGCTCAGTGACTGACCATCAAATCGTCTTCGGTGCTGGACTGGATCAGTCTTCCTGGAAGGCCTCAGTGGCCAGGCACCGCAGGTACTGTTGATGCCTGACAGCCGTAGGGTTGTGTTTCTGCGTCTGGAGCCAGATGGACATGAGAGTTTGTTGGACCTTCCCACATGTTTGTGACTTTCCTTGGGTACACCAGTCTCTTCCAAAAGAACAGGGCTTTCCGTGCCATTTTTCATTCATACTCGACAAGGATTTGAATAAATATTTACAAAATGTCTAATGTATACAAGTGTCCAACTATGTGTGCAAGAAGCATTTAAGCTTCCACCTTTACTTTGACATTTATATGCATTTGCACATTTTGTAAATACTAATCAGCTACTGATTTCAATTTTTTGCCGTTATTTAATCCCTAGTACATGTAGGCCTATCTGTCAAGTAAAGGGAATTCTGATTAGGTAGACCATGCAATGTACGTCCCCGAATCTGAAATCTCAACAGCTGCCAGCATAAGAACCCCAACGTAACACCAGATTTATCTTTTCGCCATCATTCTTCAGTATGTTAAAGTCACACTGATGGACCCTGAAGTCTCTGAACACTGAAGATGAAGCCTAGAAATCTGCTTGAACATTTGGATCTTCCCGAGAATCAACATTATGTACGGTCACATTGCAGCTGCTCTTATCTGCTCATGGATCCAAGCTGTCTAAAAGTCCCAGCAAACGTCCGAGAGGCATGAAGGATACCCAGCCGATGCATTTTTATTACATAACTGTACAGAGTTAATAGTCAATCTACCAGCCAATCAGAAAACAGCATTTGGTGTTTCCACATATATTCCAAAATACGTTAAATGAGATTCCATTCCAAGCACGTTATTACATGGATGCACACACAGATGGAATGCAGACAAGATGGAAGTTAGCAAGATCCGATGAACACAGTAGGCAAGGATCTCAAGTCTCACACATTGACCGTGAGACACACGTTTCACCCCTAATGTAATCTCACTCCATACTTTTGATGAAACTTGAGAGCCTTGTATCCACAGCAGCAGCAGGGCAGTTAGAAAGTGACTGGGAACTGAACCCAGCAAGGGTGTACATGGTTATTTACTTCAGCCATTCAAACAAGGAACTATAACATGGTCAATTCAAGTTAATTTCCTGAAATGTTATATTACCTGCTGCGCCACTTTTGACACTAGCTAAAGTGCAATAGTCTAGGTGACCATTTACTAATGCTGGGACTGAAACAACTGGTAAATAAGTTCATTGCATACATTACAGTACTACTAAGTGCATCCTCAAACTAAGGACTGCGGTGTCATCTGCGGCTTAGCTTAGCACACACTGCCATCTTGTGGAGAAGACGTTGCATTACATGATTCCGTATGTTTAACGTCATCTCACCCAGTAACTCTGTAAATGCTCATGAGTATCAGCGATCGGTAGCCTGTCCGTAGACAAACGTGTGGTAAAATGCTACGACTGAGAAAAAAACTGCGGTTTTTAAATACCATATATGTGTGTGTGTGTGTGTATACAGACACACACACACACAGTCGTCTAATCATATCTTTTTGGGGACTGCTCATTCTTTTCTATGAGAAAAATGGTAACTATGACAACCTTAACCCCTGCCCTAACCATAACCATAAGTAACTAAACAAAGTACAAGAGTTTTTCGTTTTTTTATTTCAGTCACAGTCTCCCTAAGGTAAAACAAATCATGTTGTGGGGACCCCACAAGGTAAGGTATACCTGCTACCATTACAGCGCATTGAAACATTTCTCATTGAAAAATTGCGCATTGAAAAATTTCTCCTGAAAAGTGATTCAATTATAAGCAATTGTTTAATGTATACCTGCATGCCTTTAGTATGTGAAAGAGTAAATCAATAAAATTGTGAAAAGAACTGATTTTGCCAGGGTCAGCTCCTATTGTTCCACTCTGTCCCTTTCCTGTTTGGACAGTGGCTGCTGATAATCCTGTCCCTCCTTTTATTAGTCTTTGCGTTTTCTGCTGCTTCCAATCGGCCGCATGGCGCAATTCGCTCATGGAATTTTACTTAGTCAAACATGTTCTGAGGGCAGAATGAAAAATTATTGGTTCAGAGAGATAACCAATCAGATTGTACAGGAGGTGGGTACAAGTAACTAGAGGAAGTAGGAGTAAGGCATCTGATAAGTTGGTCCCACATCCTGTAGTTGCTTTAACCCACCTCCTCTACAATTTGATTGGTTATCTCTTTGAACCAATCATGTTCCTTCTGCCCTCAGAACATGTTTAAGTAACTGAAACTCTCATGAACGCTCAGCTCCTGAACCACTCTATCTTGTGTTCGAATCTCATTTCCTCTGTTTTTGTATTTTGTTCCTAGGGTTTGTTTTCTATCGGTTTAGTCCTGTGATTCTATATTCAGTTTTGGTTTCTTGTTTTGAGCCTCACTTTAGTTTTATCGTTTATGTGTTGGCACCCTTAAATAGACTATTTTTCTTGCATTATAGTCATATTTCAAACTAATTAATCTTAATTAGTATCACAGATGTCTTCAAGTTTTTATCATCTATTCAGCCTATTTAACGGGAAAGAACATGCTGCTGTGTTGTTTGGTATCATTGTGTACGCTACACAATGGTGCTATTTTCATTTGCTTAATTAAAATACTCACCAGAATCAGTAATCAAAAGCAATGTCTGATTTCTATTAAATATGGAATAAAGTGATGTCATTAAACTTGTCAGTTTCAAGCTATTTCAGAGATAGTTGTGTTTTTTTGTTTTTTTTATGGAAGGGTGCCAACAAATTTGTCCGTGTGTGTGTGTGTAGTGTGTGTGTGTGTGTATGTGTAGTGTAGTGATCCCTTTGTGGAAGTAAAAACCTGTACTCACTTTTTTTTCTCTTTGTTCTGTTCGGCACCAGGCACAAAGTACATCACACTGACACAACTTCAATAACATAAAACATTAAACATTAAAGAAGGGAACACCCAGCGCTGAGCAAAGCAGCAGAGCATCAGCGTCCCAAAGAAGTGAACCCATGAACAAAAGAAAGGCTTGCTTCTTATGCATTTCTGTAATTCCTCTAAAAGCCAATCTTTTAAATTATTGACTCAGACAACAGCTCCTGTTTGCATGCCTGCAGCGTGATGACCTCAGAGATGATGTCCTGGGGCCCAGGGACAGACAGCCAGTAGCGTGATTGCCTCAGAGGTGATGCCCTGGGGCCCAGGGACAGACAACCAGTCGCCGCGATGGCCTCAGAGGTGATGTCCTGGGGCCCAGGGACAGACAACCAGTCGCCGCGATGGCCTCAGAGGTGATGTCCTG
>JAABNX020000001.1:51168929-51181429 GCA_015163995.2 Mormyrus lacerda | reverse complement strand
TACACCGGGAAAAGATAACCAATGGTACTGCTGACAAAAGCCCTGGAACCTTGTCAAGATGGGGTCACGTCTGAAGACAAACAAACCAGAAATTACTCCCTTGGAGGCGCAGGGCTCTCACCCCCACGCACTACCTAGCTCTTTGAAAGGTATTTATCTGATTTGTCTGCTGAGTTCAACGCCTGGCGTTTTAAATAGGCCTTATCCTCCATGGGTCTTTGATCGTGGACCTTTTTGCAAGGATCACTGGGTAAAATGCAGGTGCACGGTGCAGGGAAGCAAGATAATCAAACGAGCGAATTAGCAGCGGATGCAGGCAGGGGGAGGCTGCAGGGACTTGCCGTTGTCTGACACTGGATATTGACTGCTGAGTGGCCCCCCGCCCCCCCCAAGCCTTTTCGCCCAGTCTGCCGCTGGTATAGAGCAGGAATTTCACGGTGCCAGGTGCCGTGGGTGAGCGGCGCCAGATCCGCGTGTGTTTTGGTGCCCGATGTGCCAGCTCCGTGTTCCACGCACCGGAGGAATTTGGGCAGTGGCTCATCTCTGCTCTGCTCCCCATTCAGAAGGCGATGCGACCTTCCCTTCCCGTGTGCAGCCTCTACGCCCCGGCAGAGGATCGGCCGAGACGGCAGGTCGAAAGGCCCAAAATAAACCCTCGTGGTTTCCTATTAAGCTTGAATCTGCGCTTTGGGGCTCTCGACACTGCTGGAGCCCAGACCTTAGTTTGTCTTTGTGGAAAGAAGTGACACCTAAAACCAGAACCGGCTGAAATCAGCTTCCCACTCACAGGAAAGCCGCCACTTATTTACGCCGTCGTGTGCATCTTCTGCATGCTGTATCCGGTTCAGGTCAGAGCGGCGCTAACTCACTGAGAAGGAGAAGGGAGTATGAGCTTCATAGGTAACCTTGGCTTCAGCATCAGTTTGATACAGCCGTCAATCAACACGTCATCAGTACCTTCACAATGGAGCTTTGAAATATTTTGGAATGCATTTCGTTAGAAATAGTTGTTATATTATTATGTCTTTCTCAGGGTGGCATGAGAAGGCAGCTGCTGAACACTGTCACCATCCAAGCAGAGGCTGTCCTGCACACAGATGCTGGTGACACCCGTCCCTCAGAGTCAAAGTCACGTTTGCCGAGGGGGGGAAGAGGAGAAGACGGCTGGTAGGCTGAAGAGAGGAAAGTGTGGAATAGGTTTTTGCATCTGCCATAATGCTCTGCTTTCTAAGACACATTTATAGTGGCGAGTGTGATGCTTGGGGACTGAGCACAGGGTCAGTCATCCATCCCGCCCCCCTGGAGCATTTTCTGGGGGGGCGGGCGTTTAGGGCAAAAGCATATGATTCGAACGGGCAACCTAATCACAGGGACAGAAGCCTAACCTAAGGTCAGTCAAAGGATTTAGTCTAGACTCAGAAGCAATGAATGACAAGGATCATCTACAGGAACAGACTAAGAAGATGATCTATTGTCGTACTGCTCCAGAAGCCTGTTTCCTCACGCACTGTCCCATACACCTTCTTGTTTGTTTGTTTATTTATTTTTGATTAATTTGTTTGGTGTCCTGGGATTTATTTATACTTGTAATGCTTAATCTTATCTTGTTTTCACCTAAACCTACCCAGCTGAATGCTGGTCATCATTCCTTTATTTTGAGTTTGATCGGAAGCAGTTTGACAGGATGTGTAATTTATTTGTTGCTTTTTTTCTCTTTTCTGCTGCTTCTCTCGAACTCCGAGACATTGGCACCGCTTATGTAATAACAGATGGAAGATGAAATTAACACGTCTGGCCGCTCGTTATCCTGCGCTCTCTTTATTTTTAAAGCCGCGAGCGAGGACTCCCTCTCCGCGACCCGGCCACCGCTGCCAGCTGCACCTGTCGGCAGCATCCGCGCTCCTTCCCAGCACCTAATTAGCGCGTCAGGACATGGGCGACGGGCGTCTCTCGCAGTTAGAGGGAGCTGGGGAGTGCGTCACCGCCGTCACGCTGGGGCTCACTTGGGGGACGGACTGAGGCAGGGGCGGGGCAAACGCTAAGAAGGAGTTGTGTGGTCACATCTCGTTCAAAAGTGTTTTATCCAGCAAAACGTTTATTCCTAAGTATAGTGTTTTGATCCAACATTTCGTAGTACCATCTGTATTGCAGTTTTATTCATTTGTGCAAGTATAGGTGCATTTGAATATGATTGTGGTCACATAACTCATCACATTGTCCTTTTTAAAGACACATAGAGATGAGAGCAAAGCATCAGACATTGATCTGATGCCCCCGGGGCATTTTTCAGACCTAAGTATGGGATTCAGACTAACAACCTTATGCCATTTAGCCACACCTCATTTTGGAGAGCTGGCTGGCATGCACCATGAACATCGCTTGATCATCATTGCCTGTAACAGGGCTGATGAGTTTTAGAAAAACCTCGTCTCGGCTGGAAGGCCGCCTCTGATCTGGTCAGCAAAGTCCACTTAGGGTACAGACAACTTGTAAGAGAATCAGAAACACAGCAAAACTGTTCAAACTTTCTCAGCATCTTGTACCACTGGCCTTTTCTCATTAGATTACTTTAATGATTTATTAATTGTAATGCAAAGTCTGTGCTTCTGCTGCCCCTATTAGGTTGGAGTTGATAGGATTTTGACTTCTAAGCATCCCTGGGACATGGTAATCATGTGAGAAATATCTCTGAGCTGAGCTGCCCCAGCGCTGCAATAATGTATCAGTGTATTAAATTTAAAAGGAACAGCCATATTTTTCACATTTCCATGCTTGCAGAATGTGTGGGAAACAAAGCGAATAAAATGTTGGGAGTCGCAAAGGCCCGTGATGCGTCTTCCGCTCTCGGGAAATGCATGTGATATTGGAGGGCTCCCCCGTTCTGTTGATCGGGCCTCGACGCTGATTATCGATCGGGGTCTGGGTGCTACCTACTGTGCATCTTTGAACAGCGTTGATCTCCAAAGATGGACGAAAGCACAAACGGAAAATGGACACATTAGAGGGACGGACACAATGCCACAGGTCAGTAAGTAATGAATGTGTTTCCATGGAGAGGAGAGGTTAACCCTCCCCCACGTTCAGGCTGTACTCCATGTCTTAATAAGCTCTAAAAGTGTGATTCGGCAACCAAGGCAAAGACAGAAAGGATGGATACTCGTTCTCAGGTGACTGAGCCGCGGAGATCAGAGGTGTTCAGAGTCTTGCCAAAATGGCCTTTGAACCACTTCTCCGCAATACTCCGAATCGTCTATGAATACTCGGGCTTCCATCCTCCTCGGCTGGTTCTGGTCAGATCCTCCTCCGCTGGGTCGTCTCGATAACCTTAGTCAGTAGCTCCAAACAGGCCGCTCCATCCTGCCAGCTACAGCCCCTCAATTGCTAATTTCCACACTTGTATCTGGGATTATTTCCTTTGATTATATCAGAAGGTTCTTCCAATTCATTTAGGATTTTAGTTCAAATGTCCAGTCTACTTAAGACTAATGTAAAATCAGGGAGGTGAATAATTATAATATAGGCTAATGCAGCTTCATCGTTAGTGATTTTACTCTTCTGCTGTGATTTCTTCCAAAATAATTTCAATAACTACTCAACATTTGCTCAAAAATGAACTCAGCCGTGAGTAATAAAATTAACGCGTCCGCCTAGCTGGACGTTAATCAATTACCAATGTGACACCCAGTCCCTCTGCCCCCCCACACCCCCTTCCTGCGTGGGATGGGCCGGGGGCTTTTGCCATTCCTCTGTTATCCCCCCCACAGACCTGGGGTGCGAGCGCTCAGGGACGCGCCGGCACCGCTTTGGTCTGCCTATTAGGGGACGTGTGAAGTGAAAATGGGCCTCGCTTGCAGGCCGTCTGCCCGAGCCACCACGTCAGCCGATATTCACGGCAGCTGTAAACAGGAGCGCCGCCGCTGCCAGAAACCGCCCAAGATCCAAAAGGCGCTTTGAAATACGATGAAGTTCTTTGAAACGAACCACGTTTCCAAGCTGAGCGTCTGCGTGCCAGCATACGGATGGAACCGTCCGCTTCGTCCCTGTTACGGGGTTCTGTACATCCATTGTCCTGCCTCTTCCATCGACGCATAATTTAATCCTTTCATCTTTTGTCTAATTTTTTTTTTCATCTGTAAATGTTATATTTACGGGAAGCGATTTTCTAATTTGGCGACTGTTTCAGCGCTTGCCAGTTCCTGGGGCGGTTCTCGCCCACCGCACTCTATAGCGTGCACATGGGGGCGCTGTGTCGTGAGAGGTCAAGGAAAAAATGGGGGGTGAGGGGGTGGGATTCAAGCATGCCTGCAGCCCGGTACCTCCCCAAACCGAATCTGGGGTCAGCAGGCACCGTGGCTCAGTCTAGTCCCACACACTCTCCTCCGGGGCGGGCCGGCTGGGGTTGGGGGGGTGCATTCTGAAGGTTCTGGATGTGTGGTGGTGGGGGGTGGGGTAGGTGCTTATTCCCCTTCAACAGAACGCTGAGAGCAAACTGGCAGCATCGCAATGCCAGGGGTCAAGATGTGGCTGCGTTTAGTTTTTTTTTTTTTTGCATGATAAATAAGGCCGTGGGTCATCCATGCTGCCTGCGCTCACCTCAAGCTCAACGCCTCGCACGCTGCTTTCACACTTCAGAGAACAGAACAAACAGCAATCACCGTGCATTGTCTCTGTGCCGCCTGTCAGGTGTGCTATCGGCGTGTGGCTGTAGCTGTGTAATTGAGTGAACGTGGGTGTAGATTATTAGTTATGTTAGCCACCAATTTGTGTTTTTATGACGGCGACGGTTTGCATTCGGGGGGAGGGGGTGGGAAATAACAGCGGTTCCCGGAATGGCAGCGTAATGATGCAGCATATTGATCACATGTGCGAGTCTGCAGACGGGATCCATGTGTGAACGGAAAGGGGCCCTGAGGGGCCCGCTGGCCGGGCCCCGGGAGATGCCTGCCATTGTTCAGGATGCCCATAATCAATAATTTCCATAATTGTGAGCATCTAAACACGGAAGGCGGCGACGGGAAGCAGAGCCGAGGACCCGGCGGCCCCCGCATACCGCCCCGCCGATCCGGGCTGCCCGTGACAAACGCCCGTCTAAAAACAGCCCCTGC
This sequence comes from Mormyrus lacerda, assembly GCA_015163995.2. Classification (NCBI taxonomy): domain Eukaryota; kingdom Metazoa; phylum Chordata; class Actinopteri; order Osteoglossiformes; family Mormyridae; genus Mormyrus; species Mormyrus lacerda. Next base: position 51,176,324 of record JAABNX020000001.1, on the reverse strand, counting down.
AGCTGGCGAGGAAAATGCGCCTTTCAGCATTCCCCCCGCCCTCCTCCCGGGCTCCACTCGTCCCGATAAATGTATGGAATCAGCCGCCCGCTTAAAAACTACAATTACAGGTGATATACAGATTGAAATCACAGGGCTGAGGTTTTTTTTGTTGAAGAAAATTGTCCTAATGACAGGTTTGGCGGATGGGGTGTGAGAGCGAGTGTGCGTGCGCGTGTTTGCCGCGGGGTGGGGGGGGCACCGTTCCTTTCTTTTTGCCTGTGATGGGGTGGGGGGGTCTGACACAGCTGCACCTGGCGCCGCGCGTTGCTGTGCCACACTTAATGATATCGGATGATATCATTAGGCAGAGTGTTCATAAACAGATGTTAACCCAGCGCCTAAATAGTGTCAGCTGATCCCACGTGTCCTGAAACAGTATTATTTATATACAGCGTTTAAGTTTGTCATGTTAATAACCCTGCTATTAGCACCGTGGCGGCACGAATACAAATGGCAGCGGCGGCACCCGGGCCCTGCCAGGATCCGCACACAAGCCGACTTAAGTACATCCTTCGGGTCTCGAGAAGTGGCAGGATAGAGCCGCTGAGCCGAGGACGTTTTGTTCTGCTGGCGTTCTCTCCACCCGAGCTTGTCGCCGCCAGGTGACATCTGCGGGCAGAGCATGTGAGGCGCCCGTGGGAGGGGCTTCACCTGCAGCTTCCCGCCCCCCCAACCCCCCCCGCTTCTCTCCGCGCTCTTCTCCCGCCATGATAGACGACAGCATGCGGAGGTAAAGAGCGAGGGATAAGGAAACACGGGGGGAGCAGAAGGTATGGCGTGACATTTCACCAAGAACATATGCGGCGATTTACGGGAATCATGGGAACGCGGGGACCTCGCGTCTCGGCACTGCTGCACGTCACACGCCACACGCCACACGTGTGCTTGTCTGTTTAGAAACACGCGTCTCCTTAAATAATGACGAGCAGGTGGGGGAGATGCACCTCACCGTAGTTCATGTTTGACCCAAAATTCATAAAAACGAAGCACATTGCCATTTTAATGTAATATATGTTTAGTAAAAATATTAAAGCATTTAACCACACAACAAATGAGTGGTTAACAGTCACAGAATAAATGAAAGTATTATTGTTAATATGGATGATAATAGTAGTAATAATACTATTACTACTAGCAGTAATAATAATACCAATTTAAGTTAAGCTAATGAGAAGCGAATGGCGCTCCCCGAAATAGCCACAGGCGGCCAGGCAAGCAGACCCCCGCCGTGAGATCAGTCTTCGGGAAAGCTTCCATTTTCACTGGCCCTAATATGTGTGTTAACCGATTTATGCAAAGTTGAGGCCTCGCACTATTCCGCAAACTGCCATTCTATCCCTCTGAAAGGAAGAGCCGCCCATTTCACTGCCACTATTATGCTTATTTGTCCTGTCAGGGCTGTCAGGCTGCCTGACTCTCCCCCCGAAACGGCCATTAGGTACCATTCTGTCATGTGACAGGAGGCATTCTGCTACTCCTAAAAACCTCTAATTATTTCCTTCGCCAGAGACGGCGGCGGGTGGGAAGGTAATTTTTAACCTTTCGCGTGCACCTGGGGAGAGCTGCTCCGGGGAGCCAAGGTGCCTGTGTGCCATTCCGGCATCAAAATATGACCTTTCATGGCGGCTCGGAGAGGCCCTGGCATCACCGCCGCGCACTAATGCTAATGCTGATGACTAATTTATGCGTCAGTCCGCCACATCTGATGCACTCCGGGTGGCGCCATGGCCGGAACAGCGCGGAGTGTGAGGGAGACGGGGAGGCGCAGGGACGGCCGCGGGGTTAAAGGTACCCCGCCGAAGACGCTTTCTGTCCGGTTTCCCGACCGCGCGCCAGTGACTGCGAGATTCCAGGAGCTAATTATGTCGCTGGGATGCATTCGGCATGAGTGCTCAGGCGCGGGCTCACTAACGCGCTTGACCTTTATGTTTCTTTACCCAAATTGGTGGCAATTGGGAAGCATGCAAAAGGCATGCATATTCCATAGTGGCATTTTTTAGGGGGTGGGGGAGGGTATTACTTAGTTGGATTTTTATTTAGTGATTTAATGAAAAAAAGGGGGGAAAGCAGGTATGAAGCAGTAATTTTTGATTGGCTTGTTCATGCACATGGTCAAACAGCTGGCTATGAATAATGTTGGATTTAATGAACCATTTTTAGAAGATACCCTTTTGGCTTCTCTGATCCCTATTACAGCCCCACCAGCAACCAGCAAACAAAAAAAATTGCATTCCATTCAAAACAATTAACATCCCCTATTATAAACAAAAATAAGCTGCACGATTTACATTGCAAGATTTTTTTTTAGCTTGTTCCCTCTTTTATATTGATATGTAATTTTGTTATTTCTAAAGCCGCTGGACCTGTGTAAAAATAGGAAGGAATCAGGAACATTAAAGGTTTTTAAAATTCCCTTCATTTCAATTTTTTAACCTTATCGCCAACTTACTTGAAATGGTGGGGAGAAAATTTCCATTCTGATAATAAAAATTAAGAATTAAAAACACGTGGGATGTGTGTCACAGCTGATGCCGAAGCGTGAAGTGTGTTTCCAGCACTGTGTGCCGCCACTGCTTGGGCCTAAAATCACGTTCTACCTTAAACCTGAAGCTTGTGAGGCATAAGGAAAATGTATGGTGGGGGGGGCGGGGGGGTTTCAAAAAGACGGGACTTTGCCTTGGACATGGCAGTGTCATTGCCAAAAATATGTCTGCCATCCCCAGATTCCTTTTGTGTCATATTTTATTAATAACATAGCTTTGCTGTGGATACTGTCTGCCAAACCGAGAAATGCTTTAAAGATAAAAATTTAAATTAAAAACACTGCAGCTTGTCAATAGTTACAGAAAGGGAGGCAAACAGCAGAAATCTGCGAACAGCAGAAGTGCTGAGGAGCTTTTATTTGGCAGCTGCAGAAAGGAGAGTTTTCTAGATTAACGTTAGTAAATTATTATTTGGAAGTTTATGTTACTTTGCATTTTTTTGTGAGGAAAAACAAATGAACAGGACGTGTTAAACAGGTGAGATGGTTACAGTTAATGGCATTTATTTCTGAAAGAAGAACGAGTGCAAACACTCTGAAAACAGTGACCGCAAAAAGAGGACACATTAAATATTTAACGCTTTATTTCCACAGGACATAAAAAACATGCTACTTGCCGTTGTGATTCCCGTTAGATATGAACATGGTCTGAGCATGCTCATATTTTTTTAATAAATAAGATTTGTAATTTATACATATATTCTATCTTCATTTAAGACACTGTAATCGAATAACACTGAAATATATAATGCAGGTGGCAGTGTTATTACATAGTTTGACAGATGTCTTGTTTTTTGGTGTGTGTGCTTGTTATATGAGTACTTTGATCTTTTAAAAATTGCATGAGCACTGTTCATGTAAATGTCATTTTTATCAATGAACAGCTTCGCTTTTCTGTCAGCGCGGAATCCAGTGTCCTGTGTTTACGCAGCGGCAGTCTGACACGGTACGGCCAAGGACGATGAACCCTAACACCACACACTCCCACGCTGTCTCTCATTTTCACACACACACCCGCACACACTCTTACACACACGGCCCCTTGTAACAGCACTACATCACACCATGGGGTCTTGGGCCTTTATTCATGGCTCATTCCCCACATCCAAGGCATCTCGTCACCATGAATATGCGATGTGGTCACATGATTTGACGTGTCCCCAGTGCTCATTTCCGAGACGTCGAGACCCGGCGCTGCCCTTAGGTAAACATAACATCTGCGTGGATCGAGGAGTCTCCACCCTAACTTACTTAAACATTTCCATCTCAGCAGCATTTGCCAACAGAGTGAACTAAAAGTATGTGTTTTTTTTTCTTAAGACGACGTGTGAAATGCTCAGAATCTGGAGTGTATTTTCCATCCGCTGTAGGTTATGGGCACATATTCTTTGTCTTTTATTTATTAAGGGCAATAAATGGGGGGAAACTGGGTATAAGAAAAAAAAAAACTTTGCTACATATGGACTGTTTCTTCCAACTAATCAGCAGACTGATGGTGATTGGCTGGCGGCGCGGCGTTGGCCGGGCCCAGAATTAGCACAGCGCCCAGGTCTTTGCTACAGGCTGCACAGGTTGGCCGGGACTCTGCCGGGGAGCAGATGGCCAGCCAAAGCTCGCAGTCACACTTACCTTCCCCACTAAATCCCTAATCCCTCTGTGGACACTCCTCCAAGGCAGGTTTTGGAGGCAGAAATGGGGGTTACAATCTGGACTCGTACGTCGCTTGCCAACACGCGCACAACACAGAAATGCAAATCGACTTATTTGCGTTGTCCGACGGCCAAAGGAGCGCTTCTTGAGAGTAATTAAGATACCTTGGAAAATGTTTTTTTTTTAAAAGGATCGATAGTTTGAAATGGGGTGGTGATGCCGGAGCGAGCAACAGCGTGGATTTGAGCGTGTGTGTGTGTGTGTGCGCGCGCGTGTGTGTGTTTGCAACCCGTGTCGAGATGCCGGAATGTTCCGGGTGCCGACCCGGCCTGTTCACCGCCAGTTCTCGAGACGATCCTTTCGTAGTATTTGTATGAGTTATGTTTTTGGTCAGTCCCACTCGCAGTGACGCTTTCATACTGTAGGTACCCAGCCTGCAGCTGTTCTCCCTCTGCAGAGGATAAAAAAAAACAAACATGCGTGAGGTGCCGTGGAGCTCATGGGGCACGCTGGTGATATCGGCGCCTAAACGACACGCAGATGTTAATGTGCTGCTTGCCGCAGACGTGCCGCCCAGCTAAAACGGCCTCTATAACTTCGCTCCGGCTGATGTCTGTCCCACAACATGCCCCGAAAGCAGCTGAAACAAGCTAATGGCCCCCAGTGGCCTCCAAAGGAGCCGTCGCTTAACGGCAAGTGCGCTGAGCCGTCACGCGCTAATGTTTGTTTGTGCTTCGCTCCAGGAAATTACCCTTGCTTTTGTCTGCCTCTAGAAGGATGCACTCTTGGTTTCAGCGTTTGTTTTATCACTTGCGCCCATATTCGTCTTTCGCATATTGTAATGTACTGAGGTTCAGGGCCCCCACACTCCTTAGCCGGTTCCGGTACTTTCCTCCTGCTCTCATCGATCGGTGGAGCTTCTGTTTAGGTGGCACCGCTAGGTGACTCATGTTCCCCCCGTGTGTGCTTTTGGGATTGAGCCGAGTGGCATGACAGGGGGGGCAGGTTCTTTTGTATGTGTGTGGTTAAACGTGGTGTGTACCATGGTGAGTGAGGTTCCTGCATCACGGTGCTCATTTTCTGAATTCCTGTCCATGTACTTTTGAGCCCCGTCTGACCCCATGCGGACGCCAGCGAAGCGTTTTGCAGGATCATCACGGCACCTTAATTCAGCGTTTTTTATTTTTGCCGTTTTTTTTTTTTTTACACAACCCATCTGTGAAAATTAGGATCCCCCGGTGAATATTAGGAGCTGAAGTGATCCAAAAGCCTCCAGGAAAAGTGGACTGAACAGTGCCACCCCCGTTCCAGACCAGATGTCCCCCATGTCAGGGCTTGTGGGGTCACAGCGAGAGCTTGTAAAAAGGTCACGTGCAAACTGTAGGTTAAATTAGGTAATTGTGAATCTGTTCCCTGCGCCTGGCAGTGGGGTGGGTGCGGTGTACATTAATTAAAGGTCACGCTTGGCACAGCGGAGCGCATTAAATTGGGAGGCGATGCTCCCCCAGCTCTCCCAGCGACTGGGACCAGTTTACCACAAAGCCAATTTTTTTTTGGTTTGATAATGAAATGTATGATTTGTGCGTTATAATCTTATTTTTTATTTTACTTTTAACATCCTGTAATAGTAACGGTGCCATGTACTGCTCGTACTGCGAGCTTGACTTGTTACCTGCGAGCACGTCGACTTGTAATGAGGCGGCAGCGTGATGCTGTGTCCTGGTTAACTGGCCCTGGAATGCAGCATGCTATCAGAGGAGTAATCAATTAATCGATTAATGGACTGTTAATTGATTTTTGGGGGGGGTTAGAGAAAAGATTTCGCAGAGGGTCAGAGCGTCTGCATGACTGTCACTCGCTTTCTCGGTGTAACTCAGAGACAGGAGCTGTTTCCTGCTGCTCTTTCTAATAAATTAACCTACAGATGCGTCAGAGAGAGTCTGCTGACAGATTTGTCACCCGACCCTGGAGCTGCATTTTGGGTCACATCCCGCAGTGATACCTGTCAGCTGTCCCCCGCCTGTGGGATACCCGTGGGGGAGGGGAACATACCCCAGGTTCCCCCACCATCTGTTTGCGAGGCCTCGTCTGCTCCTGCGCGTTACCACCTGATCGGCCGTAACGGGGCCCACGTGATGGGGGAAGCTGCAGCCCTGCCGGGAGGGGTGGGGGGAGAGATGGGGGGCTGAACCGGTGAATTAATTGGCGCCAGATGAATGCTAGGTAAAGACTTTGACTGCTTCAAAGGGCTGGAAGGGATGAAGGTGCAAACCAGGGGGAACGGGACAAATATCAGCAGCTGGGTTATATGGATATTTTAGAAAAAGTGTCCATCATGATGACGCTGATACTAGCAGGCTATTTCCAGGCATTCGTCCTTAAGCCCTGTGCCACCCCCCAATCCCAGAGGAGCCCTGCGGACTGCCACCCCCACCTCCCCCCACCCCCCGCTCCCAACCCCATAAAGCCGCTTAAACTGGGTTTGGCGTTAATTCACTTCTATATATGCAGTTCTAATATACAGCCCTTAATCGTTTGGGCTAAAGGAGAGATTTACACTAGAATTACAGATTTCCTCGGAGATTAAGGCTTTATGATGAGCATCTTTTGTTAAAGCAGAAGGTTAACCCCAGAAAACATTGCACACCTTTTCACCGCGGAATGTTATTGTACGGGGAATCAAATTTACTGAGATGAAGGACCCTGTACATTTTGGGGTGAAAAATTTTTCAACTGAAATTTTTCAGTTATACTGGTATTAATTTATTTTGCGAAATGTCGGCTTTCTTGTAACAGCAGCAGCGATGTGATTTGCAGGTCGTCACGCGAACCTGGTGAGTCCACAACACAAGAGGTACGACCAGGCATCCTAGGAAGAGGCTTGGAATTTTACGGAACGCATCGGAGCGTGCGGCCTAAACTGGGAAGAGGGGCTGGTGAAAGGCCACGGCATTCAGGGATACCCAGGTGGAACTGTATGTGAGGAAGACCAAGGGTGAGGAAGACGAAGGCAGGGGATGCAGCAGGAGAGATAGAAGAAGGGATAGACAACAGGATATAAAAAAAGAAGGCAGAAAGAGGAACTTTGAATTTGGAGAGTCTGTTTTTTGCTTGGAGGGGCCGGTTTGGTCTTTCAGGGGCCCAACTCAAAATGTTACCCA
>JAABNX020000001.1:51131186-51159358 GCA_015163995.2 Mormyrus lacerda | reverse complement strand
ACGCACACATGTTTATATACACGCACACACGCACACATGTTTATATACACGCACACAAGTTTATATACACGCACACATGCACACATGTTTATATACACGCACACACGCACACATGTTTATATACACGCACACATGTTTATATACACGCACACACGTTTGTATTCATATGTTTGTGGGGGCCGTCCATTCATTTCTATGGGAAAAACCCTAATCCCAAAAATGACAACCTTATCCTTTATCCAACCTTAACTTTACCCATAAGCAACCAAACGAAATAGAAGACTTCTGGCATTTTTAGTTTTTGATTAGTCACAGATTTTCATAGAAATGAATTTGCCCTTGTGGATGCCGATAAAAATGGTCCCCACAACTTCAAAATAACAGGTTTTTATCACTTTGTCCCCACAATGACACACAGACACACACACACACACACAGAGCATGTTTATATTTGACAGCAGTAAATTTGTAGTGGAGGAGACAAACCACTTAACCCTGCAGAAATGCTCAAGCCCTCAACACGATAATGCAGAGGTTCCAGGAACCTACACCCCCCTTATATGAAACAGTGCAGATGTGATCCGGCTGGGAGAAGGAGACAGACCAAATCATCGCCTTGCAGGCTGACTAACGTGTATGAGCCCCCCCCCACCCCATTGCCGGGTCTGGAAACCAACCCATAATACTAAGCTGCATGTGATGTGTATGCACTGCTGTGGTTGTATCTCTATGCAGAGAGCTTTAATTAATGTGATTTGATGCTAAATGCTATACTTTTCTCAGCAAAGTTGCTAATGAGGCCTAAAGGTCATGCGGCAAGACCCGATTTGTGATCGTGTGTGGTCGCTGGACCAAGCGGCAGCATTCAAACAGCTGACTGGGCTGGATTAGATGATATCCGGATGGAAGTTAGGGTCCAACTGCCTCCTTCACATGCACTGCCCAGAAACGTGTGTGTGTCTGTGTGTGTGTGCGCATGCGCGTGCGTGACAGAATGAATAATCCACCCAAGTAAAATAAACACCCAGGACACCATGTAGTGTTCTAGTTCAAATGGTTACGCAACTCTGACAGGGAGGACATGTTGCGCAGGCAGACGGAATGGCGTCTTCAGCCATCGCTTTGGCAGGAACTGCATCGGCCGCCTTAGTAACTTAACACAAAGCGGTGAACTGCTACAGTAAAGCCCCGGCCTGTTCCCCTTCGCTTCCAGGCCATTAATTACCCTGATATCGAGAAACCCGGCACTCCAATGACCCAGACATGCCCTGCGCCCCTGTGGTCTCCCCTGTTTGACCTTTAATCCATTTCTCACTTTGTAAAAACACCTTGTATAACGTATTCAGTCTTGTTACGGCATGGAGTCCCCTTTTTAGTGAATCACTTCACGCCAATCTTACACACACGTGTGTCTGTGTTTGTTGGGTGGTGGTGGGGGGGGGATGTATGTGTATATTACATTGTGGGAACCAAATGTCTCCACAATGTGGTACAAACCTGTTATTTTGACGCTGTCAAATCAAAAAACTAAAACAGCCAAAAGTCTTGTATTTTGTTTGGTTACTTATGGTTAAAGATAGGGCTGGGTAGGGATTAAGATTGTCATTGTTGGGAATTGGAAATAGGGTTTTTCCCATAGAAATGAATGGACGGCCCTGACAAAGATAAGAATACAAATGTGTGTGTGTGTGTGTGCGTGTGTGTGTATGTGTGTGTGTGTGTGTGTGTGAAGGTGCCCGCTGCCCGTGCTGTTTGGTTCACATCAGGCCGAGCATTAACTGCTTACGTCTCTCTCCAGCAAAGCATTTCTTTTCCCTCTAACTTTTCCCAAACATGGAGGTGGGAAAAGCCAGAAACACCTAACATTACACTGGCGTGCAAATTCCAGAAGCCACTTAAGGGAGCCACTATCAAGAAGAATATATCTTTTGCAGTGTTTTTTTTTTCTTTTCACAATTACCCTGATTTGTTCCCACTTTGTTTTGTATGTTTTAAGGACCTTTCCCAGAAAAAGGTTTGAGAAAATGACCGCTATACTGTTTAATGCTCCATCACTAAATTAAAACATTATCAATGAAATTAGCGAAAGGGCAGGACCCTGGAAATATGCGCGTAACACAGCAAACAACAAGCATGTGTGTTCTGCACCTTTTGCTGTTAAGGTAATCGGATTTATATTGGACCTGCTGACCTGCCGTGACTCACACTTTCATCACCTACAGAAGGACTTGTTTGGTGGACCTTTGTGTAATTGCCTGCAGGATTGTAGAGTCTGGATACAATATAAACACAGAACTCTTAGCCTGCCATTTACGACTGAAGGCTTTTAGCATCGGTTGCGTAACATCACGGTGCTATGGTGAGCTGAGAAGAGACACGCTGTCCATTGTTATCCTTTAAAAATAAGGAGATGTGTGACTGATGCCTCCTGTTTGCTGTCTGCAATGCGAGGGAATGCATTGTCCACCGGGAAGGACCTGGAATAGATTCTTCAGTATTACTCAAATCTTTGCCTTCAGCTCCCTGTTTTTATGGTTGCCAGGACTCCTTCTTGTATTGCTCCTTGACAATACTGAAATATTCCAGATGATATGTATACAAATGCACTATGGCATCACATATAGCTATTTCATATGTTTCAATGAGAAATTGAAGAAGAGGATAGAAAATCTGAAGTTTCAGCCATTCTCTGGGCACTCTATCGTTTGTCTCTGATAAATGCCTGTTCACACAACTCAAGCACTCAGACAAGACAGAGCTATTAAAAGCTTGTTAAAAAAAGGAGAAAAAAACTGAACACATTATTAGATGTCATTTTCAGCTACTTTATGTGGATTTACATAATAGACAGATTTGCATAATGGCCGCTTGACATAGGCTGACATAACTCTCATTAATATCTTTCCGTGTTTTGAGGAAACTTAACTGAATTTGATGTTTCCTACATGTATTACGGGGAAGTTACAGGTACAGCTCCAACACATTTTTTTCCTGCATTGTGTGAATGAGAACTAAAATCAGAAATAATAAATAAAAAGAATGTCATGTGTATGGAAAGACTATATATGTTACAAGGAAAGGGCAAGGAGTATAAATGCGAAATAATAAGATCCTAATGGCCTCTGATCTAGCTAGAGATAGTCTTTGTAGACACTATATGTTTTACATTTTACTTATTTTGCCGAAGCTGTGATCCAAAGCAATGTACGATTTGGAAGAGTACAGTCAGACAGACCCTGGAGCAGTCGGGGGTTAGGGGCCACGCTCAGGGGCCCGGCGGTGAAATTACTCTGCCAAACCTGAGATGAGAAGCGACGCCCTTCCCTTCCCATCACAGGGGAAGCACCCTAACTTGCTGAGCCAATCAGCATCCCTAGAATTTAATAATTAATAACAAAGCTGAGTATTGCACAGTGAAACATTGTATTTTGCATAGTATTCAGCTGGAGACCTCAGAGTCTCTGTTGGGCCTCATCCCAAGCTACAACACTACTCCGTTAAGGCTATAGTGTTACTTATTAACCAAAAAATTCTGATATGGGTGGGGGTCAGTGCTGTACCCTCTCCAGCAGCCTACATAAACCACTCCCTCTTATCTAGTATGCATTTGGACTCACATGTGCACAGCATCCAACACCACAGAGAAGTAGTGTCTGAATACAGGGTGAAGGCCTTGAAATGTATTTCACCATGGTGGAAGCACTTGGAAACAAATCAAACAGAGTCGTTTAGAAGTTCGGGAGATGTGAAATGATCGATAGTACTTTATCCCGATGCGCACTATCAATACACTTCGTTTCAGTTCAAAAGCGCTTGGACCGATGGTTGGCAAACAGCGCTGTGTGCCGCGTACGTTTAACGTAGTACAGAGTATGCCGATACTAATTACTCATTGCTTAAATTACAGTGGGAGGCGAATTCATTCGGAGAAACTGGGCTCGAGTCCGCGGTCTGCGCTCCTTAAACAATTAAGAGAAGAGCCGCAACTTTTGTATACATGCAAAGTATAATTAGGAAAATCTGACGTCGTTTTAAAAGAAATATTCAATTGTCCTCAATTCCTCTATAACGTGAAATATACTTGTGCATTCCAGCTCCGAAAACCACTCGGAGTATGTCAAACGATAGTTTTTACAAAATGCTAGCATTATTAATTACATTTGTATTAAGAAAAATTAAATTAAGAAAATAATACGTATAGTCACACGCACTGTGGTCCGATCCTTCTGTGTGTGTGTAAAAAAAAAAACGAAAAAAAAACTGGCAGATATCCACAAAAAAAGAAATAGGAGAATGGAATCATTCCAAGAGTTTTACTCTAACACTGCTATATATCAAACCGTGGCGCTAACTGACATAAAAATGCAGTCCCTGCAGTGTTTTAGATATTATTTAAGGAGCTGCTGGTCAGAAAATGTTGCGTTCCGATCATGGTGGTATTGCATGTTTTATTTTATACTGTGTTAATTTTTTTTCCTAATATAGTTAATTTTCGGGGTACTTGCCTTGTCTGTGAATGCTGTTTACTGACCAGATAGAATTTTGTTTTTGCATGCCTGAATAAGTAAAATATCGGTTCAGAGTTCAAATGTTTTTTTAAAGATATTGATTTTTTTTGTAAATGTTTTTCTCAAAATTTATTTTAATAAGCTTGAAAAAAATGTATCCTTGGGCAAGTAGCAGCTACTGACATGATTCATATATATGCAATTTTTTATAGCTATTTATAAATGAAAGAGAGCCAGTAGTTTGCATTGGTGCTGGTGGAATATTGGCAGGGACCCATTTTTTGGTTCTTTTATTTGTTATGTAAAAATGTAGTAGCAATAATAAATAATGATCTTTAATATATATTTTACACAATATTCCGTTTTGTAATATGACTCAGGATAATCTGAATAATGCTATACTGAGACTGATTGGTGAATAACACTGATTACAATTACATTGTTATATTTTAACGGATATTTTGTGAGAACACGCTTTTCTGATGAAAAGGGGCAAAAAACTGAAGTTTCTCACCTAATACATAATTCATGTGATCAATTAGTGATTCTAACCGCCAAGTACGGAATTTAAATCAATTTCTGAAAATCATGTCTGGATTTTATCATTTAAATCGTAGCGCGATGCCGCAAAATCTGCCTTAAAATGCCGGGATAAAGTGCGTTTCTCCATGCGAGCCCCGTGACTTTCCCACCTAACGGCTCTAATTCAGGAATGGCAGGTGAAGGCGCATAACACATAATTAAGGACCTAGTTAAAAGGCGAGAGAATTATTTTCAAGTTTCAGGCTTTATTGTCACGTGTGTTCTTAGGAATACGGTAAAATTCTTACGCTATCGTTGCAGGAGAGGGGACAGGTACACAGCGGGACAGCCGGACAAACAGCAGTGCAATAAGAGATGGGGCAATGCGATACAAGTGGCTGATACATAGGGTATGGGAATAACCACGAAATTAGTAGGGTACTGGTAATGTGGAATTTTAAACTAAAATTAACATTTCTTCAAAACATGAGCAGTGTATTTCACAGACATGTCCCTCAGTTTCAGTACACCAAAAAAAAAAAAAAACATTTCCTCCATGGTAACATTAACCAAAAAGATGGCTGCCTTTGCTAACTGGCTCGACGTGATAGGAGAGTGTTTGCTGCCTGACTAACAAATGGCAGGCATTACATTCGGCGTGACTTTGAAGGGGGAGTCAGCTGGTGCCATTAGGTGCCCACGATCTCTTTAGCCTCATGACCCCCCCCCGTTCACGGGTTAGACCGTGACTGCACCCCCCCTCCCCGGTTGTCCTTATCACCTTATTATTTCACACTGTACCTGAGAGCAGCTTGGAACCTCACAATCAGTAATTGCGCCTTTAATATACACAAGTTTAAGGCCGTTACCCCCACCACCTCCACCACCAAACTGCTGTTCGCCCCCCAGGGAAGAGGAGCTGGCAGGCTCCAGTTAAGCCTTCATTATTATTTCTGTCTGTGAAGGTGAGTTTATTCCGTTTCACATTAACACCCTTCCCCCAAGCTGAATATTCCCAAGGCCCCCTCCGCTGCCCCCCCAGCTTCAGAGAGCTTGTAATGTGGCGGGAAATCTGGGGCCAGGTCTCAGGGCCTGTAACCTGCGGCACTTTTGGGGATCCCCCTTCCCGGGTAATTCATGAAGGTGGCGCAAATGGCACCGTCGCTGGGGCGAGTTGCAGGAAATCATAGTGCCTCTTCATTTCCACTCTTGTTTGAATGCGGGGGGGGGGGTGTTCACATGGTTGGCGCGGCAACGCCGGGACGCATTCATAAATAATTGCAAAGTAGATAACGATGGAAATCTACTATCAGATTGGCTTCATGGTGGTTTATGGACACCATCAAATGGCATTTATATAACTCAGCTGGTGACAGGCCAATGAAAAACAGAGCTTTAAAACAAGGGCTGTAATCATTTATGTCATCTGACCGTCAGCCTTACATTAATATTATGACCATATCCGTCTCGCCCATCTATAATGGATGCCAGCTGTAAAACGCTATTTGTCTTGACATCGCCGAGGTTATTGCCTTAATAATTTGGCCACACCTAGTTGTGACTGGCAAGGACGCAGGTCCATTATGAGCGGTGGCTGCACGGTGCGAGAGCAGGTATATGGTGCAGAGGGGGGCGTGGCCCCCGCACGATAACACACACCTGAGCTTGGAGTGGCTGCCGCCCCACCTCGCATAAATTCGACCGGCAACCGGCCGACAGGCGATTTAATCATTTCACTCCGGGAGGCAAACGGCCCCGTTAAAATGCAAATGTGCAGGCGGACTAAGACCTTTAAATGAGGGCGGCGGCGGTTTGGAGCCCAGCCCCTGCATTTTAAGTTGGTCCTTTTTAAGCCATATCCACAGGATAGAGGGGAGATCAAAGGCAGTAAGTCTTTGCTCTGAAAGCGTGCTGTCAGATATTATGGAGTAATGGTTCAGAAGGAGTCGTCTTGTTGATGTGGCAGTCGGCATGTCGAGTAGGTCTTGCTTTTAGCATGTTACACTTATGTGGGGTGAGATATGTATATAATCAAAATAAATCCCTTTGCAACATTGTGTTGTATGTACAATGGTGCCTTGTTTTATAATGGCCTGTTTATCTTGTCCTGTATCATCCAATGAGAAGTCCCTGGTTAACACCCTTTTTTGATTTGCTGTATGCTGATATCGACGTGCTGTCTGCATCTGATGTTTGCCTTTCTGGAGCCTCCCAGCCACTCTCCTGGAGGCTTGACTCATCAGCGCTGCCTCCTCGCCGGAAGCTGAACAGCAACAGCGCTTGCGGATCTTGCCATCGACCGCCGAAATGGGCCGAGTGTGGGAACTTTTGTTGGCCTTAAATTGCTAACAGCTGAGGGCTAGAGTGGAAAGTGCGGCCGAGTGCATATATGGCAGTAGAATGTGACGGTTTGACACGCTAAGGCTTGCTAGGCGTGACGACTGCAGGATGGTTCTTACCATAAAAGCACAAGCTCCTGATTACTCATTAGGCGCCGTTGTTGTTGCATAAACAGTGTTACGTGGGAATTTCTGTCGTTCCACGAATAACAGGTGGGAATTCCACGACGGGTCACAGGGAATGTCCCACCAGGAGCCCAAAATGTCAGACGTGGCTCTGAGTCCTGCAGGTAAACTGTTATGGGCTTCCTGTGGCCTCTAATTTGAGGAAGACGGCAAAGATGCCACCAGCCTGTATGCAGGGTACGATCTGGGGCGTCCCAGTGACGTTGACAAAAAGGGGGTTTCCCCTTTTGATAGCTGCTCACAAGTTAAACTGCATTGAGCCTGCGGTATATGAAAGAACCAGCAGCAGTCAGCAGAGCAGCCAGGTCAGTGCAGGGGAAAGGCGAGCCAGTGGCAGAAATTGATCTTTGCTAGAGATTAGGTGTAAGAGCAGCTGTGTGGACCTCAGGCGACCCTGCTGCCGTTCCCATGGACTGACCTCGCCAACACGTATGGCGTTTACGCGAGAGGCTTGGCGGACACACACTTTTCAGCGCGGCTCTGTTTGGCCTGTTCGATATGGAACAGCGGCACAGTGTAGGCAATTCTCACACAGTCCAAATATTTAGGAACGACTCCATTTCCAAAAAAACATAAATAAACGTTAGTAAGTAAGAGTTTGGGATGGTAGGCACAGTGCCGGGGGCAGTTTTAAGTTGGGCTAATAGCAGAACGGGAAAGGAAACAGTTCAGAAGGAGAGAAGTAAGAGCTAATGAAACCTTTGTGAAAGTGTGCAGTCACAATGAAAAATAAATGAACCATTTCATGTATAATTACATTCGGAACCTTAATTGAACCTGAAACATTTATACTGTATATTACATATTCAGGTTAAAGTGGCTGGCCGTTAGTGATGGTGGCACCTTGTTTTGTATTATTCATTCAAAATTTACTAGTAACCATTAGCTGCTCAATAATTTTCCGATGGATTGTTTTTTTTTGTTTTACTTAAATATACAGTATATGTTATATAAGAGTAAGAATTCATGCATAATGATATATGTTGTATAACAATAATATTTATATTTTCTTATTTTTATTGCATTACTGAAATTTTCCATACATTTCATGAAGTATTTATACCATGAGTTTAAAAGCTAAAGGTGATGTTAAATTCGGCTCCTAAAAAGATTATATAAAACGAGAAACATGCTTGATGATGTTTGTCTGATGATAATCTTTTTTGTGGTGTTCTTTACAGCCAAAACATTTGTATTCATCTTATTAAATTTTGAGAAAGTTTCCTTACATGCATGCATACATAGAAATTAAATATTGAAGACATGGTTAGGGATGTCTTGTTAATAATATATTTGAAGTGATGCATAATGTCTTGTGGGGGAAAAAATGGTGATTTATATTCATGGGATTTTCATTTCACATCCCCAGAGACCAGCCACCCATCCCGTTCTGACCAATCACTCGAGGACACAAGACGTCATCATTCGAACCGCGGCGGTCTGCTGTCCTCTGTGTTTATTGCTATTCACTCTCTGTCGCTATCAGTCCTGTAAAAGTATTCAGCTAAAAATGGACTTGGCCTGTAGTTGTCTGGCTGGAGTTTGCAGTCGTGAGCGTATCTACAGAAGCACTGGAATGTCTGACGGGGTGAAGTCCCCGCAGTTGCGCTCGGCGTCGAGACGGAGTGGTAAAGCGGCAGGCCTCGGGTGGCCCCAACCCCATGTGGACTATTTGGAGCTGAATCCAAGATGGTGATGTGGCCATTTTGGGAGGTGGAATTGGCCACTTTAGAAAGACATGTCAGGTCTTTCTATAACAGATTCTGGCAGGTCCTGGCATCGTTGACCGGTCCTGAGGTGTCTAGAAACGACTATAATAAAATAATAAAAAAACTTTTATTATCTCTGCTTTCTTTTGTTATGTGAGCACTTTAAAATTACGTTTGATGCCCGATTTGTTTCCCAAAATCTGTGTACTCTTTAGATTATATGAATACAATGTGACATGTAGTAGAGTCTCGCTGCCGTCCAGTGAAGAAGCTCACAGGCAGTAAGGCTGAGCTGTATAGCTGCTCATGTTCCGGGTGCTACATTAAGGTTTTGGCAGCCTACCTGGTTCTCTCTGGATCTGCTCCATTCTTAATGAACCCTTATCTTTCCCAGTTTAATCTTTCAGCAGATGTTTTTCTTTTTTCCTCTGCCTCTGTTGACATTTTTTTGTTTGACAGGATCCAGTTCCAGGTTCCGATGTCTGTTTAAAAAAGCGCGGAGGTTGTTGGCTTTAGAATTTCCTCGCTACATGTGCAATCCGCCTTTTTCCCAGGCTTTTCCACATACTTTGCCAGGCACACAGACTGACCTTTCAGGCAAACACTTTTTCATTACAAAATGTTCACTTTGATTCTTCTCCCATTTTGTGTCCATTCCAAACTGTTTACAACCCTCTAAAAATGAGTATGAATTATGTTTGTCTAATGGATTCCATTGTGGTTTCAGTCTAATGTTTGTTCAGAACAATTAGTTATCTTTAGTTGAAATTACAGTGACCTGAAAAATGCACTCCTAAGTCAGGCTGTTAAACAGTTTTTTTTTCCCTCCCCGTCTCAAAACAAACAGGATTGTGTTGCATGTGAATGTTTCTGCTTGCTTGTTTTTATTCAGACTGCACCTCTCTGCATCTCGCCATACAGTAAACAAGTTTATATGGAACCATCTGCTTGCTCAAGGAGCTCAGAAGTGTTCCTTGAAGGTACATATCATGAGGCTGATTTTCACGAATCCATCTGTACAATCCCATCACCGGTGGATATTTAAAGTCTGCATGAGTGCCGTGGTTGTAAAGGGTCTAAAGTTCAGATCTGACTTGGGGAAGTTTTGGGAGATTCACTGTAGACTTCAGCAAGGAAACAGCTCAGTGGGTTAGCATTCCATACCTGTGATTGTAAGGTCATCAGTTCAAATCCACTCCTGATAAGAAAGGAAAATAGCAAGGTCTCTTTTCCCTCGCCTGGACTAGGGTCAACCAGGGCCCCACCCTGGAGCCAGGCCTGGGGCAGGGGCCCGTTGGCTACATACCGGCTAGATATAGTCAGGCTCACCTCAACATGTAGCATGGGTTCTGAAACCAATCTCCTGGAGATGGGCTGGATGCTCTTTTCTTCTGTTGCAGCGGGTGAGTGGTGCCGGGCTGGGGTGGGACTACTGGTGACCCCACAGCTCGGTGCATTAACAACGTAGTTTACCCCGGTGAATGAGAGGGCTGTCTCCCTGCGCCTTTGGGTCGGGGAGATGTCCCTGACTGTCATTTGTGCTTATGTGCCGAATGACGGTTCAGAGTACCCGGCCTTCTTGGACTCCCTAAGTGGTGTGCTGGTGAGCTTTGCTGGGGGACTTCAATGCTCACATGTGCAATGACAGTGCGGCCTGGAGGGTGGTGGTTGGGAGGAATGGACTCCCTGGTCTCAGCCCAAGTGGTGTACTGTTATTGTACTTCTTTGCAATGCATGGTTTATCTATAACGAACATCATGTTTGAGCATAAAGGTGTCCATAAGTGGACATGGTGCGAACATGCCCGAGGCTACACGTTGATGATCGATTTTATAATCGTATCATCTGACCTGTGGCCTTCTGTCTTGGACCCTCAGGTGAAGAGAGGGGCAGAGCTCTCAACTGATCACCACCAAGTGCATGGTGAGGTTCTGCTGGGAACATCTGGCATGGGCTCCTGTTTGCCAGACCTTTAACTTGCACCTCCAGTAGAACTCCAACTGCATACCAGGGGAGGTTGGGGACATTGAGTCTAAATGGACTGTTCCGGACCTCCATTGTGGAAGTGGCCATATGGAACTGTGGCTGCAGGGTGGTCGGTGCCAGGTGTGGCAGAAACCTTCGTACCTGATGGTGGACACCAGAGGTGAGGGGGGCTGTCAAGCCAAAGAATGAAGCCTACCAGGAATTATAAGCCCAGGGATCTCCGACGGCAGCTAACGGGTACCGGCAAGTCAGGCGGAACGCGGCTCGGGCGGTTGCAGAAGCAAAAACACGGGTGTGGGAGGAGTTTGGTGAGGTAATGGAAAGTGACTTTTAGTCGGCCTCAAAAATATCAGGAAGGGGAAGCAGCTCCTGGTTCCTACTATTTATAGTGGGGAGGGGGTGCTGTTGACCTCATTTGGGGACATCACCCGGAGGTGGAAGGAATACTTTGAGAACCTCCTCAACCCTGCGTCAGAGACATCTATGCGCACTGCATTTGAGACATCTGAGGGCATGGAGCTCAAGGGGGCTGGAGTGGACTTGCCCATCACTGGGGCTGAGGTGGCCAGCGTGGTTAAAGAGCTACATGGTGGCCGGGCCCTGGGGGTGGATGAGATTCGCCCAGAGTACCTAAAGGCTCCGGATGTTGTGGGGCTGTCATGGCTGACATGCCTTCTCAGCAGTGCATGGAGGTCTGGGACAGTGCCGCTGGATAGGCAAACCGGGGTGGTGGTCCCCTTATTTAAGGAAGGGGACCAGAGGGTGTGTTTCAACTATAGGGGGATCACACTTCTCGGCTTTCCTGGGAAAATCTATTCTAGAGTACTGGGGAGGAGGGTGCGATTCAGGTAAGCTCAGATTCAGGAGGAACAATGTAGTTTTTGTCCTTTCCAAGGGAACCTTGGAGTTTGCCTACCCAGTCTACATGTGTTTTGTGAGCTTACAACCGAGTTCCTGGAGGTGGTCTGTGGGGGGTGCTTCGGGAGTATGGGGTTCAGGACCCACTACTGTGGGCAATTTGGTCCCTGTATGAATGGACCAGAAGCTTGGTCTGCATTGCCCATAATAAGTCGGACCTGTTCCCAGTGCGGGTTGGGCTCCACCAGGGCTGCCCTTTGTCATTGGTCCTGTTTATAATATTTATGGACAGGATTTATAGACACAGCCAAGGTGTTGAGGGTGTCCAGTTTGGTGGCCTCAGGATTGCGTCGCTGCTTTTTGCGGATGATGACATCCTGTTGGCTTCATCAGCTGGAGACCTCCAGCGTGCTCTGGGGCCGAGTGCAAAGCAACGGGGATGAGGATTAGCACTTCCAAGTTCGAGACCATGGTTTTCAGCTGGAAACGGGTGGATTGCCCTTTTCAGGTCAGGGAGGAGGTCTGGCCCCTAGTGGAGGAGTTCAAGTATCTCGGGGTCTCATTCACAAGTGAGGGTAGGCGAGACTGAGAGCTGGACAGACGAATCGGAGTGGCGTCTGCAGTTTTGCAGACGCTTAATCGGTTCATCATGGCTAAGAAAGAACTGAGTCGGAAAGTAAAGCTCTCGTTTATTGGTCCATCTTCGTCGCTACCCTCACCTACGGTCATGATCTATGAGTAATGACCGAAAGAATGAGATACAATGAAATGAGCTTGCTTTGCAGGGTGTCTGGGCTCTCTCTTAGAGATAGCGGGAGAAGTTCGGATATCCGGGAGAGTCTCAGAGTAGAACCGCTGCTTCTCCACGTTGAAAGGAGCCAGTTGATGTGCTTTGGACATCTGACATGGATGTCTCCTGAAGAGCTGATAGAGGTAGTTGGGGAGAGGGAGGTGTGGGTACCTCTCCTGAAGTTGCTACCCCCACAACCCGAACCCCAGATAAGCGGCTAGTAATGGATGGATGGACAGTTCAAGTCCGTGGGATGGCTGAGTGATATCACTGTTGGGCGCCTGGACAAGAGGCTCTCAACCCCAATCGCTCCAGCAAATGACTGACCCTGCTTTCTCAAAACTTTTGTCACTTTGAATAAAAGCATCTAAAACTTAATAGCAGAGATGTTGTTATATGGCAGTGACAGAAAAGCATTTGTCAAGTTAATGTGAATAGAACAAACGTCTTAACCATTACCTGGTGCCATTTACTTATCCACAGAGAGATGTCTCTGTGTTTTACTGGTGACCGTCTCCACTGTGTGACGCACTTCCAGGAATGTATGGGACCTTTTAATAATATCTCGCTGCAATGAATAAAACTGAGATGATCCCCTTTATTGTATGCTTTTGTTGGGACAATCCCACTTAATGTAAGCCATCATCGAGGTGATCCACTTTATTCAATGGCATCACCAGGATGGTCCCCATAGTCTACCCCATTGTCGGGTTTGTCCCCTTATTCTACCCCATCGTTAGGATGATCCCCTTATTCTATCCCATCATCGGGATGATCCCCTAATTCTACCCCATCGTCAGGATGATCCCCTTATTCTATCCCATCGTCAGGTTTGTCCCCTTATTCTACCCCATCGTCGGGTTTGTCCCCAAAACCTACCCCATTGTCAGGATGGTCCCCTTATTCTACCCCATCGTCAGGATGATCCCCTTATTCTATCCCATCATCAGGATGATCCCCTTATTCTACCCCATCGTCAGGATGATCCCCTTATTCTACCCTATCGTCAGGATGATCCCCTAATCCTACCCCATAGTCGGGTTTGCCCCCTTATTCTATGCCATGTTTCCCTCAGAAAATCCTGCAAATAACCTTGCCAGCCTACTAGAACCTGGTAAAGGGTTTGCATAAGGAGAACAAGGCTGGCTCAGAAACTAATCTATGCTATGAAGTAATCATTAATTATTATGTAGTGGATTCAAGGATGGGAGCAACCAGCAGGTGAAGAGATTTATATAATACCAGGGAGGAACTGGAACAGAACGTTTGGGTGGAACAGTCCATATGAGTGGATCCAGCGTTGATTTGTGTTTGAATCATGCAAATGGTTATCATTTAGAGTTTGCCTTTTTCACGACCCCAGTTCCCTCCCTGTTGGTCCATGGTACGTATTACGCATTCGATTGAGCTAATTTATGTCCATAATTAAACTAATTTAGCCTTTGTATTGAGGTGATGTATGAACTGATAGACCTGCATTTATAATCTATAGATATTTACACTTAGTAGCACGTTTGGCCTGATCCAGTTACATAGCTGTCTAAAAAATAAAAAATTGAAAGAGAGTCTATAGGTAGAGCTACTTTCATACACAATATCCTGAATTACGCTGATTTGTGTAGCAATATAGTAAATTTCAAGTGGAACAATGTATGGTTGCTACCTCAGGGTGGATTGCTTGCTTGACACAGTATTGATGCTGCAATCGGAGACGCATTTCAAACCAACTCAGAACCAACCAGGCCTGGAGGCCCGGTGTCGTCCTGTAGCCCCTGAAACCTTAGCAACTTTGCATGAACTAGGAGAACAGATCTGACCTCTGCTGGTATCATTTGAAGATATAAAGTGTTTCTTTTGCCCAATTGGTGTCGATCCCGATTTTTGGCACTAAATCGGCCATTATACTGCATTCCTATAAATGGTTGCCTCTAATTTGATCCTCATGAATCTCCTCTAGATAGGAATGGAGCTTCACCTGTCTCTTTCTGGACCGGGATGTGCCACAGCAGGCGTTGAGCGGTGGTAGTTCAGAGACGGTCAGAGTGCTTAATGTGCAATCCGTCAGAGCCCTGTTCAAACAGCGCGCCCAGAACTTCCTGCAGATGGGAGAAGCACTCTCTCGTCTGGCAGCTCACTGCAGTCCAGAAAATAGCAAAGGCAAACAGGGGGGGGCGTTAATGAGTTTGCCGAAGGTTATCGCACTCGCCAGAGACGGAAGCGTGTCTGCGTGCTGCGCTGCTAAAACTGTGTGCTCTCATAAGTAAGCTGACTCGTGTTGATCGGACTAAGAACAGTGTCAATAATATGAAATATAAATATTGTAAATCCCTCGTCTACTGAAGCAGAAGGCCAGCTGAAGTGTACCCATGTGACTGACTGGATTCTGGAATTTCTGCGTGAGCACAGTTCAAATCTGCTACGTGTGGGCCTGACCAGGACCATAATGAACAAGGCTGAGAGGATGCAGCCGGGTGGGTGCGAAAAGCACCTGACTCATGCACCAGTTGCTACACTCTTCTTTTTTTCATGGATCTTTCGACTCCTATTTATGTCGATGCCTGATTTTATTCTCCTTCAGATATTACTACATGAAATATTTTAATTTTGTGCTGTTTTCAAGAATTATTTTGATGATAATCAGTTGTAGGAATATAAATCTGCGATGTGCTACAAATTGTGTCATGTATCTTTTTTCTAAAAGCAGCCACATTTTTTATAAAATTGATTGATAAATTTTAGAACATCTTCTGGAAAGCCTATTAAAAAGGGCAACACAAAAGAGAAGTTTAAATATGTCAAAGGTGCGGAAAGGCGTTGGGTAATTGTGGATCTGTCTGCGTCCCCCGAGACACAGCTGGCTATCTTTTCATTTTCATCCAAGCAGTTTCAGGCATGTAAGATAAGCAAGAGCATGTTGAGAAGTTTTGTTCATGTGCTTCTGCAGTCACTGCACCGCTTGAAGCCTTGTGTGTCCAGCAGCCAGTGCTTCAGCTTCCTGCGAGAGCTGGCGTCACCTCACGTCAGAAATAAAAAGAACGGGTCGCCTCTTCGCCCTCAACACCACCCCCCACCTCCCGCCACGTGGTAGCGGCGGGAAACGCCAACGATGTTGAGTTATTTCGAGAGCTTCAATTAAAGCGTGCTTCTGGTGTGTGGCAGTGTTCAAAGTGACGGCTGATAGCCACAATAACACATCCAGGTCATTTACAGAAATTTCCATAAGTCCTCCAAAGGAAACCCATAAGGACAGATATATATACTTTCTGATTGATTATGTACGCTGGTGCAGATAAGTGGTGGAAATTGTGTTTAAGTTTAATGGCGTATCATCTACAAAGGTTGAGTGGGGGGGGGGTGGTCTCAAACGGCTGCACTGAGACTCCTCACTAAGAAATTCATAGGCCACCTCGTCTGATGAAGACGGCTCCGGCGTTCCTAAAAGACCTCGTAAACGGCATTTGTGAAAAGAGCAGTAAATCGAGTGGAACCCTTTGATGAACAGGTAACCTGCGGAGGACAGCTTAAACAGCCACTGAGTTTAGCTGGGATTGCCATTATTGACTGTCCACCTGACAGCTCGCTCATGCCGTCATTACGAGAAACAGATGTTTTCTAACTAATGACATGTTTATTTGCATCTGTTTGAGAAAAATAGTGCTGCTTTTCCCACCCAGGTGTCTAATGAACCAATTATTTGAATCGCACACCTGGTGGCATTTGACTGAAATGGAACGGTTTGCCTCATGGGGGGGGGGGGGGGCATGAGGACAGTAGAGTTCATCTTCACTCTCTAAGTTAATTCACATTTCTTTTGGGGATTTATTCATTTCCCCCCCTCATTTTTTCATCCGATACTGAGACGTATTCCTGACACGTCCCCTGAAGCTGGGCTCTAATTTGACCAGGGGGAGTGGGGGGGGGACTATGGCTGTAACCTGAGTGACATTGCAGTGCGGTGATGTGACTTTGTGGCACTGCCAGCCCCGTCTCCAGTTCTGCTGCGTTCCAGCAGTTTCCAGAGGCTGATGGCGCTTGTCTTCACTGTATCTTTTCCTCTTGTCTTTCCTGTCAGGGACATTGCTTTGCATTTGCGCTGCCTCAGACTGCATCTTGAACCCAGGACCACACCAGCGCCACTCAGGAGACCCATTTGCAGGTGTTAGGGACCTCCCCCAGTGTCTGCGGTGAATGCCAGAGCTTGTTGAGGGAAACACCTGTCATTGGAGCAGAGTTCAATTAATGTGGTAATCAATGTCATAAAGTGAGCTGCGGCCTGAGGCGGCGCCCTGACATGCCACAGATGCACTGCATTAATTAGCATTAAGGTAGGCAGACGTACACATAGATGACTGCTTCACAGAGCTGATTGAGTCTGGTTAGTTACAATGCACTGCCTTGAGGGATCAGAGCTGGCATCAGAACATCACTCTGGATACATTTCCTCGCTGTCAGCTGACCACAGGTACATGTGCTATGACATCATGCAAGTGTGCATGTCAGAGACACACTTTTAGGAAGCATTCTGTTGTTTTTATGATTATTCCGGGGCACTTTCTTTTACTCTAAGGCTCTGAGGCCGATCTCCGAGCGGCATGTGCCGAGTCCTCAGCATCAGCAGTGTCCCTGCAAATGTACCCGCCAATCCAGTGTTCTCTTCTGTTTCATTGATGTTGCTTCCACAGATTATTACAATTGTCTGCCACCTCAAATTTGAGCCGCTGATGTCGTCCCAGCCTGTAAGGATCCGCTTGGCCCAGACGCATGGGTAAGGATAGAGAATTAATTCTGTGGCAATTTACCAAATTTGCTAAGCTAGCTGCTGTGCGTGTCATGCTTGTTTCTGCCCTCTTAATAATAATAGTAACAAAGACGATAATTCCACATAATTCGCAAAACTGCCCTGGCCTTTACTGCCACATCAGGTACAACTGGGAAATTTCCGGTACATTAATATGTAGAAAATCATTTGTCAACGCAGTAACTATACAGGCAAATTGGGTTGAACTCGAGGAGATTTATGGTACAGGGTGCTAACTGCTAATTATGGCGTGTTGCCCATTTTACGATGCCAGTTTCCGCATTTGAATCGCGGCCAATGGGGTTAGACCGTTATGGTTTCTGAAAAAAAAATTAAAAATCTGCCCAGACCAGGTGGGATGGGAAAGAACATGTCATGTTCTGAGAAAAACGAGAAAACATATTTGAGGTGATTTTTAAAATGAATTCCAACTCATTTGGGGCAAAAAGACTAAAATGAAGCTGCTCGTTAACATTTTATTTATTTAGCTGGTGTTTTTGTCCAAAGCGACATGTTTTGTTAAGGTAAGATCTTTGGAGCAACTGAAGGTTAAGGGCCTTGCTCAGGGCCCAACAGTGACATCACTCTGCTGACCCAGGATGACCTTTGAACTGGTGACCTGCTGAACACAGGAACAGCAGGCTAACCCACTGGGCCACAGCCACTGTGATGGCCATAAGGGAATGATTTCTATGTTTGAGGTGAATCAGGTGAGAGGCCTCAAAATCAGTTCAGCACCAGCCAGGACATCATCTAAGGTGCTTTAAACCAGGGAGTGGACAGGGTTAGGGTTAGGATTAGGGTTAGGGTTAGGGTTAGGCCTGCACTGATACTGCCCACTTCACTGTGAGTTCTAGATTGAAAGGATTTGTTCTACATAACTGCCCGGGGAAGTACAAAAATCTAAATATCTTTATCATCCATGGGTCATACACTGAAGTGAATCTATAACCTTGGTTGTCGGGCAAAAAATAGCAATAAATAGGATATAAATACACTGCCCGGCCAAAAAAAAAAACGCAGCGGTTTCAAATGGCGACCTGGGCAGTGTATGTAAGACATCTAAACATTAAACATGACACACTGAGACATAGACACACTATAAGACAAGAAAAGAACTACCAGAAAACGCCAATGGAAGGTCTGACCTACAGTAAATTCGGCTGCAAAATGATGTTTTTTTTTATGCTGGTTCTGTGGATGGATTCCACCAAAACCTGTACTGTATTTTCTACATCCTCGAGTCTGTAAACATCATCCCTAACTGTGGCCCATTATTCCTGAAAAACATAGCTTCTTCCTGGTCATCCCATCAGCAGCCTGGTCCAGACCTCTCTCAGGAAGCTTCCAAATCAGTGCTGAAGATCCTGAGCTCCTATGTGAAAGCGTAATTAAAATGAAAAAGAAGCATAGCGTCTACTAATTAAACAGCACCACTTAATATAAATAACAATGGCTCCAATTAAACTGTTCACAGCGCCTTGTATAGTTGTCACTATCAGACCTGTTACCGTTTCCTGAAGCACCAATCAAGATGTGCAGTAATGGCACATTAAAAAGAGATTGAACATGATCAGAATGGCATGACCATCAGATAAATGGGCCCGATTCCTTATTAAACAATTATTTATATTTGGGGGTTGGTTCTTATCTCTGACGCCAAAGGGCAGAGTATTTTTTTTGAGGGTGGCTGGGGGGGGGGGGGTTCCGTGTTCAACAACACAGCATAAATGGATGGAACAACTTTTATTTCCAGAATTAGGAAATTATTTTCTTGATGAAACAATAATATTGTAAAACAATAATAATAATTCCTGAAGAATGTTAACCTTCTACTCTAACGCAGCTTTTTTGCGTCGTTTGCTTGAGTGGCTTTGGAAAGTTTCTAGAGCCTTCTTTGAGAAACATGATGTGCCCATGTATACAGTGGATGCGATGTGGCCCAATCAAAGGCTGCGGCTCCATAGCCAAGAGGCACAGCGGGGCTAAAGTTTGACGAGAGGGGTGCTCATTACCACCCCACCCCCCCAAGATGGGGCGCTCGTCTACCCCATGATGCTATAAATAAACAGAGCTGGCACAGGATCCAGGCTCTTAGGACGGGTTATTTACCGCTCGTGAGAGTGGTGCAGACAGCCAAGACCCCGGCTGCCCCGGGTTGTGCCTGCGGGGCCTCACTGAATAGACAGAAAGGAGTTGGCCAAAGACAGGCATACAGGGCCTCCTTTGAGTCACGCGGACGGGGATTTCAGTGGCCTCTGTCTCTGCATGCAGGCGGGGGGAAACAAAAAGGCCACTGTCCCACCACGCTGGTCTGCGGGCCTGCTCTCCCCCACCCCCCCCCCGACAAGAAAAAAGTGACTTTCTTATTTTTAGACCTGATCACGGCCGGACGGACATTGTTCCTCGGAGCACACCCCCTGGCATGCGGGACCTGACAAAGCCGCGCCTGTAACCTGCGGCCCCTGCAGCTGGGGGCCACCTGTGGGGCACATCGAATCAGGGGGACAGGGGCCCCAATGCTCTGGCACGGATGGCCCCCGGCTTTTTGTGAGGGCCATTCGCTGC
This sequence comes from Mormyrus lacerda, assembly GCA_015163995.2. Classification (NCBI taxonomy): domain Eukaryota; kingdom Metazoa; phylum Chordata; class Actinopteri; order Osteoglossiformes; family Mormyridae; genus Mormyrus; species Mormyrus lacerda. Next base: position 51,139,094 of record JAABNX020000001.1, on the reverse strand, counting down.
GGTCCTGCTCCGTGTGGCGGCTGGCAGCGTTGGTCAGCTAGGGGCCCTTTGTCTTGGCCGCTCACTCTGGACCCCAGTGTGAGCTGCCCGTCGCCCTGCCTGCTTATTATTTATTTGTTTGCCCATTTAATTGTTTACTTACAGGCTGGGAAAGAAGCGTTGTCCATGTACTTGCTTTCGAGTTTGTCACGCCACCCGTCTTTGGTCGGCAATCGCCTACTGGACTCTTCTATGGATCTGAGAGCCGCGACATGTCTGTGCGGAGACGTTTATCAGGCTTCATTGTGGCATTTTACAATGGACCTTCCTTTATTACCTGCCTGCTTTATTAATGCAAATTAATCATCTCAGGCTGCTGAGGCTTGTTATTATTTTATACACCTCTGCAATACTTCATAATTTTGATTTTATAAATTTAATCTGGAGAGAAGCTAAACCACATTGTTTGGCAATTTTAGGAGATTTTCTGTGAAATTCTAAACATGATCGACAGGAAAATCACGCTTCTCTCTGTGAGGAAATCTGCCATGCTCTTTTCGTGTTGACACTGAATTTAACAATCGTTTAATCAAACTCCGTAAAAGTGCCATTGGATGTCACCTTCGGAACTGGTGTGGAATGAAAGAGTAAGTTAACATTCAGTGTAGCTGGAATTTTGGCAGGGGAAAAATGTTTTTAACACATGCTAATTCTTCCAGCGATCCCTATAGGAATCTCCCAGAGGGGGGAAAAACCTTTACGCCGTGAAAGGGCATTCCAGATCTTTCTTTTGTCCCAGAAAGTCCCAGGACTGTGTCTACTTTCCGAAATTATCTAATTCGGTCTTTATGAGGGATTGTAGCCTCGGGTGCTTTTTGTGGGAACAAGAGATACTCTTGTTAGCTCAGAACAGGGAGATAGAAAGCAGATATAAATCATCATTTTCAAGGCAGAAAAATTCACTTATGGGTCACAGCTACGTAATTAATTTCATCAGAACACGGCCCGGCCTTGTCGGGAGCTTCCATCCACAAGAATGCGGCCTGTCTTGTGACTCTGGAGGTCAGAGGAGGGAGGGAGGGGAAATGACATCACCGACTTTGCACGCATTATGATCGGGACACAGTAGCACCTTGTGTTCCTGCTTTTTCCCACTCGTCTGAGGGCCGTGGCTGTTCTATGCTCCTCGGAAGAATACCTTTTTATTCTGGCCATTCCCCCAGCTGCGGTATGGAGTGGGGAAAATGCCACTCTATATCATGATGAATGGTGCTTGACCCTGGACCTGGTCCCCCTGCATTTCATGGAATCCCAAATTAACATGAGAGCCCAGGCATGGGACGCTTGTTATCCTGGGATTTTTAGGGGGAAATGCGGCTAAAGTGATGTACTCTGATCCTGACACCATTAGGGTAGGTACATTAAATGAAGATGCGCCACTGCCCTCGCTCGATCAAGGGGAGCATGCACCTTCCCTGCGCGGCAGAGTCTCATTCCCTTGCTGCAGGTCGCCCGGGTGCCTCTTTGTTTAGTAGCTGAATATGATTAATTATACAAAGCAACAGTTATGGCAGGATTAACAATTAGCCGGACCTGTCAAGTGGCGGCTCTGAGACGGCCAGCTAATTGAACGGCTGGTAGCCGATTGTGTCCCCGAGCAGAGCCGCCTCTCTTTCATCTCCTCCGTGAGACGGAGTCAGTCCTCCCGAAATATCCACACCCACAGATCGTTCCATACAGGCTCATATTATTTCAATATTTGCTCAACCCGGCAGGGCTGATACAATTTTTTTTTATTTGACAGATCAAAAGTATTTTTTCTTTTTAATTTTGCAAACAACTAAACATAATATCACATAAACACTGCAAGCTCACTGTTCACCTCCTGTAAGTTAATTAAAATGCCGATCTGGCATTGCTCGTAAAACAAGTAATTATCAGATATCAGAAATAGCCTTGAATTAATTTTTAAACACTTTCTGTTCTTTTAATTATAAATAAGAACAATGAACAGAGCCAGATTCTGTTTGAGGTCACAGACTGGACGTAAATAAGTAAATTCTGGCCATCTGTCCACAGATTAACACGTCAAACGTAAAGAAGTCAAGAGGTTATGAAAGGAGATGGGAAATCTCCGGAAGTTTCTAGAGCTTTTCAGACTTGCGGACATTTCAGAGAACCACATAACCCGAAACCCGCAGACCCCGAAAGCACGGAGCTCATTCTCTGGTCCGAAGAGTCGAGTGTGGGCTTGGGAAGGGGAGCAGATGTAGGGGCATAAGAGGAACCGTGCCCACCGTGAAAGTTCTGGAAGGCAGCCGGGGGGAGGCGGGCGGTGTGACTGGGAGGAAACCTGATTGTTTGTTAAGAGGCACAGGAGGGGCATGGACGTGGTGTGAGGCTCACATGAGAATATCTGACAGACTTCACTGGTATGAAAACCTCTCTTTCTTCGGAGCGGCGGTATCTGTGCCCGGCTGCCCCGACCCCTCTCAGGACATTGTTGGAGTAGCCAGTGTTCAAAGCGGGCCTCCAGAATGGAGTCACTCTTCATTAATACCATGTAATGAAATTAGAGGATGTTAGTTAACTGGTTTCAATCAAACTGACTTGGCCACTTCCACGGGAGACAAACAAAAAAGGGGGGATCTTTCTAAAGATTCTATGTAATTCGATTAACGGCGACTCTATAGTGGGACAGAAATTAAGGCTTTCACTCGTAAAAGGGCGTTAAAGGAAGGAATTTCTTTTTGAATGGAAATGCCCTTTCTGAGCATGTTTGTTGACTTGCCCTTGTGGGGAATCCCCCTCGCTCATGCACTTTTTGTGTTTTGTTAAGCGCCGGGGGCATAAAATGTTCTGTACAATCCACACTTTTCAGGCTTTTCCTGTCAGGGTCAGGATGGAAGATTCTGGGCGTTTGATAACACGCCATTTTGGGTTCCCGGCACTGGGAAGGATCAAGAGATGAGAGAAAGAATCTAAACACGAGTGCAGCTGCTACACAGCCGAAGCCGCTTTACACGCCACAGCAAACATACATCAGCATCTATTCACCGACGCACGTTTGTGCGGCAAACGGACATTTTTAAAATTAGTTTACAATTTGTTTTATGTCATTATGAAATGTAAACTGCTCTTGCATTTGCCAGTAATGCTGCTCCTGTTAAATCTTTGTAGCATCGCTGCTGAAGACTGATGCCATTTAAAAATAACTTGAATTAATAGTCTCTGAAGAGAACTGTGAATAATGATACATATTTCTAGTTCTGACCTTAGATCAGCGAGAGCATAACCTGCTTTCTCCCTTCTAGAGTGTGCACTTCTCATGCCTGGAACATACCAAGCCGATTGCAAAAATTCAGCGTCAACTGAAGCTGACGAACACTCAGCTCCGGTCGATTGTGAAGATTTGCACTGGAACACACCGAGACAAACGGAGACCTCAGTCTAACCAACGACCTTCGACACCACTGTAACATACTCAATCGCACAAAACAGCACCCACGGAGACAGTACTGCACACACTGCCTGACAGCCTGTCACTGACAGCCCGACGGCTTCTGACAGCCGAAAATCGGCTTGTTATGTTGCGAGCTTTAGTGTCGTGATGCTATCTGATAACATGCTAATGCTACCCGGGCCCCAAAGAGGGCGGCGAGTTGAATTTTCGGCCTCTGTCATGTCGCATGTGCCCACAGAGCAGACGTCACCGGGCAGGACGCCTCGAGGAACTGTATAGGAATATGCGGTGTGCCCCCCCCCTCCCCCCCCCACGCTCATGTGAGTGTGAATCGTCACTCTGCAAACATGTCACTGTGAGTCACATTGTCATAGCGTGCTGCCTGCTACTCATTTACTGTTTTTACATGAATTATGGTGCATTGTGGGAAACACACAAAATGAGGCTTTTATCGTTAGCGGTAGCTTCTGGCAGGCTCCTCTGCCTATCTTGTAGTGGAGAGGGAGCTCTCAGCCTCTGCCTATGCTATCGGCCCCTGCTAACGGCCGTGCCCTGTCAAGGTGAAGTGGAATAAGCTCTAATTGCACAGTTTCCCTGGCATATTGTGGCCTCTTCATGCCTCCAGGCCTGGCTCTGTAGTCGTGCTCCACACACAGCTAAAGCTAATAGCTCTGAATTACTGTCTACTGCTATGCATAATTCTTCAGTGGTGCATTGTGGGAATTAATGTACCTGACATGCAACAACAATGGCTGCCACCCCTTTGTGTTCCTCTTTATATCTAGTTGCATTCCTAAAGATGGCATTATACAGAGAAATCTTCTGCTTCCTGAGGGGGGTGACTTCTGGGGGGGGGGTCTCTGTGCCAAACCTCTAGGTGCAGGAGGCTCTTAGCGGAGCCTGATGATAGTAGGCAAACATTAACATAATAATTAGTGTCTTGTAATTGTTTCATTAAAACCAGTTGTTCCATTTCTCCTCATGTTTTCCCAGAAGAGGAGCTGAATTTGGACGGCAGCCAGTGGGAGGACATCCACGTTGTCACCAGAGTGTTGTGTGTGTACGTGTGTGTGTGTGTGTGTGTGTGTGTGTTTTCCCCTCCTCTCCTGGAGCTGCCAGCACTGCCGTTCTTGTACTGCACCTTTCAGACGTTTCCTGTAGCACTCCACCACGGCGTGTTAGGCCACATTTGGAAAGCGACAATCTCCACCATGTATGTCTTTAAAAAAGGACTCTGCCTTCCTGATCTTGGGATGTGAGAGGTCTGCTCCGCTGCTCCCCACGTACTCAGATGCTGTCACGTCTGGTTCTTGGCATCCCCAGCAGTGGCCAGTAGCCGTCACATCCTCAATGAAGTACCACAGTCCTTCTTTAACTGGAAATGCAGCAGTGTGCTTTCTTTAAAGCATGTACACTTCATGTACAGTATTCACGTTGCTGTGGATAAGCTTTTAATGCTAAAGGCTTTTCTGTGTTTTTCATGTTGATTTTCAGAATTTATCTACTGACTATGGATGGCGACATCTTCCATAGCTTCAGCTTGTGTCAAAGAGCCGCCTATTCTCTACGCATCCATTAGGAGGCGTAATACCCATTGGCTTAGAGAGATCAAGCGGCAACCGATTTCTTGAAGGGGGGCGTGGTTTTCAGCGGCGCTAAATAATACGGGTGGGAAGCACAGCATTTTATCTCGGGGAGAACTTCAGAGAATGTTTCCCAGAGATGTTAATCACAGTGCATCAAATCGAGATAAACGATCTTGAACGATACGGATCAGTGCAATTCTGCGTCCTACTTGGGGGGGGGGGTTGCTGAAGCATCAGCATTAATGTCTTTTAAGGGAGATCTTCTTATTGCACGCAAACAAGCCCCTTTGCCCCCGATCGTCGCCTTTCGATGCTTTTATTGCCTCTTGAAAGAAGGGCAATCTTTACCCGCGATGGCACGGCTGCAAACATAAGTAAACAAGCCATCATACATATGAATGTATTTATTTGTTTCCCAACAGAGTGCCGGTCCCGCTCACAATATTTCTGAGACGCTCTGAAAGGCTGTGATTGATAGCGGTGCGCTGCAATTAGCCTCCTGAGCGACGCATACACCCTGGCATCCGGGGTTCACGTGTGCAGATTAAGTTTGCGCCGTTTTGGAATTAGGCTGATCATCCGTCACTGCGACAGGCTTTTCACGTGATGCTCAGAGCCGTCGGATTCCTGAGAAAACTCCGCTCTCCCCTCTTTCATCTTCCATAATATATATGTGTTAACAAATAAATGTAAATAATATGTTAAACAATGACCTTTAATAAAGAAAAGCAGAGTTCTGTTCTCCTAGTACTATGTATATTTGATTGTTTTTTAAAATGCTATTCCTATTAGCCATTGGCTACCATATGAGAAAGAACTAAAATAAATGATTATTTAAAAAATTGTTTCAAATAGTTATGTTTAAAAAACCTCCCACCATCATGGCACTTGTCACCCATCCATCGCTGCTAAAAGCCAGACTACGCGCTAATACAGGCCTGTTGGGGGCGCCGTAACACGTCATCGATCCTGGACCACAGAAACCCAGTCGCCCCCGAAGCAGCCCATATTTCTTTACATATTCATGTGTTTATCGGCACGGTCCCGGAATGTGGGCGGGGTGGCGGCGCGGGCCTCTCCCATGCGCGGCGATAACGCTAATCCTGTTTACGTTCAACCACTCCTCTTTATTTATTTATTTTATTTGTAATATGACACCTCTTGAAATTTTTCCTGACTTCGAGGCAGCTAAGCGCGGTTACCGTGGACTCAGCTCCAGCGTTGGAGCGGGGCGGGGGGGGGTTGGGGTGTTTTAGGGGAACAGGAGTGAGGGGAGAGATCGCATATTAAATTGGCTGTGAATATGTAAAGTGCGCCCCCCCCCCATCCCCAGCACGGTCAGGAGCCACGGGCAGGGAATTGGCAGAACTATCTGTCCTATTGACAGCCTCCCCTGTGGTCAAATAGGCCCTGCCACTGCAAAACATGGATTAATCTGGGTTGGTGGGGGTGGACGGTGGTGGGTTGGGGGGGTGGAGGGTTCCACAGGCTTCTTCAGGGGGTGGCAGTGATGTCAACAATGTGGCATCTGTCACTGCAGGCCACTGCAAAGGGGCTGCAGTGCTGAGGAACCATCAGATTAACAAGAGCAAAACTGGCCTGTGAGGCGGCCGGGGGCCGCGTGCCAGGGGTCGGGGGCCGGGGGTAGGGACAGGGTAGCCTAACAGGATCTACCATCCTCTTGACATTCCGGTTCCGTTCCCCTTTCTGTCATATCTTTCCTTTTAATAATGACCTTGTCTATCGCCGAGAATGGAGGTGGCTAGATTCTTACAGGGGTGCTTTGGTGGGCCAGAGGTTGCGGTTTGGGCTCACAGCTGAAGCACGTTTTGCTAAGAAGGATGAGGCACCCACAGCTCCATTTTCATGCAATCTCTAAGAGCCCTTTGAAGGTCTGTCAGAAGGGGTACATACCACCAGGCTGCTACTACAGATTTTTCTACCATGTTAAGAAAAAAAAACGTTATTTTTCTAAGAAAATTGTCACTCATGAGGACATCTGGTGTCACACTTTTTGGATCCTGGACACCAAATTTGTGTAATCATGCACTCTTCCCTACTTGCTTATTTTTTTCCAGCTAAGCCTGACTAGTTAACAAATGGAGTTTTAAGTGTTACATGACAGCACTACACTATTGGCCAGAGGAGGACCTTGTTAATTATACACGCGTGCATCATCTTCATCCTTCTCTCCAAGAAGGATGCATCATGTTTTTTTTTTTTATTTTCTGTGCAGGTTTATCACTGCTATTTCCATTGTTATTCAGTCCAGACTATATCACGCTGCCATTATGTAGCTGTGACATACGGCACGGACGGCTTTCTGCAGGAAAAGCGCTGTTATTTAGACATTAAGGTCTTCCTGGAATGAAAGAGTCCGCATTCCATCACGACTCCTGCCCTGTGTAGTCAGAGGGTTCCCTCAGCTTTGGGCACATGGTGAACCCACCGCATAGCCAGGAAGAAAATGGAGATAGCTGGCAGGATGGAAGTGGTGAAATCCGGCAAGACAAAACTGGTGATATCTAGCAGGATGGCTGTGGTGATAGCCTGCAGGAAGGAACTGCTGACTGAAGTGGTGATATCTGGCAGGACAGTAGTGGTGATAGCCAGCAGGACAGAAATTGTGATAGCAGGCAGGACAGATGTGGTAATAGCCGGCAGGATGGATGTGGTGATATCTGGCAGGATGGCTGTTGTGATAGCCGGCAGGAAGGAACTGCTGATAACCAGCAGGACTGAAGTCGTGATATCTGGCAGGACAGAAGTGGTGATAGCCGGCAGGATGGCTGTGGTGATAGCCGGCAGGACAGAAGTGGTGATAGCCGGCAGGATGGCTGTGGTGATAGCCGGCAGGACAGAAGTGGTGATAGCCGGCAG
>JAABNX020000001.1:51110156-51120891 GCA_015163995.2 Mormyrus lacerda | reverse complement strand
CAGTTGAAAATAATGAACAACAACAACAATAATAATAACAATAATAATAATAATAATAATAATAATAATAATAATAACGAAAATAACAATAATAATGATAATAATGGAAGTGACTGTCCATACTGAACAATTTTAGACATTTTTATCAACAACATTCCACAGCTTATTAAATATCTCCATTCAATGTTCATTTTCCTTTATTCCTCAATTTACATTTCCAGCTGGTGCTTCTGTTGTTAATAAAACAAGAAGCTTGTTATTATTTTTATTTTGTTCCTCTTTCTCCTCAGAGAACCAGCACTCTGCAGTGGGACCACGGTGCCATGTGCTGAGCACCGTACAGACTCACACAGCGAGTAGCACACAGACCCTGGACTTTTTCCTCTTACTGAAGGAAAAAGTTGTGCTTTGTTGGATTATCATATTATTTACTTGTCATTTGGTTTGCAGAACAGTCAAGCTAAACAGTGAATTTAAACACCCAATAGATAATTGTCAGGCAGTTATTAAAATTATTAATATTAAAAGGAAAACATAATTTTACTGCCTTGTTTGTACGGTTCTAATGTGACCGTGGATAATGAAGACAAATTTTACAAAGCCAAATTATAAAAATTTAGTTACCTTATTACTGCTTGATAAAAGCTAATGGTACCCACTTCCTGTGGCTGTTGCCTTTCAGGATGCGAAAATCAGTTTCTGTAATTAATCTTTTTGCTTGACCTTGCGCTGTGATTCAGCGTGGGCTGGGCTGGATGGGGGGCTGGATGGGGGGAGGGAACACACACGGGCTGCAGCGACGACAAGAACAGGCCAAGCTGTGTGGCGTTCCGCTGGGGCCCCCTCGGTGGGAGGGCAGGCCCCGTCTCTCCCAGAACATGTTCCGTCTGCACGATTTGCAAGCCTGGCATCCTTACAGGCATCTGCTGCCCATCCCGATGCCAGCGTGCCATATACGTACAAACATCTGCTTCCCTGCACTAAGCTTCGGGGGGCAGGGGGGCAGCATGCCTGACAGGTCCGTGTTAGTGGGTCCAAGGCCTTGCCAGTCCTTTACACCAAATCCTTAATGCTTCCTGTCAAGCCATTAGCCGCGATGCGATCTGTGCTGACTCCCATTCAGCCGTCAGCCTGCACCTGTGCTAAAGGCAGCTGTTTGTTTTCTTAAAGCCCACTTAATGTCCGTTTAACTCAATTTGTCGGGAAATGTAGCGCAAATTTCCTCTTGGCCCGGGACCTGTCCGAGGCTACGGGCCACGGAATGGGAACGGCCAACGTGTCCTTAGATCTGTATGCAGGGGTTCAGGAGTGCCTGTCTAGTTCTGCTGTTCCCTGCGGGCTGGGCTCTGGGAATCGGGTTTCATGTTTGGGTTATTTGGGGGTTACATAGGTATTCATGCAGCTTGTTTCACTCTGGCCATTCTCAGAATCATACTAATATCCACCTTTAATCTTTTTTTCGCTACAAGAAAAATTCTAGTCCTGAACTGATGCTGTAGTGATTAGCTGTTTACTAGTTACCACATCCTTAAGGTAACCAAGCCTCAAATGACTGATCAGAAAGTGAGAAAGAAAGTCAGGGAAAAAATAAGTGATTTATTTATGCTCGTTATTTTTAAGTATCTGTGTTTATCCTACTTTACTGACTGTGGCGGGCCGCTGTAGGCTTAGCAGAAGCACTCCGTAATAACCACCCCCCCCCCCACTGCCACAGAGCAACTTAACAGCAAGCCTACATCTGTTCAGGTTCCTCACGTGTTTGCTTAGAAATTGGCAGCAGTGCATGACCCCCACACTCGCCAATAATCCCTGATAGACTGCGGATTTACCAAAAGGTTTATATCCAGAGATAATCAATCTGGGGTGGGAGGGGAGTTTGGCAGTGGTTACTGTGCAGAGGGCAGGACCGGTGTGTTTGACCGGAGGGAACCCGTCCTCCCCCTGCTCCTCCCCGTCACAGCGAAGCGGGATTGCCGACATCTGCCATGCCCTGAGAGCTCGGTGAGCAGGAAATGAGGTGTCGCCGCGAGCGGCCGTCCGCCATCGTCCCGGCATCCTAATGAAGTGTCTGTGGCAATTGTGGGGGAGGCCGGGGGCAGCTCTGGATGGCATGGTAACGCACGACTAGGCCCCCACCCCCTCCACTTCCCAACATTGCCAGGCTCCCATCTGCCCACACCCGACTGGACCCAATGGGACGGAACATGCATGGTGTGCTCTGCGGGGAGAGCTCGTCAGCCATTTTAGCACGCTGCTGAAGCTTCTGGTGACCGTTACCAGGCCCCAGGTGTGTTTGTCATGCTTTTTTTTCCATTCTGCATGGCTCTACACATGTGTTGGTGATCCTGCTGTAACGTGAGTCTAGTCAGGTCAGGGTCCTCTCTTCTATATCTACCTTTTGTGAAGGTTCCGATACATCCAAGGTTTCATGAAATGTAGGAAATTAGAGCTCTCTTCTCAACCACTTTCTTGAAACAGCATTTAGATGAAAAGTCATTCTGGAGACATGATCGAGGATCTGGGAAAGGATCTTCCATTTCAGGAACGGCTTGTAATGAATCAGGTGAAGAGTACTGTGTCTCTTGTCCAGGCTGCATCGTGTTTTATTTCTGTTGGGTCAAAACAGCTCGTTCCAAGACCGGGGGATTTAACAATTTGTCTGGTGATAAGTGATAAGTGATAAATGGCCAACGAGTGACAACTGCCGCCTTTGGCGTCTTTCTGGCTGCAGTGTTGGCGCGTGGAATCAGATAGTTTTGCTGTAGGTGTCAGAACACGCAGTTCTTTGTCAAAAGCCCAGCTCACTCGTAAGTGTCGTGAAGGAGAGGCTCAGCAACGTGAAGTTGAAAGGATAGGGGGCTGCTGTCCTTCTTCTGCCTGTGTAATTCTTGCCATCTCGCAGCACAGGTTGGAATTTGTAAATATAAGAGATAGAAGCCCATAAGTTGGTTCTTTGTTGGGCCATCAGTACTGCACCTCTCTCTTTAAGCCATGCTGTCTCCTCTTAAGCTTAAAGATCCCTTCAGGTGGTATCTGGCCTTTGATATCAATGTAGCACACAATTTATCCATTACTTTTAGCTTGTAAGACATTCAAGTTACCCTTTTATTTGGTGTGTTTGCTCTGGAACAGAAGAAGCTCTGACTGGCTGTGCTAATTTCCCAGATCTGCGTTCCCGAGGCTATACACCATCACACGCTACTAAATAACATTATTTATGTAGGCTGTGCCCCAGGTGAGTCGGCCACTGCTTCCTGTTCCCTGACTGAAGGAATAGCAGCCTGACTGAATCATAGATGCAACTGCTTCCCAGAGGGGTCAAAGATCGGAGCTGATCTTCCCAGTAAGATGGTTGAAATTCACACAATGAACCATTCACCTCAGTCAGCCTTCTTCACCCAGAGTCTGCTTTATGTGACGAGAGACATGGTGTTAAATGCTAAAGGGTGCTGATAGCAATCAGCTGAGCTGCGAGTGTGAAGGCTTGTGCTGGAGCAGAGGTATCTCAAATGGCCTGTAGCGTGTCATTGGCCATCCCTGGTGTTTCCCTGCCTTGTGTCATATGCCGCCTGCCCCCTACACGGAAGAGGGAGCAGAAGATGGATAGATGTAATTACCTTGTTTGCTGTTGTAAAATGCATAGATCCATAAGCACATTGTCCTGTAGATACTGTAGTCCAACCCGGCATAGAAAACACCTCTCTGAGAACCTTTAGCTTTATGTTTTGATTCCATCTGGGCAGGAGACAATCCAGGGCACCTGTAAAATTTGCATCGTGCCTGCAGTGCAGCCGCTAACAGAACAGTCACATAAAATGGGGCCTGTACCAGCAGCGGGACTGAGGGCAGACGGTCCCGGCCTCGTTACAGAGCAGGCTGCGTCCGCGGGCGCTGCGGCCAGCACTGGCATGCACCATCCCTGCTGTCACTCAGAACAGAGCCTCCAGCTAGATAATCAAGCCCGACAGTCACCTACAGCAAGGTGTTCAGTCATGCTGAGACGAGCCGGCCGGGGGGGGGCGATCATCTGGATAACCGTCAGACCATTAATATTAATGTCCCTAACAGAGATAGGGGCGGCGAGCGACACGGGTTGGGCTGGGGTGCTGGGGGGGAGGGTGCTGTTCACCTGGCAGATACAATAATTGCACTTGTAAGGACTGACAGTTGCGATATGCATCTAGAGTCTTTGGGAAGTGGCATGCCTTTGGGAGCGATCCAGTGCGAGCAGATTGGATTCCCGCCCGGGAATGCAGGTAGCCGGCTTGACTCTCCTGTCACAGTGGAGCCTGGTGTCGCCCCCCCAGCCCATACAGAGCGAATCCAGTCACAGCTAGCGTATATCCGGGAGCCAACTCAGGCCTCATTCCAGAAGAAAGACCCACAGGGAAGAGCCTCAGGGGAGGTCCAGCTGGGGATGTGGGGTGGCCGCAGTTTGGTATGGAAGTGTTCCTTTTGCGGACCAGGAACGGCCGTCCGTGCGAAATCCCAGAGTCATTCCAGAGCATGCAGATTGCATGTTGCCTTCACATCATGCATCACCATGTGACCGAAATTGTAAATTCAGTTCAACTCAACAGTAAAGTGATACCGTGAAATGAAACGCTACTCTACATGTCCTTCTGGCCACCGGTAAACACAGATTAAGTAGCTTCCAAGACAATAAATATGAATACAGTTATGACAATGAATATGTAAAGACATAGTATAATGTAAAACAAACATATAGTCCGAATGAAACATATAATGTGAGTATTGTGAGAACTGTGCTAAACCTCTGTTTTTGATTTTGATTTGAAGAAAGTAAACATACTATTATGGCCATTCCGATCCTTAATGGTATGAAGAATGTTTCAAACAGAGTAATGTGGGACATCACGGACAACAAATTCACGGTGACTCACCAATGCTTATTGACGGACGTTCACCATACTCAAGGATTCCACGGCTCATGGCGAAATGAGGTAAAACATTTTCATGGGGTTAAGTGCAGAATCAGCTCAGAAGGGGTTGAGGGGCCAGATATGACCAGCTGATGTATTACAACATCAGCAGAAAGTACAGATTTCCACATAGCTCTAAGTAATAATTTGTAATGATCACCCTGCCCCCCCCCCGCCCCCCGCACACACACACAATAGCAGCACTAAAGTGATCTTGATGAATATCAGTGCTATACAGGTAGTTACCTTTCATACCGGTGAGATTAGCTGCTCCTTGGTGGTCACAGAGGCTTTATTTGCTGGTGCCGTAATAACAGCTGGGCCCACATGAGTCCCAGTTCATCAAACGCCGTCGTTTGTCATGCAGGCCCCCAAATTGCTGACTCAGGTCAGAGTGTAATGACGGAGGACGTCCTCACGTGACACTGGGCCTCTGTACAGCCCTTTCATGTACCTCACTCCTGTTATGGTGCAAATTAAAAGGCCCTTGCCTGTGATTTATTAGTTTACAGCTGTGTCTCTCTCCATAAAACACGTAACTTCTAAATCAAAGTGAATTATGTAGTTTATTTCTGGTTTCTGTCAGTATGGTTTAATGTTGGGAGGGATACACAATCAGATCAAATAGGGCTGACGTTTTTTAATCGTCTGTCTGCGCTGACACATTGGCATTTAAAAATCTGGAGTATACTGGACATACTGTGCAGCAATTATCTGTGGACTATTTATCACACGGTTACAAGAGATTTCTCTGATTTGTATAATATATTGTTAATTATTTAGAAAGCATGCTGAATAACACTGATTTTTTTAATCATTGTCCTGAAAAACAGATTTGGTGATGATTTTATCTTGTCACTTTTACAAAAAATAAAACATTTTAATGTCTCTTAGGCAGTGTGATGCTTCTGGATAGCACATGCAGGGGGTATTTACCTATGCGGTAATATTTATTGACATATACAGCAAATCTAGAGGTGATTCTACAAGTGTAAGTTCATCCTCAGCTAGAAATATGTATAAATAATGCTCCCAGTGATAGCTATGCTTCCCCGGTGGTGGAGTGTATCTCAGCCGTGTGTTTTATCACATCATCTACAGATTATGAGAAAACTAATTAACTGGGGTCTTTGAACTGGGTGCTGAGATCTTTGCTGCTTTGTTCCAGCATCTCTACCCCATATCAGGTAATGTTTAAACCACAGTCTACAACTGAGCACTGAGAAATAAGTATGGGGTAAAAAAAACTCTTCCTAACACCCCCAATTCTAGTGAGCAATTCCTCAGATGTAAATATGTACCAAGAAAATAAATTGCACCTCAGAACGATGACGGAAGTAACGGTTTCTCCTCACGTCACAATGGATGAAAGTGTTTGCTGATGGAATAAATGTGAATTTATAAAGCTATTGCACCCGTATTGGGGGGGCGGGGGGGGCAGGACAGGCCCAGGATAATGCAGGTCTGTGGGATTGAGCATGAAGGCAGCCAGAGGCACATCGCATGCAGTATGTAGGACAGGGATTCTGGTCCATCCCAGCAAGCCTCTGGAGATCTCCATATGCCCCCCCCAACCAGTACCCCACCCTGCATGCTCCGGCTCTGGCTTTCCTACCTAGTTTAGGCCGGAAGTTCTCTCCGTACTGAAGGGAAATTCTTTTGCTGAGCTCGGAATGGGTCATTCTACAGCCCATGAACCGACCCTGTGGGATGATGACATCGATCGTGGATGAGCGGCAAATATTAATTAACTCAAGAATTAGCCCAATTAAGCTGATTTTTCACTAGTTCCTGTTTCTTACTTACCAGTTACTGACTCTTAACCCTCATGTAATGACGTTCAGTCACTTAACTCCACAGAGGGGCATGGAGTTTGACTATCTATTACTACTTTATTAAAGTCTCTATAATTATTACATATAAGGTCACATAGGAGCAGCAGCTGATATCTTATGTGATTATATGTGCGGCAGTTTGAGAATTTTCCAAGACAGTGGTCCTGGATACCGCACGAGGATGACACAGCGGTTGGGGAAGGCCCTTGTGGCGTTGCACACCTGCCCTGGGCCCCTTATGTTATGAGTGGAGTTTTTTTGTGCTGGTAGGAGGATCATATTAATTTAATTCATATTAGTATTCAGTCACATTACATTGTAGGTAAACAATACAGAAACAAAAGAGACTGATTTTGTGTGTGTGCGTGATTATGTATGTGTACGTGTGTGTTTTTAACACAGTGATACGGCATGGAAGAGGACAGGGCGAAGGAGGGATCGCCGTCACCAGGACAGCCCTGGCCACATCACATGATCATGACTTCCTGTCAGCCGGTACCTGAGGCAGACTCGTTTTTACACCTGATTATGGTCCCTACACGCTTTTTCTGGCTTTCCTGCATGCATGAAAGAAAAATAAGCAGTTTAATGTGAAAATAGTTGTTATGAGAGAGAGAACTGGTTTAAAAACTGTGGTAATTACAATACAAATATTAGAATCAATGAGAAAACCTTTTTAAACAAAAGATTAATTGAAAACCGAACGAGAGAATAAAAAAAACTACATAGATCTATTGAAACTATAGTGTATCATGCATCGAGAAATTGATAGATAGATGTTATGAATCCCTGAGTGGAAATTAAGGGTCTCGTGCTACATAAAATAATGGATAATGTCCATATGAGGTAACAGAGATTTCTCTTAGCGGTTACTTTTTATTATATATACCCTGAACAGGAATATCTTATATTATGCATATGTATATATACCTGTATATACCTTTTGATTTGAAATGTCACATTTAAATATCTGACCTTGTTTTGCATCTGCACAACGCATGTCTGTTTCTCTGACGCCTTCAGAAGCCACAGCCTTAGATCGGAATATGAGCTTGGGTTGATTTTAGTGGGTCAGAAATTATCCAGCAATGGAGTCAATGCTTCTCTGATGTCATAAATGTCCCACTGGTCCCGCAGCCACCTGAGACACATGGTGTAATAAATCCCCTGGCTTTTTGCGGCCGTACCGCTGCACCAGATTCACGCGCGGCCTCACGTGGGCCGTGCGGGTGCCGCCATTTGGCATTTACCTTCCGTGCAGGTGACCCCATTTGGCTAACATCAGCCTTAAGGCTGCTCCGCATGGGGGAGCCATACCCTCTGGCATCAACCAGGATCTCTATTTGGATTGGCCCATCGTTCACACTATTCAGCCAATCCGATGGCTGCTTTCATTCCCTTCCATTCCACATCGTGTGCTTAAATGGCGTATACCTCACGCTCAAGCATGCTAATCCTTATAAACAAGCAGCACTGGTGGTGGTGGTGGGGGGGTTATGAGTAAATATTGCGAACTGGCTCATGCCCAGTTGCTCATAAGTGCAAAATCTAGCTGGCAGTGGAATCGACGTAGACAGCTAAATCAGAGCGGGGTGACCTATTTTGCCGCGCGTGCCAGGGAGACTGGGCGCTGTGCGTTTGAAGCGCTCTGAGCTAGCGTCTCTGAGTCTGTCCCCTCTGCAGATGTGCCTCTGCCTGCTCCAACGGAGAAGAATGGATCTGAGGGGCATGTACGAAACTCTGGCACCGGGCTCCGCATTCAAGAAACATTTTGGGGCTGTGGACACCACACCCACCCCGACTGATGTGGTCCAACTTCTTTTTCCCTCCCTCCCCCCTTCCCTCCCTCGCCTCTCCTTCGCTCTCCCTCTTCAGAGCCACCTAATTAAGGAGCCCTGACTCATTTACATGGATACGTTTGATCTAAATTGCACTCCAAACCGCACCAAATGAGGATCATCTGTGAATGTGAAATGTTGTTTTTTTCATTCTCCCCTCACTTTCGTCTTTATGTCTCCGGGACAAGCAGCGGCTCTGCAGGGCACATGTTGCATGATGAGAGGGATTATAGATTTTAAAGTCCTCCTGAGACCTCATACCCCACCCCTTTTAAAAAAGCAAGCTGTTTAGGGATAGCATTACATAATTATGGTTACTGGATCATGTCATCATCGTTGGCCTTGATGACAGAGTTGGATTTTGGTAAGATACCGGACCATCCCGCAGTCAAATATCTGTCCAACACCTTCTCTACTGCTCACAGATAGTATCATCCCAGTTTGAGTCATGCTTTGCTCTGCTGGGTGTACAATGCCGTTTAGTCCTCCTACCCTTAGATGTCACTGCAGCTCCATAGTACAAAGTAACTAGCCAAACAATTATGAGTCGGCTTAGTGCTTGAATTAATCATCTGTGTCATTTGTATTTAAAGAAAACTACTGAACCAGAAAACAACCGATGAGATTTTCATTTTTGGACTTCTGTACGGCCAATAGTAAAATAATGGTAAGTTTCTAGTTTCTAGATTTATTTTTCACAAACACAAATTTTCCAATTGCTTCCTGGATTGTACTTTAAAGAAAGAAAAAATAGATGTGCAGTTACTGTTTGATAAATGTGTGTAAAGTGACTTACCTAAGGATAAACTATTGACTTATCTGTAAGAATATCTGCAGAAAACTTTTTTTTTGCATTGTAAATGAAATACATGTGAAGTATATATTAGTACATATTTAAAAACATCGGACCAAATATGCTGATGATGATATATGATTCTTCTCAGTTCTGTGTCTTTAACTGAAAATGTTTAGAGGTGATAAAAGGTACAAACGTGAGCAATTATGATTGTAGTCCATGTTGATTTATTACACTCTGTAAATGATAATAAATGACCTGCAAACGTGATGGCTGGTTTAGTGAGTAGCCTCACAGACCTATTCAAAATGGTCCTCCGTGAGCTTTCCGGTTTCCTGCTACATTCCAGACGTGGTAATTTGGAGAAATGGTAATGAAATTGCCTGTAGCGTCAGTGGAAGCACCCGTCTGGCTGGTATATGTATGTGTGTCCGTGTTCTGGCCGGGGTGCATCCAGCCTCCTCTGTGCTTCCCCGGATTCAACGCAACACCGACTGGATGCACGGATGGATGAGCGATTGGCTGTGGGTGACAAATCTCTCATAAGCCAAGAAACTGTTACACGCTGCCCCCCCATCTGCAGGCATACGAACAGGGCCCAGGCCCTGTCACTGTGAAAACGCTAATAGCCTTTAAGAGAGACAGAGTGGCGCTCTTTGCAAGTGTGTCGCTGGGAGGCTCTGGAAACTGTCTTGTATCTTCTGAGGCCTTTTTCCTCTCACATAATTCTTGCACTTTGCTCTCAATATGAAACGTTCCAGGAAGAGCAACTGAGAACTTCGAGATCTGCAATGAGGAAAACATAAAGGGACCCCCCCCCACACCCATAAAAGAGACCTGTTAAAAGAATTTCACTCTGGGGTTTATTTTTAACCTGACTTAACTACTCAGCACCACAGAACAAGACTGTGAAGTTTGTCTTTTGAGTCCTTTGTTGTGGTTGGTTGTGCTCCGTGCTTTTCGTGTGCCAGAACGTGTGTTTTTCCTGTCTCCCTCCCGTTCCTGTTGCCTGGATTCAATAAGAGCTTGTGTGTGCCCGATGCGATGATGTGGTTGGAGAAACCAGATTTCCTAAGTGCGGCTCTGCATACCCGGCTCGCCGTCTGCGCCACTCTCATGGGCGTTTTGGAAGTGGCTTGATTTGTTTTTATGCTTTTATTTTGTATGATTTCCCACCTTGGTTTACGCTTTTGTTAATTGGGAATGTCCACGTGCAACGAGCCCCATGACCTCGGATGGGGGGGGGGGGGGGGGCACACAGCCAGACCGGTGAGGGAACCCAGGAAGGGTGCGGGGAAAAATGATGCACCGGGCCTTTAAGCC
>JAABNX020000001.1:51040366-51106313 GCA_015163995.2 Mormyrus lacerda | reverse complement strand
GGGGGGTTTGGGGGGTGAGGAGTTTACATGCTGTGGTCCCGTGGATGATTGCAGAACCCAGAGATGTGACTTAGTACTCCTCAGTAGGTACGGCAAGCCGGAGGGGACATATGCCACCAGGAGAGTAGGGTCCTTTTGACGAACACGGTAGCGGCCATGCTCCTCCGCTTGACTTCCATGTTGCTTTTTTCCCTGATTGGCTGCAGCAGTGGAACATTAAATTCAGATGGATCCCACGCCCGGTGCTCACCATGGAACTCGCCACACGCCTCTCCTTGACATCTATAGAAATGGCAGGACAGCCATTAATTGCTTCCAGGTAGCCAGAACTCCATCTGAAGCCTGACGGAGCCAGTGTGGGCGCCAGCCCCCATCTTACAAACCAGGGCCCCGCCGATGCAGCACTAAAACACTGTCTTATTAGGAAAATGTACTGGGAGATGCACTCTGGTTCCAGGGAACATGAGAAGCAGCTCAGAGGAGTCTCTGTTCGGGGGAAGCGCAACTACTTTTTGCCACACAGGCAATATATCTAAGTTAATAAAGTCTGAGCTGAAAGGCTGGAAAGCGCTTCGCCTACACTGAGCGCGGCGATAACATCGCCAAGGCCTCCCTGGACACAAAATTTGTACCACAACAAAGTTCAACTCATGCCCCTGCCCCCCCCACCCCCCCCACCCCCCCCCACCCACCAAAAAAGGATACAATTCTCTAGTAAGGGGGCTGGCTGGTTTAAGTGAGAGCAGAGCTGCCACTGTGTTTTTAATCAGGATGGCGAGCCCCTGTCCTGCAAGCCCTCGCCCCCCCCCCCAGATCGCTTGCTGCGCTCCGTTTTGGCCTGTGCTGATCCCTGAGGTGGAGAAGCCTCCCAGCTCTGGTTGACGAGCAATGCGGCACAGTCCGGCCTCCCAAACATCCCACACCTTCCAGGCGTCTTCCTGGGCTTGGTGCCCCCCCCCCCCACATCACCCTGTTGGCTTTAATGACTGACATATAACTCCGTCATCTTCCAACAGGAAACCCAGTGAGATTCCAAGAGTTTGTGTTTCCTCAGACCCACTAAAGAACTGTGATAAGATAAGATAAGATAAGATAAGATAAGATAAGATAAGATAAGATAAGATAAGATAAGACGTATGCAAAAAAACAATAAATATATAATGGAAAATCAGTAGTAAAATAAGTAATAAATTAAAAAATAAATAAGAAAACTTAGCAAAATAATGTACCCCTATGGTAAATACTGTGCAAAATGTTTGTGGTACAGGACAGCTCTGAAATGGGTTCTTGGAAATACACACAGTGTGAGATTCTGCGGGTTTGCAGTGAACGCAGGTGGAGAATGTAAGATGTGCTAACCCTTGTTAGGGACAGGCTGTAAGGTTATGGCTCGTATACGATGTGTTTCATTAAATGGACTTCTCTAAACGGGAGATTTATATGCAGCTATCTGAATATTGCTGTGGGACACTGGGAACATTTAGATGTCATGCATATGAATAATTGTAGATATCTATTGTAATTCAGGGTTTATTTTGAAAAAAATAAGTGAGTTTTCCTATCTGTACATTCCTTACTTCGATTGGCAAAATGTCTTCATAAAAGAAAAAATGAACAGCTGTCCTTTTAGATAGTAACATTTCTTTTTGTATTTTTTCTTTGAAAATCTAATACCATATGTGGGTTGTTCCATAAATGCAGAATAAATCAAAGCTGCTAACTAGTACTAGTCTGAGTTCTTGGCTTGCACTTCTTACTTGAACAGTTTTGATACTCATTGTTTCATCCAGGCAAATTCATCTTACAAGTAAGTTCACAATTCAAAAGGCCGATTAGTTTCACATCGTAAAAGCTGTGAAGTTGTGTAATTAACTGTTTGGAGGAAACTAGTGGCCGGGTTCTTTATGGATGTGACTTATGACTGTGGAATTCACATAAATCTTTTCATGAGCATCGCAACCTCACCCACAGAACACACATCTATCTGACTGCAGGATTTGGGGTCTCAGGCGGAGAACATCGACAGTCAGTCCTACTCAAACTATGAGCAATTTATTTCCTTATTTAGTAGATGCACCGCTTCTTTTTTGAGAAACGCCTGGAGCGAATGGGGTTTGAGGGTCTTGCTCAATGTTGAAATCACTCTGCCGGCCACAGCACTTGAACCAGCAACCTTCCCATCACAGGCTCAGTGTTCCAACCTGCTGATTTACACACCAGTTACCAAATTGTGTGTTTTATTATCGTTACTGTAATCAGATCAATCATCAAGTAATCTAGATGTTTGTGATGCAGGGCAGAGATTCCGGACTTTTCCATAGGTCTCCCGCAGTCACAGCCCCTGTCAATATAAGTTGAGGCAGGTCTGTCTTAGGTTTTAGTGGCCTTGGCCGTCAGCTGGAAGGAGCACGATCAAACTGAAACAGCAGAACAGCTGCATTTTTAAAACAGAAAAAAATACACACAAAAAAAAACAAAAATGGTGCCACCGTCAGTGCAGCAGTCAAAATGAGTAAGAAAATTTAAGCATTTTTTCAAATATATATTTTTATTCAAGCTTCCCACTGGTATTTTAATTACCAGCACTTGTAGGCAAAATCTGGCTGTAGGCAAAATACACACATTTACTATTTTTATATGAAAATAAAGTAGAACAGAGAGTAAGCATGTATGTAAATTCACTAAGACTATAAAAATCACAACCTTTTCTTTACCTAATACCGCACTTCATACCGTAAACACCATCTATTTCTCCTGCATAAGGAAATATGGCCGTTCAGACATATGTTACTGTTTGGAATGAAGAGCATTTGATCAGTGTCTGCTGATCTGAAGCATAGACATGTGTTTTTGTGTGTGTGGATTTGGTATATATTACATTGTGGGAACCAAATGCCCCCCGCAATGTAATACATACATTTTTCTTATGTTAGAGGGACCATTTTCAGGTCCCCACAAAAATCCATGAATGTAATCAAAAACGTAAAAATGCCAAAAGTACAGAATTTTGTTTAGTTACTCATTGTTAAGATTAGGGCTGGGTAGGGGTTAACTTCATTATGTTGTGATTAGAGTTTTCCCCCATAGGATTGAATGGAGAGTTCCCACAAAGATATAACTACAAAATTGTGTGTGTGTGTGTGTGTGTGTGTGTGCATGTTGTCCTTTCTGTGCGACAATCTGTCTCAATGCATGGGGGAAGAGGATCTGTTGGAGGTTAGATATGCAATGAAATGTGCTTTGTGTGAAGGGAGTTTATCATTGTCTCTGCATCTCAGACGGCTGTGCTCTGCAGGTACAGCAAGCAGAAGTGTATCTCAGTATCGATCATGAGTGTTTCCTCTGCGTACCCATTACATGAAAAGATGAAGAAGAACACAGAGCCAAAGGAACGGAAGATTCCAGGAATCGATTTAACAGGAGCTATTAGATATTGAAAATTTGCTTTTCAGATATTAGCTATCAGATGTTCTGGTCTTTTTTGGTGCTTTTTGAGTTATCATCCTTGGTTTTTCCAAGTTCTCATTAAACTATCAGTGTGAAGTTCTGAGAAGAGCAGCAGAAATAACTAAGATGACTAAAGGTCACTGTTCATCAGAGAAACATCCGAATAAGGTCTCCACAGCCAATGGAACTCCATTTATCCATCTTACATCCAGCTTAACCACATTTTTTTTCAAATCTAGACAATATTGCAGTGAGAAATATGCTGTTTATTGATAAAATGATGATGATTTCATCACAGACACCCATAAATGTGCATAATGAAAACAGGGTTTAGCCAAATGTTAATTTAGAACACCATTATGTTGTCTTTTACTCATGTTGTGCAGTTATTCACCCTCCTGGGAGTGTGATATACAGTAAAATATTACAGCTCTGAGGAGGTAGACCATCATTTCTTACCACCATGTGCCTCAATAGCGATTAAAATCCTCTCTATGACTCAATTATCTGCTCATAAATTCTTAAATTGATTGTATGATTGATGATATGCTTAATTCAATTAATGAGTCAGATCTTGTTGGATTTCTCAAAGCATAGGAGCTTTTCACAATAATATTACAGCAGAACATATTACAGGACTCACAGAATGTTTGTTTGACAGGCTATTTAAGATTACAATTCCTGGTAGTGTCCCATTAATTACTGATTAAATAATGTGTAATTAAACTGTTCTCTTGATAATTGGCTTTTAATGAACTTAATGTGGTCAGAGTAATAACCAAAAGAACAGATGTCTAGCATAAAAAATACAGTAGAAATATCCTATATATAGAAGATTGTCAATTTTTAAGTGCCAGCGGTGGACACATTAGGATTGGATGTCCTGTTACTGAAGTTTAGTTTGAAAGACAATGGATAACCTTTTTTTAAACAATCCGTTAAGAATATTTATGGAATAAAAAGCTAATTTTTTGCTACTTTTGTCTTTCATTTTCATCCCTATAGCTAGGCCTGTTATCCTATATGTAAGTCTGTTATCCTTTACCTAGGCTGTTATCCTCTAGCTAGACCTGTTATGCTCTAAGCAGGCCTATTATCCTGTTATCCTCTAGTTAGGCCAGTTATCCTCTACCTAGGCCTGTTATCCTGTAGCTTGGCCGGGTATCCTCTAAGCTAAGCCTGTCCAGTTTCGTCTAATATAAAACATCCCCACAGCAGAACACAGGATCGATGAGAGCACGTACTTGACCTTGCCAAAAAGGAGGTTTTAAATGACAACGTTAAAAGCTGTCTCTTGCCACGTGAAGTCTAATGT
The DNA here is from genome assembly GCA_015163995.2 of Mormyrus lacerda. NCBI lineage: Eukaryota > Metazoa > Chordata > Actinopteri > Osteoglossiformes > Mormyridae > Mormyrus > Mormyrus lacerda. Next base: position 51,101,551 of record JAABNX020000001.1, on the reverse strand, counting down.
AATCCATGAGCGCAGCTCATGTGGGCATTGTTTGGTGATGCGAGGTGTGGGTTCACTCGTGGCTGCCCGCGCCCCCAGCCGCCCACTCTGCCAGCCTCGTCCACAAGCGTGCGGTAGCTACAATAAAGAAATTCCGAGTGGAAACTTACGGCAGCTCCCCGAGCTTCTTCCCACACGTGTTGCTCAAATTACTTTGTAACCTTTTTCATCCGTTCAAACACACGGACAAAACTTCAAGCCTTCAAATCATAAACTGTATTCCCACATAATACCCAGCACGGAATCATCTCAGTTCAAACATATCACTTCAGTTCAAGTATTTTGGAGAGATTCAGAAAAAACTAAAGCAACAATAATAAATAAAAAATAAGTAGAATTAAAGCATGTTATATAATTTTTTTTAGCCACTGCATCGATATCTGTATTTCAGCTTAACAGCTTTGTGTTTGACTTTGCAAGTTAGCATTGAGTTTGTTTATTGCCAGGTTCTGGGTACCTGATTTTAGTTGATGGCTATATGGAAAACAGGCATGTTGGAAACCTTCCCTATGAGGTCCTCACTGTACGGCCGCCAGGAACGTTAAACCACGTAAACACAGAATTATGATTACCAGTGAGCTGTGAAGTCTCATGTCACAACTATAAATATTCGACCTTTCAGAGGACCCCTGTCGAGGTGGCACCACTTGGCGAATGTTCTGTTGTGTTACGGTTATTTCTGCATACGAATCGCAGCAGCAGTTTCTGCAGCACTGAGCTTATAAATAACATTTGGAATCCTGCCTCCAAAACTGATGATAATGATTTTTCTAAAAGATGCTGGCACTCGAATTCCTGGTGGAGATCCCTGTAATTTCAGCTGCTGTCAAACGGGTTTTCTGGACAACGGCACTGGTCTATAACCGGAAGATATCTTAGCTTGCATAAGAAATTGTAGCCACAATGCCCATATATATACCAGTAGGTAAAGCACTTCAGACATATACCAGTAGGTAAAGCACTTCAGACATATACCAGTAGGTAAAGCACACCAAAATCCTAACAGAAACCCATTTGTGAGGTCAGCTGGAATTCCACTAACTGCTTGACACCGCCGGCCTTAACAGCCACTGCTAATATGATCAGTGTCGGTAGAAAGGAGGGTCACTGCCCTCATCCTTTCATTTAATCAACTTCTTCTCTTTAGAATTCCTCCCTCCAGTGTGAATTCTGCTCTTCTTTTTTTTTTTTATTCATTCAGCACTTATCAAAAGTCAATGATGGTCTATGCTCCAGATTTGTGTTTCTTCCTCTCTGGAGACGCCGGGAAACATGTCCTGACAGGTGCACGCAGTAGATGTTCAATTTAGTCCTGCAAGAGTGCGTGGTCCCAGGAACAGGAATGTCAGACAGCAAAAGTAAAAATACATGATCCCACGCGTGTTGCTGTCTGGCAAAATGACTCCATCGGAGAGAATTTACAGGAAAAGCCATTTCTGCTTTGCGATGATGCTCTGCCTTCCTGAGGTCGCCGTTACAACGTGCTCGGGGGGCTTCTGTCTCGACATAAGAGCTCATTATAGGCCCAGTAGGACAGGTTAGTGATGTAGGGGCCTCAAGGCTAACTGCAAACATAGCTCTGGCATCTTATTTTCGGGCTTTTATGCAGTGTGGGATACGTAACTCAGGGCCAGTGGCTAAAAGACTGGTTTCATGAGTAGGGCCTATGTTATCAAACAGAGCCGCACCGGTGCTACTCAGATGAGTAGTCAATTTTTCACTTGTCTCCGTGACATTAATGGGTCAGCAATGGTGTGTCTAGTTACAATAATCACTTAATAATACAATAATTTTTTTAAAAAACAGTTTATTAAAAATGTATGCAAGTCATGCGTTGCTAAATAACACACCGGTTTTATCAAAGAAATTATTTACATCAAAGCATTTTAATTTTGTTGGAGGCAGAGATGGATATGGTGTGCCAGATGCTTTGGATGCTTAACGTGCTGTCACATGCATGTTAAAATGCGCTGCACAGATGTAGAAAACGTGATCGCTCACGTTTTAAAGGGAGAGCAAAGCTGCTGCCATCGCTGTCATTGCTGGGATTCAGAGTGGCAGGTGGCTTTAGCCATTGAGCTTGAGCAGTGTGTGGCTCACTGGGTTAGGATTATGCACCTCTGACCAGAAAGTGAGTGATGTCAGCATTGGGCTCCTGAACAAGACACTTAACCTCCAGTTGCTCCAGGGACTGTCTGACCCTCCCTTTCTGTAAAACTGTCTGCTAAATAAATAAAATGTAAACGAATAAAGGTCATGTGAAGTTCTTTTCTATGCAAAGAATAGTGTCTGCAAGATTTTTCCAGGTTCCTTTCTGTTAACACTGAAGACAACAGGTAGTGAGTGACCTTGTCTTTGTGTGTACAGTCACTCACATGACACAGAACCCAGATAATGAATTGCTCTTAACTTAAGACAGAAATCTGTCATATCCAACAGAACCTTTTCCCTCGGTGAGTTTTATACAAGGAGAGTTTGGAGCTAGCCAGAAAGGTAAACGGTCAGGCTAAATCTGCAAGCTAAAAAGGCTGAGTTCCCACTCCTCTGACCGTGGGGGGCAGGAGGGTGGGTAGCAATGGCAGAGCGGGGACCCCGTGCGTTCCAGACCCTTTCCATGAGCAGCAATCAGACAGAGGGGATGAAAAGGCTGATTTTCAGGGAATTAGCATGATAAGCGAGAACACAAAATCAATCCCCGTCCTTGTGATGGTGCCTCTGATTGCTTTGAACTGTCAAAAAATGGCAGAATCAAATCGAAAGTGCTCCAGGTTACGGGAGTGATTTGTTCAAGACGGGATCGCTAGAGCAATTGACACAGCTCTTGAGACAATAATTAGGTTATCAAAGAGAAAACAGTTCAAGTACCACAGGGTGAAGGCCCATTTGCATTGCATTTTCATACAGCCCAGCTCACCTCCGTTTGAAAGTCTCTATTTTTATATACTTGAGGATTATGGAGTCTTTGGATAGCATCATTATCATTGGAAAGTTTGGTGTCTGGTTTCAACACTTGATTATTAAGCTAGTGTGGGGAGGGGCTTCCAGCCTTTGAAATTTATTTATTTTTATTTACCCAATGTGCTGTGGTACAAGGTAACAGCTTAAGCGGTAAGAATGTAGAGTAATAATATTCCGAATGTATGAAAATGTAAAATATCAAGTCGCCTATAGGGATTTACACTCCTTTTAATATTTCTCAAATTTTCCCCTTCCAACCTTCACATTTCCAAGCATTATTATCTCATTTTTATTTGAGTAAAAAAACCAGGCACGGCTCCGCTAATATATTCCGTCAGGTCTTTGATGAAAGTTAGTAATTGTTCGTCTGTCAGTAGTTATTGCCACTTTGAAACTTTCATGTATTTGGTTTACAGGTGCCGGAAGGGGCTTGGGAGCAGGGAAACAGCACAATTTCACAAAGGTCAGATGCATCCATGTGCAATCCATGTCACGGACGCAGTGCGGCATGCGTTCGGCATGGCTCTGTGCTTGAGTTGAAGAAACCTCCGTTTATTTTGTCTATCACTCTTTTTTTCCGAGCGTCCAATCCACTCAGCTCTTTTCCTTTGATGTGCTGGGGCTCCCTTCGTTTCCGAAGGATCAGCATCATCTTCCTGTCTGGCATGTCCTGTACTGACATGGGCAACGTTTTCAGTTACATTATGCTAATGCTATCTCTTAGAACATCTCACATATAGAAGCAGAAAATATTAGAACCTGCAATTTAGGAATTTCTTTCCCCGAAACCGCCAGTCAGGACTTGTAAACGTCCTCAGCAGCAAAGCAGGTATCTAGGCACTGTGAATATTGTGAATATGTGGACCCAGAGCAGAGGGTAGACTTGCTGTTTGACCAAACAACTGTCCCATTTCACCCAAAATCCATTTCACCTGCGATGCTTCAGCGATACAGACCTGGTTATATAAAATAGGTAAGTCTGCCTGCAGCACTTCAAGTCTCTTATCACTATTCATACTTACATGTAAACTACCGCTGAGAATGGATTATAAATTAAATACTGAGAATGTTCCAGTTCACGTTATTCTTAATACATGGCATTTCTGAATCTTATCTTCGTGAATATTGTTAGATACTTTTATAAATACCCACAGAAAAAATATGGCTATAAATGTAAATAACTAGATCCTTGTGAGTTAGAGGCTATTTAATACATTTAAAGCTAGAAGCACTGGATATAGTGTAGAGTGAAATTTGTTTTTTGATTAAGGTATCTCTGCCGTCAAATAGCCAATATCTTATTGACAGTTATGTTAACCGTCATGTGAGTCCAACAAGCGCACAAAGCCGAAACAGTCGGTAATGGGTGAATAAATTGCTGTGTTTCTTTTTATGTCTCGTTGACACTGTCTGTAAGAGAAAAGCAATGGCGGAGAAGGGGGGGGGGGGGAGGCAGGCGAGATAAACAGTTTACAGAATTATAAAGGATACGCATCTCCAATTTACAGCAGACAGGAGTTTGCTCAGATGGCGCTGAGGCGTCACAGTGGACCCGCACCGTAGCAGGCTGACAGCACGAGGGTCAAAGGTCACCGACAAAAGGCCTGCATGATGAATGTCATACAAAACAAATTACTGCAGGAAAAGACTAATGAAGCCTTTTTCAAGTAACCAGAGGGCAGTCAATAATTAGAGGTGTTATAGTCTCTCTCCTCCTCTTTCCCTGTGCCTCATAATTTCCTTCACAAAGTTTTAATTGCACAGGTTTGATTACCATACTTTTAATATGCAACTTCTGTGGTTATTCACTTTGACAGCAGAGATATAAAAGGAAATTTGTGATTTTATTTCTATTCTTCTGATTCTTAAAATGGATGGAAATACATCAATGAATGTATCCCGTTTTTCGTTTAGATACGTGGTTTTATATTTGCAGGCACATTCTGTCGAAGGACCTTCAGTTTGCCTGTGTCATTTTTGCCTTGCATATCATGTTTACCAGGGCAATTAGGCCCCCACTTCCCTCAAACATGACCCCCTGTGCATGTCAAACCGCGCCGATTGCCTGACAGTGGGGAACAGCAGCTGTTTGCGGGCAGCAATCGGAGGAAGCAGAGGAACATCAAAGATGGACTAGAAATTAAAATATGCAGCTGAAAAATATTCAGATTGCTTTGGGATGGGAGAGAGAGAAAGCAAGAAAGAAAAAAGTTTTCCCAAGAAGTGAGGAACTGCGTAAGATCAAAACACCCCAGACTGAAATCTGCGCAGAAGTTGTAAAAAGTAATCCGCAGGCTGGAATCTGTGACGTCCTCTGGGAGACAAGCGGAATGCATCCATCCCTTTTGGGCCTTTAGGGATGTCATACCTTTGGGTGTCCCTCACCGAATGGCTGCTGTGGGGGCTCCATCCATAGGTCAGAGTCATTAGGCACTGAGAAGCGTACCGTGATTCTCCTGTTTGGCTGAACGGGTCCCGCTGCCAGAATCTGCTGCGATACATGATACACAGGCCGACGCTGAAATCCCGGCCTGAAAGGCGAGCCGGTTTATTTCAAACCCATTACGTTTTGTTCCCTTGAAGGGGTTTCCTCCCTTAAACTTGTTAGAAAAGCTTTATTTGTTGCGGGGGGGACGTCAGGCATGAGGAAGTTTCCTTTTTTGTTTAATGCTCTTGATTAAGTGCCACGGAAAGCCAAGTTTCAAAGCAGCGCCCCTCTTGCCTAATTAACACTTTGAAAGATAAAAGCAGTTTATTAAATCAATCAGAATGTTGGTTGTTTGTGAATCCCACCAGATAAGGCAATTTGCATACTAACTTTGCAGCCCTAACCTACATTCCGGCATCTTCTGAGAATGTCCAGCCTCAGTGTAAATAATCTTAACACCACTGTACGCGTTTTAAAGTTTCATCGCCTTTATTCTCTGGTGGATTTTTAACTCATTAAATAATAAATAGATAAATAAATTAGCAAACAGGATGGAAATAAACGAATTAATAAGCTAATTCCGACAAATATCTTGATAAACCGAAAAAAGTGGTTTTAGCTCTTTGCCATAGAGAGGCAGTGCTACCTGAGGTGCAGTCACGGTGTAAAGGTATAGAAAATAACTTGTTAATGGGTATTTTTACACAGCCATTACCCGAGGATGAGCCTGGAGTGTCATTATGGTAATCTGCACCCGGATGCCATTAAGTGGCTGGATGTATACAGGGGGGACGGGGGGGCATGACAGCATCACTCCGTGTTCACGGGATGGTGATGGAACACGTTCCGGAAAACAGTCTACAAATTAAACCCAACTGCGCACTTGATTTTATTTTGCGACTCCGATACAAAATAATATGAAAGGTAAACAGTGGGTAAGTAAAACCAAACAGCCTGATGCTGTTGTGCCCTGCAGTGAGAGGAATCAATCGGCAGTGCTGGTCCTCCTTAATCTTACAACATGAGCACATGCACTGGTGACGGCAGCATATGTTAAAATCGACATGAGTGAATGACGTGGCTGCCCCTTGATCTTTAATGATGCGTCATTTAGCATGGAAAGCACTCCCTTTATTTAGTTAACTGTCATGAACACAGGGGCAGGATGTCACGGAGCTCCAAGGCTCTGCATGTAAGACTGCGTGTTAGGGGGCCCCCAAGTGATTCTTTGAGTGGGGCCCCACAAACAACAAACTTCAGAACGTGCTGTCTATTGCCTTCAGGTTCTCCACTGCATGGTGAACAACTAATCATTCCCTGCCCATCTATGCAAGGTTCTAGTCTGCTTAGGTTCTTCCAGATTTAGATTCTTCAAAAGCATCGCTTACAGGTCAGTGGTTGAGTTACGGCTGATGAGTTTGAGGCTGCCTTGGGGGATTCCAATTATCCAGTCCTGAAGCAAACTCTCCTCAGACTGAAGCTGTCCTAACACCTCATGCTATGTTTAGGGGAATCCCAGTTATGTAGAAGGTGCCATGTTGGTACACTCCCTGCTTAAAACAGAGTGCTCTCCCAACCCAAGTCATAGTATGGAAGTTCAAGATGTCTAGATGGAACCAATTGCTGTTGCCAATATTCATCAGATTCTGGATTTACACTCCGTTCTGGAATGACAAGATTTAAATGTATATAAATAATGATATGAATGCATATAATTGCTAATGGTGCCACCATTTTATGCTTTAGAAAACATCTTATATTATATTGAGACTCAAACTCAGATTGCATAATTTGTTTGATGCGAGATCTCCATGATATGAAATGCAGTAATAAAATTTCACCAAGAGCAAGAAGATCAGTCAGGAACAGGGATATGCAGAGCACATCCGTGCATTAGCGGCGAGATTTATGTAAATGGATCTTTAATGTTCTCTCTTTACGTTGAGCAGTATTGACAGGAGTTCACCGTGAATTATGAAGTTGTTTACAACATTGTGGAATTACTGAGCCATTCAGGCAAGAGGGTAATTGGTTCAAAAGGCATTTCAAATAATAAGATATTTGAATAAAATATCTCTTTAGTTAATGTGTGTTTAGCTCCCACATTACTACCAAGATGACGGATAAAGTTTTCCGCTTCGGCTAACATACTGCTCTCAGATTTAGCTTAATATGAACAATTTACCATTTGTAAATCGTGATATTTTCATATGATGTAACGGGCTTCAAAGAACGTTATACTATTAACTTTCTGCGGTTTCTTCCTGGAATATTTTATTGGTAAGTCTGTCAGCCATGACAGGGGGGCAATCTTGGGTCATTGAGGGACGCCACAAATCTAGCACCGCTATGGCGAGGGGAAAAATCCTGTAATCGCACCCACGTCTGCTTTGAACCGGGTCGAAAATGGCTGTTCCATGCTGCTGAAGGCATCCACGAGCAGCACATGTACAGAGTCCAGAAACCATACGCTCTCCTTTGGCAGGAGAATAGACGTTTCATAGGTCGCCATGGCAGTAAGCGTGTGGCACCGTCGTATTTCCGTTCAGGCCTTATTAGCCAGGGAGCGGGTTTATACCTGGTGCCACGCTGCCAGTGGAGCTGATAGGTCCATGGGTTCATGCCCCATGGGAGAGCCTGGCAGGATGACTCAGTGCCATTTTTGGGTGCTTCCATATCACTTACAGTGTCGCTTCTGTTTACAAAGTCCCATAAGGAATGGGGTGGGTGTGATTAAGCAGAGTCTGTACAAAGACATGCGCCGCGCTGCTATGCGCTGCTGCTTTACGTGGGGTCCCTGCGGACCCCAGAGGTTTAAATATTCAGAAGGCTCCGTCCGCCTGTCTACACTGTTATTCACACTGTTATGAGCCCTCATTGTCATACGATAAAGTGATGAATGTTAAAGCATTACAGTTCAATAACATCCTGCTGAATTATTTATGCTGAACGCAGCTCATCTTTCCTGTAGGTACGTGTGTTTATATGCGCTAATAAATGGAGTCATTCAGAAAATTCTTAGAAATACCCAAAACCCAAACTAAATAACTGAATCGCTTCGCTGTGGTTTTATCATTTTATCGTTTCTAATTGACTATTGTGCGATTTCAATTGTTTTTAAGTATATTTCTGAGGGACAGTCCTTCATGGAAGATGTGTTGTTTGAAGTGGTTGTTGGCAGATAAGCGTGAGTCTGTAATTATAAGAATGGCATCTTTCCTCATCCGTTTTCCTCCAAAACCCTATCAGATGGCTCTTTTTTGGCAATACTGGTGGCATCCAATGAGTTTGGCATAAACCAGCACTGCAGTCAACAGTTTTGCTGGAGCACAAGAGTTGAACCGAGCACAGCGCCCCCCACCTTCTGGGATGACAACATGCCTGTAAAAGATGGCCCATGTTCTTCGGTCCGGTGCTGTGCATAGCAACACGTTCTGCCGTGTGTTCCCAAAGTCCTCCTATGCACTTTGCCAAGAACATCTCTTATTTCCACTTGCGTAAATTAATTGCACAATGTTATAAATCACAGACTGATAAATACTAGGGTGGGTAACCTAGTCCTACGGTGACTTATCATGGTCACCCTCATCCCATGTTCTTTACGTGCCTTCTCTGAATAAATTTCAGATTGTTTCATGACACGCCGCATCCCCGGAGAGCCACTGCGAGGTCGGCCCTTTTTCCCGTTCCGTGAGGGAAGTCATTCAATTTCTAATTATTTCATATAATAACTGTAAAAGGCTTCGCCTGTTCAGAGCCACACTTTTGTTCCCTGCCCATCTTGGAAGGACTTCATGGAAACAAATGTCTCCGCCGGTTTCATAAACTTATATAACTTTAAAGAATGAGATGATAATTGCAGCGTGGCTCTGTGAAAGGCATGGCACTTTCTAACCGCCTGCCCCATTAAAACAGGGACCTCGCTGCAAGAATGTGCCGGCACATTGATAACACATGACTGTGTCACTTGAGGACAGCTTCCCCCTAACTGAGAACACCGGTGTTCACAGTCATCAAAGGCGAGGATATTGACTGACTCCCATATGGTAACAGTAAAGCACAATGTGGAATCAATACGTATCGCTGTTAATCCTTATACCTATCATGCTCCATTTCAATCAGAAAATCTAGACTTCTGCCTCACAGCGAATCAGCTAATGCTCAGGAAAAACAAAAAAAATTTTAAAAAACACGAAGCCTTTCCTGGTGCGTGTTGGTATTTATCTCTGAGGCTCTGATTGTGTTTCATCTGAGCAAACAAAAATGACACATTGGCCAAACTGCCCCTGTTTGGAGACGTGACGCACCATATGACACCTTCACCCTGGGGGAGAAGCCCCGACCCCCCGACCCATACACCATCTCTCCCCTCCAGACTCCGCCAAGTGAAGCATCAGCACAAGATGGGGTCACATCCCTGCGGCAGTTCCCGTAGCTCAACGAGTAGCGCATTGCTCAACTAGTACAAAGGTTGTGGGTTTGAATCCTGAGGGACAAATGCCTAAGATAGGTATGTAAAATATTCAAATGATCTCCTTCTTTATGGGGCTGTTTAACAGGGGTTTGGTTCAACCTGTAGCTTGGGGGCCTTGAAGGAGAGTCAGGAGCAGCCTCACAAGATGAGTGAAAGGGCATGGAGCACATAAATACACTGAATCAGCATCAGGGACTCTTTCTTGGGAGAACAGGCTGCAGAAACATTCAGCCTAATTACAGACGCACATGCTCTCAGCCATAACTCCCTACATCCGTGCCCCACCTCACGCTTGGAAAGACACAGCACTGTTCTCCGCTGCCACACAACTTAACACATGTTTCATTTCACCATGGCTTGAACCCTTCGCAGGCGAGAGAGAGGCCAATTAAAGCAAGACAGGATTAAAAGCACCATTTTTCCCACCTTTTGAAGAACAACACATATATATTATTGGCCTTATTATAATTGTAAAATAAAAAAAAGGCCAGCAGGGTTACTGAGTCCAGTTCGTTAGTTGGGAACACGCGTGCATTCCGGCAGTTTCCGAGTTCCATGTACAGCACGTTCGGCATCCCATAATGGCAGGATCGGCTTCGATCCGGAGCCTACAGCTCAGCTCGACCGAAGGGAGAGGCACGGCTCTCGCCCACCTCTGATTTAAACGATCCTGTATCAGATTGGCCTCCCATGGGTGTCCGAGGTAAGGCGGTTAATAAGCAGACTCCTCCATGCAGAGGCGGTGGGATCCGATTCCCAGGGCGAACGCAGCCGATCTGCGATGACCGGCAGGGATTCCCGCACTAAGAGCGAGAGAGGAAGAATCGATGGGCACTTTGCTCGTCATGCTGACCCAAAATCCTTTCACCTCCCTGCTCTATCCAGTGCTACTGTTATTTCTGAGAAGATTATTATCACTTTCTCCTGAGAGACTCTTTTCCGCGACTCCAGCCTGTCATATGGCTCCCAGTTGTGAGCTATGTCTTCATGTCTGGATGTTTTCCTAATTCTTGCTCAGAACTTTGATCAAGGGTCCAACTGCAGGCCCCACCTGTGGCTTGATACGGCCCTTTGCTTCTAGGTTCAGTTGCAGTTTCTTCTCTGCTTTTCTTTCAATTTTTAATAACTGTGACCTTATAAAGCCTTATGACTGTGCTATTGCCTTTTTAGAGATGAAGATAATGGTATGATTAGTCATTCTCAGTTGATTTCAGAGGTGAGGTTGAGCTTTTTAGCATGCAGACTCAAACCAAGAGATGAAACCCCTGTTTGCAAACTGACCACATCCTATAAAATTAAATCAACTGAGAGAAATATTTATTATTGTAATGCAAAAACGTTTTTTTTCTTTCTTCGGGATGAAAAGAGGCATTTTCTTCATGGGTTTTATTTGAATTATCTATGAAATGCACCCTGTCGCCTGTCGCTGAGTCCGGGTGCCCGTTTGTCACCACCCCCCTCGGTCCCCCTGAGGTCGTCTTGTCCGCTCCAGGTCCGCTCCACGAAAGACAGGCATGCAATACAGCCCCCCCCCCCCACCATCACCCCGGGAGCGAATGCACGCCTGGACAGGCCCTCCCAATTCCGCCTCTCCGTGTTCTGCTCCCAAAGCGTGGCGTGTCTCTCCTTGCGACTGGCATAATGTGGTATATTCCTCATGCGTGAAATTAATGTTACTGTTCAGTATTGATAATCCACAGGTTCCAATGCGCCCCCAACCAAAATTTCTAACACTCTAACTCAATTTGCAATGCCTGTGCAGTTTCCCTACTTGTTTTCAAAATGGAAATCCAAGCCACACCAAACTGCCAGCATATTCAACTTTTTATTTTCCTTTTCTTCCTTTGCCCGCTGCATATAAGAATGAACAATTAACCAGGCCTTCAGCCGAAACTTTGTTTCTACTTTCAGAATAAAAACCTGGTTTTGCCTGGGTACATCCTACCCTGTTTTCCCCCGTGAATTTCCTAAAGTTCCTTTATTTTATGCCATTACAGAGCCGATCCACACAAACGCATCTATTGTATATCTCCTACTGTCTGATTAGCCAGACACACTCACAGGACTGAGCTTCTCAATGGAATTTCCTGTGTCTTAAATTCCACCTCCCAAAAGAGTTCCTGAAGAGAGGTTCCCCTAAAGGGGCATAAGCAATCACAGCAGGTCTAATCCTACGGTGTGCAGCATCTGGTCAGCCATGTTTATTTTCCCCCATGGTTACCGGCGAGGGTAGTCCGTCCAACACAGCTATTGAACATAATATCTATTGCAGCCCACTGAAGGTCGAGTTATGATCAATATGAATTGATCGTCTACAAATACATGTAAGCAACCTGGTGTCAATAAAGGGGCCATCTTTTGAATTAAGGTGGACTGCCTATTATCTATATAGCAGCAATCACAATGAACAAAGGCGTGCTGTAATTAAGAGTTTTAATGCTCATTTTTGGATGACATGGGCATCTATAGATGCTTTGGTTTGCCGACATGCTGTCCAAAGTCAGTGTCTTTAGTGACTTGAAGGTGATTTTCTAGAAGCTTGAGGAAGTATGTCAGAACAGCCCTGTGTTCCTGGGTGCTGTCCTGACAGGCCTGCCATCCCTGCCTGATTTGGGCTTAAAACGGGTTCACACCAGAGAGCTTCACGCCTTGCGTAAATAGAACTGAACTCGATTGAATGTTCGCCTGAAATATTACAGCCACTCACACCTGTAAGTCTGGAGAATTGTGATTGTGAATTGTGATATTGTGTTTGAAAGGTTTTAAAATAACTCGTTTTTTTCACAGTGTTAAATTGAAAGCTCCATATCGTTATTGCTGGACTCCTGTTAGATACAGATATCTTCACGGACACCAGATTCCCTTTCCAAATGTCCACCTTAAAACTATTGAACTCAGCATCTGTGGTGGCTGAGAAGGTGGTCAATGCAATTAGGCTTTAAACCTGAGCGTATTGAACCTTGAGCAATTACGCGTAGGTCGTCTCTGCACAATATGCTGGCCATCTGCTGGCGTGTGTTTCCCCGCGCTAATAGAGCTGCCACCATGGCTTCGGGCCATTACAGGAAGCGCTAAGCAGGTCACATGTCACCAGCTCAGGATTCTCCTCTTGGACAGGAGAGCGGTTAATGCATAAAGGCTGTGAAAGCAGGTAGCCCCCACCTCCCCCCTCCCCCCCCCAGTGCCGACAGACTCCCCGTTAATGTTACACCTGCCCAAGTGGGATGTGCTTTGGCAGAGATCTCAGCGCGGCTTTAATTAGCGTGCAGACTAGAATGATCCAGAGTGTCCGGTTCTCACCTTTGGCCACTGGTGATAATGAGGATATTAAGCAAAGGAGGGAAAGGGGAAGAAAGGGTTTATGGGAAATTAAAAAAAATGGAGAAAACTGTGAATTTGGATATGCGGCCTGAGAAGACTATTGATGTCACAAAAGTCCCTGGGTCTGGCTGGTCAATGTCCTTCAGCCTGTTGTAAGATCAACCAGGACATGATGCACCTGAACACGCACAGCGTGTTATCTTGCTACAATCTGGTTGTAAATGCTAAACTGTACAGGGCCTATGATGGCGGTAGAGAGAGATGCACATTAACATGCAGGACATGTGAATGACTTTATTGCTGTTAAATGAATATCAAAGTTGCCGTTAAGTTTTCCTCGTGTTTGCAGCCAGAGGAACAAGCTGGCAAGATCTGCGTTCCAGGCTAGCCTGCCATCTCATTGACTATGCATGATGGTGCCGTGGCATGGTAGCGAATCGGACCAGGGGTCTGCACCGTACACGTGACCCCCCGGCCGATGGCAGTGAACTATCAGTGGTCCCACAAAGGACGGCGCCTCTATCTGGCTGCCCATTGACTAACAATGAGTTGTGATTCACCGGGTAACTAATTCATGGGCTGTGGTATTATACAGAAAAGGAATTTATGAGACACAGAAAGTTGGAGTTAGACAGAAGCTGCCGCATTGAGATGCTTGACTCCTGCGGGATGTCGGTGTCTGTCAGCTTGCTAAATGTTTCACCGGCAAACAACCGTTTTGAAAGTGAGTCTGAAACCTAACAAAGGAACAAAACTGAATAAACTTATAATACTTTGCATGTGAAGATTGTGAGCACAGTGTGGCTGGTGACTCTGTAACAGTATGGTTTGTAGTTTGCCAGTTGTGCTCTGTTAATTATTTGGAGTAATTAACGGGCACTGGAGTCGTAAGCGGTTGATGTGAGCGCGTGCCTTCGGAGGGACTTCCTGTTTAGACCGAAGGCACATGACAGACTTCTGAGAACTAGGCACATCTGAAGCGTAAAATTCACCCAGAATGGCTAATTTGCCAGCGCTTTTGTAAAGATTACAGACGGTCGCAAAACGCGGGGTCTGGCTGCAAGCAAGAGGCGATAATTCAATATTAAAATAACATGTCTGGCAGCAAGGCGCAGCTTTGTGAAGAATTTATTTTATTTTACAAATATTTCAATTCATTTCCCCCCTCCCCGCAAGTTAGCAGATAAGAGAGCCAGGGGTTCAAAGTTAGCCTAATGCACAATTAAGTTCCAGTAACATTCAAATGAAGCAACAGATACCACAATTTCTGCTTCGGAAGTCACCTATATGCCCTTGTAGGCATGCTGAAACAGAACATGGCCATTGGATGTAAGAAACACAAGTTCCGACCCCCATGTGTGAATCCATCTGCCCCTGTGTCTTACCAACCAATTAGAAGTGACAAGAATGGGCCCAAACCGCTGTGATTGGATGTTTTCACAGTGTTCGTATAAGAGGATGGAAAAACAGGCTTTGTGTGTCCTGTCAATTCCTTACATTACATCATTCTGCACGTCACTAAATACGACATCTTATATTTTTAAAAGGTCACAACAATGACCACATATTCTCCATAATGGCCACAGTCCATTTCTTTCCTCTGGATGATTGGAGGGTGCTGGGGGGTGTTCCAAAATAACACTTGGGGGGGTTAAGTGTTCAGCTTAGGCCAAGTTGCAGGTTGTGACACCTCCCCTACTAGCTCAGGGCTACGCTACTTGAGCCTGGCTACACGTCAGCTACGCTACTTGAGCCTGGCTACACGTCAGCAGTCCAACCACTGCATGTCTTTAAATGTTTCATTTCTGCTCTCATTGTTCTCACTGGTTTTCATTTTTCTGCAGATATTTAAAAAAATGACGTGTGTTCTAAAATAATTTTATTCACAAACATGTGCAGCAGTAATCTGTCCTGTAACTTACTTTGACAGCTTTATGTCGGGGAGAGGTGCTGGTGCACCCATGATAGCAGCCCCCCCTCCCTGCCCCCACACATGTATCACACATAAACCAAAATACATTAGAGGTCCTAACTGCCAGGAAACCTTTTGCTTTATTACTGTAACTTTTTCTAATAAGAGACCTCCGGATTTGAACCAGTTGTCTTTGTCCGATCAGAAAAGAAAAAATAACTTTGTAGGTTTTTGTGGGGTTTGGTCTGCACTTCTGGAAGGACCGGTCATAACCCAGGGCTGAACACCCCCTTTAGCAGACCGCTGCCAGGTCACGATCACTAGACTTAGATTGGGTTTGATTGGTTGGAGAGGCATTCCTTCGCTCCTGAGTTGTGAAAAGGTGAAAACGTATAATGTGTTATGAACCCCTAACCTTCCCTAAGCTGCCTACTCTGGGTGGGGGGGGGGGGATTATGAACCCAAAACAAAGATCTGGGGCATTGGCACTTCAGGAGTTCAGGATGCACGGCTCCATTCCCAGACCTTTGCGGTTTGTTTTTACATAAAGTCTCTGCTTTGATCACGATTAATTAGACACCCCCGCACTTTAGATTCTGCACCTATAGCTTATTAGCCTGTGAGGGTTAGGGCCCCCCCTAATCTGGAGCTAGGGGGGCTGGTGGGTGCAGCACCACTCCCAGTACGGGATGTCGAAGCAAGGCGAAGGTGAGGAGGGTGTGATGAAAGAGGGGAAAACCTTCTTTTCAGTTGTGATCGATACGTGGCGGCTCTCCTTAGCCGGGGGCGGGGGGGGTTGAATCGTACAGGGCCTTTGCACAGAGATCTTAGCAGTGCTTCACGGGAATGTCTCTGCCTGAACCTTCTCCTGCCTCCTCTCTGGGTTTGCTGCAGTGAAAGCCAGAGTGCAGCAGGACGGAGGCCAGTGACTCCCCTCAAATAAACACGCAGCATCGCCACTTTTTTTAAAAAGTAACTGGGAGATAAATTACCATACTCAGTAGAGCAGCCAGTCACAAGGAAAAAGCATCGGCCCCCAATAAAATGGGTGCTTGAGTGTGGCACACGTTCATTTCTAAAAGCAAGCAGTAATTATGTCAGTGCAGTGAATGCCTTGCGTGTTCATGTATTGAAATACATTGTAATTTTATTTTGTATGAATGTAGAGTCTGTTAAGGGTGAATTGGTCAGTGAAATGTGGCCTGAAATAGTGATAAGATGTGGTGCAAAATTTCTACATTTAAAATGTTTTTCAAGAACAAAACAGATAATGTTTTATGGTGATTGGCCAGCCGTATGAAGGTAGGTTTGGGTTAGGGGTAGGGTTGAAATCAGATAACTTCTTTAACACAGAAATATTGGTAGCACTTACATTAATTGTGCCATCATAATGCCTTTATAAAGCATTCGTAGAACATTCAGTTCACCTTCATAATGCATTCATAGAACATAAGCAGCATGTAAGTATAACCTAACACCCCAACATCCTTTTTCATGATAACATCCATCTATCCATCCCTCCATCTATTCTCTGCCACTTTTCCGCGGTCGGGTCGCAGGGGCAGCAGCCCAAGCAAAGGATGCCCAGACCTTCCTCTTGTCAGCTGACTCCTTCTACTCCTCAGGGGGATACCAAGGCGTTCTCAGGCCATCTGAGAAATATAATCTCTCCAGTGTGTCCTTGTTCTGCCCCGGGCCCTCCTCCTGAAACACCTCCCCCGAGAGCCGTCCAGGAGGCATCCTAGAGAGATGCCCGAACCACCGCAACTGGCTCCTTTCGATGTGGAGGAGCAGTGGCTCCACTCTGAGCCCATCCCGAATGTTTGAGGCTAATCTCTAAGGCTGAACCCAGACATCCCACAGAAGAAACTCATTTCTGCTGCTTGTACCCATTGGTCATTCTTTTGGTCACTACACAGAGCTCATGACCATAGGTGAGGGGAGGAACTTAGATCAACTGCCTTCCAGCTCAGCTCTCTCTTTGCCACAACAGTACGGTACAGCATCCACATTACTGCCGACGTTGCACCGATCCTGAGGCTCAGGTCCCTGAACCAGAACTGATGGAGTCCAACACCCACGAGTCTGACTTACTGCTGGCAATGTGAACCAAGCTCTCCCTCCACTTGTACAGGGACCTGATGAGCCACAACAATGGACCCCATACTCCTGAAACACCCCCCACAGGACCCCTGAGGGACACAAACATATGCCTTTTCCAGGTGCACAAAGCAGATGTAGACTGGTTGAGCAAGCTCCCATGAACTCTCCAGTATCCTAGTGAGGGCAAATAGCTGGTCTAGTGTTTCATGGACGGAATACGCATTGGCAACTCCAGAGTGGGAGAGTCTATCCCCTCTCCATAAGTTTGCTTCCATGGGTCGAGGTGAGCCGACTATATTTAGTCGGTATCGCTCTACCTCCTGCACCAGCTCAGGCTCCATTTCCACCTTGAAGGTATATTCCATGTGCCAAAAGCCAGTTTTCATAACCAACGATTGGTTCACCGAGGCCCTAGCCTTCGACCCAATCTACAATGCACCGACCCACACGACTCCCTTTGTGGGTGGTGGGCCCACAGAGGGGCAAACCTATGTTACCCCTTAGGGCTATGCCCGGTCAAGCCTATGAGATCCTACCCCAGGCCCGGCTACAGTCTTCCAAATCCGGGTGGGGTAACATCCGCCTTCATTTTCAAGGATCAACATGAGCCATATTTAGTCTGCCCGCTCACCTAGGACCAGTTTGCCTTGGGAGGCCCAACCTCGATAACATATCTCCTAAGCAATTGCCCTCGATAACATATCTCCTAAGATCATACACACAAACAAACCTCTCTACCGCGATAAAGTAGTTTTGAGGAGATAATAGACATTATAATCATATATTGTTTGTTATTAATGCATATTAAAGCTGTTAAGCTATCTGGATATCTTAAGAGGCAATACATGTTAGTCGATTAGTTAAAAACTGCAGGATCTAGATATTAAATTGACTTGTGCTGTCGCGTCCACACTTGTGGCACTGATGGGTCATAACTGAACAATTATATGAAGAGATTTGTCACCGTTGTCGTAAGAATATTCAATAATTTAAACTGCAAAACTAGAAGGACGTTTTCAGTTTGTCCATTATCCGGGTTACCTCTCTGCTTCTCTGTCCCTCTGGCCCTGTCTTTTAAAACAGCTTATGATTCTTGTGTTTAAATAAATAAAGATAAAAAAGAACACACCAGGCAAGCACTGATAGACTCACATTCCAGCTGCATTAAGCCAAGTCATACTTCTGGATGCTTTAATTACACAGACGTGGGGGTGTCACTCTCTATGTCAGTGGCCTCATGTCAGCCGTAACACGCTGAACGAGTCCAATCTCACGCTCAGAATCGTCCCACGACCTGCCGGACACTTGTATGCTTATCTAAAATAGGAATAAACCATATACATCCTTAAAAGGCAAAAGTAACTAATTCGTGAAGGCAGTTTCAAATTGTTGGTGGGGGGGGCACATCTTCCAAACTCAGAAGTAATGCCTGACTCAGTCAGAAGGTGTCACACCACCCGATCTGAACCCCCCCCCCCCCCCACTGATCCTTTGCTTCTGGGAGAGATGGAAGCGGATACCCAGGGAGAAGAGAGAATGAGGCAGGAAATAAGGTGGATTCACCCCAGAGAAATGAGGAGAATCCCAACACTCCACTGCTCTGCCTGCCACACTTTCGCCGTGACCGTGTAACCCTTTTTTCCTTGGATTAGAAAAGAAACAATCAATCCAATCAAGGCGGGGGCGAAATATGAGAGGAATTCTCTAAAGAAGTTAGGGGTTTGTGGGAAGGGGGGGGGCATGGCCAAGAGTGTCGGGTATGTTTCAGCCTCCAGTAAGTCATTTACAGCTTCAAAATGTTCTGGAGAAGAGAGTCACTGTGTCTTTGTTGTCGTTAAAAAGCTGCCCCCCCCCCATAACAGCACGTTACAGGCAGCAGCGGGGGCATGTCAGACGTGAGTGGCAGCACCGATAAAGTTGAGCAAATTAAGCCATTGACCCGCGGTGGAGATTAACGCCGGACAAGGTGGCCCGGCCTCAGTGCTGACGAACGCGCTTCAAACGGCCGGCCACACCAGTGCTGCTGACATTGGAAGTTTCTGGAAGAACAGAGAAATCCCATCATTTTTCATTTGTATGCAAATTTGCCGGTTACACAAATTAACCCCTGAACCCCATGTCACTTCTCATCTGGAGGAAATTCAGCCCCCCTAACTGTCTCACACACCACGGGCAGGTTAGCCGACGGAGACCCCCGTCCTCGCCCCCCGTCCTCGCCCCCCGTCCTCGCTCCCCGCCCTCTGGTGGCGGCGGTGGTGGGGGGTTGAAGTCACAGTGCCACTATTTGTTCATCCATGATTACAAGCGGAAACAGGTGCGGGGGACAGACCTGTGGAGGTGGTCAAATGCACATCCCGGCAGCGGTCCCCGTGAAGGACCACACGATCGAGATGCAAAGGGGCACCACACGCCCCTGAAAGCCCCTGTCCGGTCCTAATCGGCACCAGTAGCTTTAAGGTGAACCTTCCAGACAAAGTACAGACCCGCTCCCTTGTTCTCTCGGCTAAGAGGCCCCCAATTCCTCTAAGGGGGGGGGGTCTCTTTGTTACTTTGCACCTTAGACGAATGCCACGGCATCTGCATATGAAGGTGAGGGGGGTGTTAGCGACTGAGCTTTCTAATTGATGTGGATTTAATTATGCTAATGGCCGCTCTCGGGAGCTCCTTTAAGCTTTCTTTGGCCCTTTCTCTGTGGCCGTTGTATCGCAACACTGGCTCAAATGGGTGTCTCTCCCGTCCGCATTTCCTTTTCTCATTCTCCATAACTCTTAGCCGGATAATAACCGTGAGATCTTACTTCTTCCCGGAGAAAAACCGAAGCTCCAGGACGGTTTGGTGGGAAGGTAATATTTTTTTGCCACTTTCTCTCAGAATGGCAAGTGGGGAGGAACCAAAAGCTTTTGGGAGGCGAGGGGGGGGGATCTATTGTGGTTTTAGTAGGTTGGAGCATCCAGCAAAACTTGGGAGCCCTGATCAGCAACTACAGAGCACTGATGGCCACGACTTGCCGGCCAGCAAACAATGCAGGTTCAGGAGAACCAAACGGGGTGACTCTACATGCACCGCCCTTCAAAGTTCCCCCACACCCCCCCAGCCCCCAGGATGTACCACATGCGAACATAATCCACCCCCCTTTGAAGTGAGCACTTGAAAACGTCTTGTGGCTCTCCGTGCCCGGCGTGCCAGCCCTCGCTCCAGGGTGGTGGAGGAGAGGAGCGAGGGCTGAAGTGCCTGCACCTGGCGGATGGCATCACCGCTGGCCAGCAAGCGACACTGTCGGGGTCCGTGTTCTGGGGCTTTTTAAGCGTCCAATCAAGCATATGGGTGCGACTGAAAGTGCTCTGGGCCTCTTTTTTTAAATGGCTGAGCACAAGAGTCTAATTAAAAACGCTGAAGAATAGGGATGTTTCAGAAGTAAATTCACGGATTAAGATGTCTTCAAAATCCCCAGAACTGGCATCTTCTCCATATCACAAACAGTCAGAAGATCCTAATGAGGCCTGGTGCACACAAACAGCCCCCAGCCCCTCCCCCTAGTCAAGGGGTCAAATTTTAATCACCGGCTCTTGAGAGAAACGCCGTCGACCGCACTGAGGCTATCGTCGGCCTCAAGCCGTCCGAGTGGCTGAAAATCAGCCAAAAGCCCCCGGCAAGATGCTGGCTTCGTCCAGGCCGTTACAGGAGTGATTAGACGCTGGTGTGTTTCGAGAGTGTGGGCCGTGCTATCGTGGGTGGGGTCTCACTGAGTGGCTGCATCTTCGTGAAGGACAGGGTTTCATGGGAATTTAATGGTTGACATCATTGAACCTTATAAGGAGTCACCAAACTCAAACATATTTGGGCATGAGATTCATTTCAGGCCATAACCATTTGGTTGGTATCACACGGGCCTCTGTGGTGAAGTAGCTGTCTGCGACCTGTCTGTGCCCTTGGGAGCCCAACACTAGTGTATACCAGCCCTTGCAGGTAGGTGAAGACATCCTGTAGAAGTTCCTAACCTTGGATGAATGGAGGTTTATAAATACTAGCAGCAGAAACCGACCTTGAGAAGCGCGAAGCCTGGCAGGTTAGAAGCACAAGGCTGGGTCCTGAACCAAGGTGTCAGCTCACGTTACATGGGGCGCTTTTCCACTGCACCAAGTAAGCTGCTTTTGGTACGGTACTTTCCACTTTTCATTGACTTCCGGTACGAGTACGAGTACAAAAAGTTCCAGTATCGAATGTGCCAAACCATCTGGGGTACTTCTTTGCTACTTTGGGGTGAGACTTGAAACACTTTCTTTGTCAATTAGTTACGGAAATACCCTGCCTCTGAAACACAACACAACCACCTCATTAAAAAAAGTTTCAAATTCAGAAAATAATAATAAACAAAGGGAAAACGTTGATTTGGTTATAAGAACATATACAATCTGACATGGCATGACAAGAAAAAAAGATGAGAGAAATTATTTTGTGAATGTACTAATACGGCAATCTTGTAGTATTCTGTGTGATTTTGTTATAAATATAGTGATATGACTGCTGCAATAAATATTGGGGTATTTATAAAACAAAAAAGAAGTTAATAAATTTCTCCTAAACTCGTCTTCGAGTGATTTAAATGGCAAGGGTGAAAATGATTATGATGTCTCTGAGAACGCCAAAAGCAATGAAACTTTACACTGATTAAAAAAAAATCTATAAAAGGAATAATAAATAAAATTGCGAAACAGAACTGAAAGTAAGCAAAAGCCTGATCTTAATCTATCTGACTAGCGATGTAAGAACTGGATGTGCATAACATGCGACGTTGGGATTAATATCACAGGTCGTCCAGTCCACCTGGTACGGTGGAGAAACAGGCATACTCAAGTGGCTGGTCATTTACAGGCTGTGCAGGTCACATTCAATGGGCATCTCATAAGGCTGGGAAATAGCAGATGGGTGATGGCCATAAGTTTCACCCCCGTGACGCCATATTCTATAGGGGGCATGTTTGATACTGATCTCAGTGTCAGATTATTTCACAATATGCCTCAAAATATTTATATTTTTTTGGGTCAGTATTTGTTGGCAAGCGTCGATTCAGAAACACCATTCTCCATCGGGTTCCCTCCTTCTCTGCTTATACTGGCGCCGTGAGCAAAGCTCAGTTATGCAACAGTGTGGTTCATACGTTAATCACCTCAGCATACAATCACTAACCTCCAGAAGGGAACTCTGCAAGCAGCAGGCCTTTTCACCTCCACATCAAGCGTAACTCTCCTGCTCCTCCCCCACAGAACTTGAACTTTTCCGGGGATGTTGGGGCCGTGCCAAGACGTCCTTTCCAAAGCCAGTCCTTCCCTCACTTTTTTGACAGTTGCAGAGATGCCCTTTAGTCAAGACACTGAGAAGCATCACCACATTCACGTGAACGTGACTTGCAGCACTGACACTGCTCTTTACTAGCATTCAAACCATGCATTTGCATCAAGCCCTCTGTTGGCCACAAACAGCAACTACACGAGGGGGGTTGGGAGGTGATGGGGGTCCCAAAGTGAATGGGACCCCGGGAACGACAAACCTGCCCCTGCACAGCATGTATGTGTTTCTGCAGGACAGTGTGTATTTGGAAATTACACCTTTAAACTTTAAATGACATCATATTTGACAGTGCTTAGATGCCGTTGTCAAAATACCCCCCAATCAGTGTAGCCGATTTGCAGCTCTGTCCAGTGTGGGGTGTCCACAACTGTCAAAAACATTTCTAAAAGGTCCCCAGAAACTGAGAAAAGGGCAGACAGGAAGTCAGTGGGAAGACAGTGACCATGCCGTGATCACATGACTGCACGCCTCACTGGATCTCACCACCATCTGGTACCAAAGCGCAGTGACTATTCTGAGGCCACTTTATTAGGTACACCTGCTCATTAGCACAAACAGTCCTGCTCAGCCTGCTTAGCCAATCACTTGGCTGCAACTGAAGATATATAACACGCAGACAGGGTTAGAAGGTTTGCTGACAGTTCGAATAAGCTTCAGAATGGCTAAGGCGCTTGATCTAACTGATCTTTAGAATGTGGTGTGATTATTCATACCATACGTGGCGATTCCAGCATCTCAGAAACAGCCACCCTCCTGGGATTTTCACAAACTACAGTTTCTAGAATTTACAGAGAATTGTGCAGTAAACAAAAACCATGCACTGTAGGGTAGTTTTGTTACCAAAAAAGGACATTGTTGATGACAGAGGTCAGAGTTAAAATGGCCAGACTCATTAGAGCCAAAAGGAAGCCCACAGGGCCAAAATAACAGCCCAGAATAACAATGGCATGCGTGAAGGCATCTCCAGACATATCATCCAAAGCGGCTCTGGTGGCATGTACCTACAAGGGGGATCCACAATTTTAGATAGGTGTACCTAAAAAAGTGGGTCCTACTTGGTACTCGCTACATGTACCTAATAAAGTGGTTCCTACTTGGTACTCACTAGATGAACCTAAAAAAGTGGGTCCTACTTGAAAAAGTGGGTCCTACTTGGTACTCGCTAGGTGTACCTAATAAAGTGGGTACTACTTGGTACTCACTAGGTGTACCTAATAAAGTGGGTACTACTTGGTACTCGCTAGGTGTACTTAATAAAGTGGGTACTACTTGGTGCTCGCTAGATGTACCTAAAAAAGTGGGTCCTACTTGGTACTCGCTAGGTGTACCTCAAAAAGTGGGTCCTACTTGGTACTTGCTAGGTGTACCTAATAAAGTGGGTCCTACTTGGTACTCACTAGGTGTACCTAATAAAGTGGCCACTGAGTGTATGTACATGCTGTATGGAAGGTTGAGTTCTCTTCCGAATGTATTGCACTGTGTGCTGTTAACTAGAAGAACATGTTCATCTAAACCATCTGCCATTACTGGGAGATGAAGAACTGCAGAAGACCACAGGGAATTTATGCCAGGAAACATGAAGAGGCAAAAGGTGAGATGTGTCAGGCGTGTTATAGATTATGTGCTGTCTTCTTGGTATAAACAGGGCTCCCAACCTTGTTCAGGTAGAATAGGAGATTAATTAGAGTAATTGCTCAGTTCTGGCGACAAGTTGATTTCCAAGATGACCCCCCCCCCCCCATCACTGTCTACTTGGCTTTTTTATCGGTCAAAAAAACTTGTCAACTGTCTAGCTCATACCATGTCTGGATACACGCATGAGCAGTTTAAAGCTTATACATGTATAGATGCATACACATATTTTCTGTTTGGTCATGTACAGGGGACTGGTGCATGGGAAATTCCGGGGAAATCATATCGTAATCATCTTTGTAATCATATCGAAGGTGAGAGTTTTATCCTTATCTCAGTATTGATAAACATTGTCTAATGCCAGACAGACAGTACGTAAAACAATTGTGTGTAAATCAGTTTTGATATTAGCCTAAGGCTGATCAAACGATACTGATTATTATATGCAATTCAAATCATCATTTCTTTACTGCAATGCTCCATTTTTACTAAAAAGTCCCTTAGAATCGTCCTTAAACAAGTTCAGAACATGACAATAGACAACAAATTCAACTGACTGCAAACTAAAATCAAATTTTAATGAATGAATCATACCAATAAAAAATCAATCATGCTTATAAATGATACACAAACATATGTTTTCATGCCAATTGTTATTTAACAAACATATAATAGTGAATATGGTATAGCTGCTTCTACTACAATGTAAAGCGTTGCTTCTGCAAAGACTGCAAGTTTGTTTAACTGGCACCAAAATAGCAAACCAAACCATTTTTTGCATTATAGGAAGGGAAAGTAAAATTGTTTTCGACCACTATGTTAAGGAATATTAGAAAGATAACAAACATAACTAGCTTTTATGTGATTCACAAATATTATTATATAAAGTTTTAAAGTTTTCTGACCCTCCCTTTGACCAAGGGCTTGGGGACACTGACCCCCCGACCCCCATCGGCGGCCCGGGTGGGTAATAATGGCCACAGGTACCCCTTCAACCCCTTACTACAGGGGTAGTATCTTGTCCTCTTTGAACACAACTGCTCTCAAACAGCTGATTTGCAGCTTAATATTTAGTGAAGGCCCTTAACGTCCACGCATGCCGTAATTGGTATAACACAGAAATATAATGCCTTATAGAAAATTCAAGCATTAGGCAATAAATTGAAAATTTTTTAAAAGCAAATAGCAAAAAAATGACTTGGGGGGGAAAAGGAACTCTATTAAATCTAATTTGCTATGCACCATATTGGGGGTAATGGATACGCCGGGGTGTTTATTAACTTGCCATGTCCGAAAGGTATCTAAGTAGCACAGCACGTTAGAGTTAGCCTTTCTCTCTCTAGCTAGCAGAGGCAGGAAGTGATGGATCTAGCTTCACGTCTTTTTTCATCCGTTCTTTTTTCTCTTCCCAATGCAAAGGTCACTTCATACTGTCCCTGAGGCCAGGATAATCTCGGTTGGGTCCCCCTCAATATGTCCTAACTAGATGAGTCGCGGCGTAGTCCTCAGGTGAGTCTTTTCAATGTGACTGAAGCATTCAAGGGAAGGGGGGCGGGGGTGATGGGGATTTTTCGGAAGCCCCCCCACCCCAGCCCCCTGGGAGTGGGGAGATCAAAAGCAGCCATTAAATGTAAATCCGGCGGGAAATCTGCTAGAACTCCTTTTTTTAATGGAACAAGGAAAAGCTACAAGCAGGCAGCTAACACTGAGGCGTGAGGAAGACAGAACAATGGCCGCACTGAAACTGACTCTATTAACAATAAAAGAGCATTAAATAAATTGCCCCTCAAGGACACTCGACGTTTGCTTTTCAGGAAGCCTTATAAATAGACCCTGAACATTTCCCTCCAGACTCGGTGTGTCTGACAAAACAATGTGGGACGTATTGATACACAGCGAGAACACAGTGAGTGTCCTTAAATAATTGAGAATACCTACGCAGGGCTGTTCGCTGGTGATGTACGGCGTTCCAGGCCATGCTGCTGCGTTATTTAACAAAGCTGTTTAAGTGAAAGTGAGCGAGCGTCTTAAGGACTAGCGCTCTCCGCTAACAAGCGTTGGTGGATTACCATTAAATGCAGCTGGTCTCTGAAGCTTTTGTAACACTTATTTCTAGCATTCAGCACCTCGCTAGACCCCCCCCTCCCCCAGCCCCATCTTGTCTCGTCCCATCCTGCTGCCCTTTTGGCAGCTTCAGCTGAGTTCACAGTGAAATCAATCTGATGACATTAATTCTCCAGACTGACTTCTGTAACTTCAGGTACTGCAGCTCTCAGACACAAAAACTTTTCGTTGAGTAACACAATGAGGCCTTTTTATGTTCTGCAGAGGCCTGGATATTTCAACGTAGTTGTATAACTAAAGATGACCCCATGATTGTAAGTGTATGTGTTGTGGAGGGCTGGCCCCCGGCAGCGTTGGTAGCATGATGATTAGAGGATGACCCCTCTTTTGGGGCCCCCTGGACAGGAGATGCTGCCCATTGCTTGCCTGGTGCCGTTTGAGGGCCATGGGTCTTCAGTCTGAACGGTGTGGTTTTAATAAATGCACAGCAGCCCTGGATTAATAGTCTCATCCAAAGCCACCCCTTCACTACTTCACTAGACATTTAATTGGTGTCGGCAAAAAAATAAAAAAATAAGAACACATTTGCCTATGAAAAAAACAATGAGTGCAGCAGAGAAACAGAGCTCACATAATGTTTTAGTCCATATTGTTTAGCCACGAAGCTACACATAGGGGGACAGGACACAGCCTAGTGCAGCCCCCCAGGTATGCAGGGCTGGAGAAAACAGATGGGACCGACCCCGGGCAAAATAAGGTGACACCAGAGTGTGGCCGCCAGCATATCCTGGCCGTCCCTCCCGGGGACAAGGGGGCCCAGCAGCTGGTAGGAGGTGGAGGTCTGTTCAAGTCGCTTCTTCCATAGCGTGAGGCCAGAATCCCGGTCTGTGTTCCCGGCTCGGGATGGAGATTCCCAGGGAAGTTCAATCAACACACCCTATTATAAACATCAGTTGGCCCACATGGCAGAAAAATTCAGCAGCACTTTTCATAGCCTTTGATTGGTAGCATCCAGGTTAAAAATGCTAATCCCTTTCATGGTACTAAGTAACAACAGAAGATGTTTTGGGTTTTTATCTTTCTGTAAATATCCCACTAAGAACAAATGCTTGAAATTTTTAAAAAAACCAAGGTGGCAGTGAAATTGCATGGACGATAGGCAGAGTATGCATTTGATTATGCAGTTTCTCACTGTACTGGAATTTTAATACAAGTCATATCCAAGCTCCCAGAAAGTGCAATCATTATTTTTCTTTTTTGGTGTCCCTCCAAATAAAAGCAAGCTGTCTTTTTATGGCCTGGCCCTCCTTTATAAATTTCGTATGTTTTGGTGAAGGTTAACCATCCCTGATAAACGCTGGCGTAGTGTAACAGTGTCAAATGGAAAATCCTGATTACCATTACGGTGGCTTCACCTGCAGTCATTCAAATTCATGCATATCGAACGACCTCTGTAAAGTATCACGGGCATATCCAGGGTGGGGGATAGACTTTAAAGGAAGCCTGGATTTTTATACAGCATGGATAACCTGGTGCTTTAAATGGAGATGCGCCTGAATTGAACCTATCATGGAGAAACACTTATTAGCATCTTACATTAGCATACCGCTCAGCAGTGGATGGTGTTGTCCCACCTGGAAGGTACTGTTCCTTCACTCTTTTGAAATTAGCCATGCTTTGCACAGAAGTTTGTAGTTTCCCTCCAAAATTCTCATCGACTATGCAGATTTTGCGGTTCTTTGCAGCAGTGTTAGCGGTAGCTATGGTGATACCTGCAAAAGCCGAGTTACCGGGAATCCCACACAGAAAAGCAGCGGGGAATGCTTGAGAATCCCAACCCAAAGATTCTGCCCCGACTCTGATGCTCATCTCCTTGTGACAAAAGGTACGGGACAATGAAAGCCTCCCGCCGTTTACCATTTAAATGAGGCCAAATAGCCCCCCAGTAACATAATTACTCCAGTTTTGGCGCTCAGCTACCATGATCCCTCAGTAATATTTGTCGACGGGAAGAGCGGTCACAATGGCCTACCCGTACGCTGAATTCCTAATTACAGATTAGCGGCAAACAAAACCCCTGTGCTACAGTTTCCATGTGTCAGCTGACACGGACCACAAAGGCAAACAAAGGGAGCCAGGTCCCTCCCCCTGCCCCCCCAAACCCTATTTCATCTGTGAGAATGTAAAATGCATTAGAATGTGGCTGCGGGTAGGTGTGCCTGGGGCAGAATTACAGCTGTGCGCTCGATTGTGTAGGAGGACAGTTCTGTGATATTCCCAGAAGCCTGTGTGACCTCAGCGAAGCCTGTTAACACTGAGAGCCCCAACAAACATGCTGAGAGCTGAGGATCCACTAACGTGAAGCCATTCCTTAACTATTATCAATGGGGGGCTCTTTTGCCCCCTGACCCTTGCTGCTCTGTGTCCAACGCCAATTTCCTCGTTTTTATTTCCCCACCAGTGTCACATGACTGGCAGTTCGGGGCATGGAGGGGGCAAGCAGATATGAAAACTGGGGAATATTGATGCAGACCCTCTGGGGGGACATGTGCATGTGCCTCAAAGACGGTCCGGAATGGCCTGGAATGGTCCGTCACATTGCGGACCCCTTAAACTCACTCTTTCATCCTTGTTGATAAAGGCAGCTGAACCAAACACATGTGGCGTGATCCCAAAACTCCTGACATTTCGAATGACTCTCCTGCCAACTTAAATAGCAACTTCCCCTCCAGGATGGTACAGAGGAAAATAGCCGATTTCAAACAACACGACAGGATCACAGCTGCTGGTATGGAGACTGTGCTCTGGAAAGGTCCTGCCTGATAGGACATATTCATTATTATTTTATATTTTTTTTTCCAAGGCTGATCTCAGTCTCTTCAGTGCACAGAATCCTGCCTCAGCACCAGCTGCCTCACCCAGCTTCTGACCTAGTAACTTCTGTTGTACCCTTGAAGAGAAGCAGTGATGTGTACTTACCCAATCAGATGCTGTCTCGTAGCTTGCTGATCCAATCAGGGCAGAGGTTTTATGAGCAGTACTGTGCCACACCCGCATCATCAGGTAAGACCTAAGAAACAAACAGCCAGCCCCCCCATCATAATTCACGTTGAATGTGCACAGATGCATGTCTGCACAGGTTTAAACAATGGCGCAGCAGCGAATTCCAGCAAATAATTATAGGTAAAATTAAACAAGAGCAAAAAGTATAGCAGTCCTGTGCTTCTCCCCAACTGCTAGTTAGCAGATAGGAAAAAGGAAAGCAATTGATTGGATAATAAGCAGGGCTTTAGTGGAGACTGTGCACGGCTTCAGCCCTGTCAGAGCGTGGGAGCGTTGTATTAAATAAAATTCCACATAGTAATTTCGTTTCTCTGCTTAAATCACCACATGAAGTGTTTCTATTTAATTTTTAAGATTATAATTATACTACTTCATTAATCCTCTCAGATTTTCAAAAAATAAATTTAATAATAATAGAAGGCTGACTGTGTTAATGGTAAATAAGTAGTGAATCATTACATCCTCACTGGGCCGAGTGCGCCGTCTTCCTGTCTGTGCCACAGTGCGGGTCTCCTGCCCGGCCCGTCACGTGTGTGTGCCGCCCGCCACACTTTCCCACCGCTGTTCTGAATTACGGCCGTTTATCTCGCCGCCTTCAGTAGGATTAATGAGATGCAAATGCAAGGCGGCGGCAGTGGTACCTGCCGGAGCCCTTATTAATACCTGCACTTAAGGAACCCTGAGCCGGACTCATCAACTCGCAAGGAAAGGCAGCCTCAGAGTGCGGTGGGCTCCCTCTTCCATGCTGGAAAAACAATTCATGGATGGCTGCCCAATTAGTCCACAAGCTCTCCCTTATCCCCCCCCACCCCCGCCCCCGCCCAGCATGCTGAGGATGCAGTGATAACTGGTTAACCTGGGCAGGGAGACGGCCCGAAATTCTGTGGTGGCGTTCCAGTGAGAGAGGGAGCAGATTCCGGTGTGTGTCATTGAGTTCGACATATCGAATAGGAAAAAAAAAAAGACGCTCTTTGGGAAATTCACTGTGGCATCACATATGGGCCACATGAGGTCGGCTATACTTTAGTAATTTAAAAAAATCTACCCCCCCCCCTCCCACCCCCAAGAAGAGTCTCCTGAAAGTGAACACCGGTGACATGTGCAGCCATTACAGTGTCTGTGCAGTTCTGTGTTTAATTTGTGCTGGGGGGCGTGGGGGGGGGGGGGGGCGCCACAGGTTTGCAGCAGATGGCTCGGCGTCATCTATGACAGGCTGCCTGGATCGGGCTTCCTCTGCGTGATCCCTCACCCCCCAGAGCCAGCCAGCCCCCCCTCCCTTGTTTCCCTTCGATCAGGTAAACACTCGCTGGAAAGTTCGTGCACTTTGCTGCAGGCTTGAAGATTTGTGGACACCCCAGCCACCATCTTCCAGTTTGCTACAGATCTGCAGGTGTCAAGAGGAACCTAACCCCCCCCCCCAACTAAGAAGCACAGGACCTGTCAACAAGGCAGGCTCATGAATGGCAGAGAGAGCAACCTTCCTGCACTGTTGCATGGACCTTTGCTACTGTGAGAGTTCCTAGGTCGCATTTGTTAGCAGCGCTGCTTTGCTTCTCCCGGACTAGGGTTCGAGTCTCGGCCCTGGCTCTGTGCATGAGGAGTTTGCATGCTCTCCCTGTGTCATCGTAGGGTTTCCTCTGGGTTTTCAGGCTCCACAGTCTAAACACATGTTAAGGCAAGCTGGTGTTGTGAACTCGCTTGTGTGTGAATGGTGTGGGTGCCCCATCCTGGGTTATTCCCTGCCTTTTCTCATAGCTTCTAGGATGGACTTTGGACCCCATGATCCTGCACAGGAGATGGATGGATGCTTATTTCGTCATTTACTAAGAAACATAGTTTAATTTTAACATTTTTTTGTTGTTTTCAAATCCCAATAACAGGCCCATTCTAATGGCTCACAAAAAGAAACTGCTCTGTTTTCGGGGAGATAAAACAAAAATTAAGTATTTAATTTCCAAATGGCAAATCGCTTTTGTTTGAAGTAGCACCAAGTAGGCCACTCCTGATGGAAGTCTATTAATACACAGTAGAGCGTTAGCACCTATAATTTAGAATAATAAACCCTTTATGACCCAGACTGCGTGGAAACATATGTGCTGGGACAGGCGTTTCACAGAGACGCCCCATCGGTGGGCGATAGGGACGACACTTTAAATGCAGGTTCCCGACACCTTCCTCGAGGCCCGAGCTTAGCGCCAAACATATGCAGAAAATATCTGTTTTCTTCAGGTGACGTGGAAAACGTGTGACTTCCTGCTGGTCGGAAATGTAGCAGTTACTGATGGGGAGACAAGAGAAACGGCCTGCAGAGAAGTGCAGCAGAGCATTGTTTCAAAATAGGACAAGAGCATAGAGGTTTGATGGGGACCTCGAGTCCTACAACCTGCAGGCTAAACCTTCATTCAGGATATCTGGCCTATAGAACCTTCTGTTGGCACTTATTGGGCTCTGTTAAAGAGGTGAGATTAGTTAACGCATTTCCTGGTCATAGGTTGTCGCCTATCATGCTGTCACCTATGACTGAAACTTCAAGGCATCACTTGAAGCTACATAATGGCTCCTACATAACTCCTCAGAATTAGTTACTGTCCAATTGTGGAGATGATGTTCTGAAACACTATTCCCACAACTTAAGATGGGACTGAGATTCTTGTCTCAAGTTGCTTATTTTAAATGTGAGATCTGCAGAGATGAAGCCCTGGCATGGGTGGAGTTCCTTGCTTCAGGGACGCTCAGCAGTGACAGTGACCTCTAAGTGTATCATGCATTGTCACTGAGATAAAGTGAGCAGGAGCACAGGCTTTGAGGAGCTACAGCTTTGCACCAAGCCTTGACACTTCAACTGGATGGAAAAGGAATAAAAATCATAATAATAAAAAATCTTTCCTATCAGATAAGAAAAGCGTGGGCATGAGGGTGACTTTAAGGCTCATAATCAGATGGTCCAGAGCACAGTCTCCATCCAGCAGCTGTGATTCAGTCGTGTTTTCCTCGGCTGTTTTCCTCTGTACCATCCTGGAGGGGAAGTTGCTATTTAAGTTGGCAGGAGAGTCATTCGAAATGTCAGGAGTTGCTGTACTATGACATGCATGTTTTGGTTCAGCTGCCGTCAATATGATGCTGGTTCTCTGTGGTGGATATGAAGGGACAATACAGACAAGGATCAAGTAATGCTTAAAGAGTCATGAGGCCATAGGGCTCTCTAGGCTTATAGTGCTGTCACTCACTCATGATATTGAAGGCATTGGCACTGAATGTAGCTCCGTCACTTTGCTGCTCTGCGTGATACGGCCCGCAACGTTCACAGCAGAACTCACTCTGACTTCCTTCCTCAGAGGTCTGGCTCCTGTGAAAACACAACAGCAGCTTCTCAGAGCACAATTCATATGATTCTGCAACATTAAACTCTGGTTTTCGTGTTGTAATATTCAACTGTCTTATAATATTATGGTCCTGGGAATGTACTCTCTTAAAACTATAAATACTATAATGCCTGGTCTAGTTTAAAACTCTCAATAGAGTATATATATTTTAGTATGCATCTATTTTATTATAGAACTACATTAGTGTTATTATCTTTAAAAATTTAGTAGTGTCATAAAACCACATTTAAAGCTATAAAGAATGTTAAAGGTCAAGATGATCATAGCTGTGTGTGAAACACATCCTGCCATTCTTCTCTGGAGCTGGGATTCTCATGACCGACTCTGGCCTTCATGACATTGTCCTTTCTCCTCTGTCGTCGTTCTGGTTTCCAACGGTACCCGTGGGGAACGACCGGTAAGATTCCGTTAAGTCAAGAATTCCTGGCCTGCCATTGCCTGACAGGTCCCTTCCGTGATGGAAACATCAACAACAGAGATTGACTGTATATTTGGTCATTCAGAGGTCAGATGTGCACTTATTCCTGAGTTTTTACATTTATTTAACTCCATCTACTGCCTGCGACATTTACTTAGACAGCTGTGTGGATGTTTGTTCTACAGACATTATAAAATGAATAGACATAACTTTATACTGTTCAAGCTGATATTTTTAATATAATTGTCTGTGAAATTAACCCTTAATCCTAGCGCTAACTCAAATTCTAACTCAATCCCAACACTAACACCATACCTAATGCTAACCCTAAATTTTGCTCTAATCGAAATGCCAGCTGTAATCCTAGACATTCCCTGAATGCTGACCTGAACCCTCACCATAAAGTTTTCTGCATTTATAAGGCTATGTCAGCTGTGAGACTTTGCAGAATACGAGTCTGTGTCGGTTTCCCCGTGGTCTGTGACTCATGTCCCGTGGCCAGCAAATCAGACGTATTTTCCTTAATCTCACTGTGTTCCACTCTTACCTGTACATGTTCGTGTCATAGGACAGCAAGGTGGGACACCCTAAGATCCTCTACGTCATGTACAAATGTTGCACAACACACCGTTCATCACGATGCTAATAAATTTGCTATTTTCACTCTATTTTCAGTGATTCTTAAGCAAAGGCGAAATGAATGTCGAACAGACATTTCAGTAATTAGATATTGTTATCCATACAGTCACTTGATTTTTTCATGCATTTGACTCCATCCATGATGTGCTTCTGTGAATTAGACGGGGTGAGTTTCCAGAAGCCTCCTTAATGCTATGTCATTTGTAACTTCTGTCTTTTAACACCATTTGTACACACAAAGAGTGAACTTCTTCAGATATCTCTGGGAGAGCAGGGGCTGGACATTGTTTCTGAAGGCCGTGTTCGAGTTTGCCGGGACTTTCTGTTGGTGCATGTATCCCCAAACTTTTTCTCAGAGGAAGTTTAGGCATCAATTTAATCCAATATCTGGGTTAAAGTGCTTGGAAAAACTGTCTCTGACAGCATCTGGATTCTACTGAACATGTAAAAGTTTAAGGTCTCTGAATTTGAATAATATAATGAAAAGCATACCATATATCAAGTAAAACAGAATTTGCCTTTGATGTTAAATGTTAAACTGGTCAGTTTAAGGGGGGCATTTAAGTTAAGATGCTGATCCAACTGTACAGTGACTGCCTACAGAACCCCCCTCCAGTTTTGGAATGGCATAAACCTAAAAAAAATTAGGTTTAGTAACTATGCTTACAATGAATTATGATCATTTTGTATCCGCGATAACCCCACAATAAATGTGCATTTCACCACAGTGCTAGGGGAAAAATGCAGTCATAAAGTCCATTTCCCCTGGATGTAGCTTGGTAAGTAGGACACGGGTCACTACTGTAGACAGGGAGCGGAGTCAGAGCGCCATTAATCCGCCTTATAAATGGCGGCTCGGTTCAAATGCTGGGTCGCGGAAAAAAGACTTAATCACCATACAGAGGAAAAACCTGTAGAAACCTAGAGAGTGAGCAGCATGACTGCTGCCCTGTACAGCTAAAGAAGGCATGATGAGTCCTTCTTAAAGTGACAGAACATTTTTTATATGCCAGACCCACATACATAATTGAAGCATAAATGACAGGCCCATAAATACCATTGCAGCTTATTACAGAGTGTGTGCAGAAGACAGCAATGTGAGTTTTTGTTTTCTGGTTCACGATACGGCTCTCTGGTTCGACAATCTTAAAACATGCTAAGGTGTTGCCAACTCGTCCATGTGTGTGAATGGTGTGTGTGCTGGATTCTACACTATATGCGGTCTTTCATATACAGTTCTGTAGATACAAACAACTTGTTAGCAATATCTGCTCATGCAAAGCACACTTTGCCTGTGCTTCTCTGACAATAAAAGGTGTTCTTCCTTAGCTGCCAGGGCGGCATTGTTTACCTTTAAAAACGCAGAAGTACGGTGTACAAGACAGTGTCGTGTTTTTGTGTTTTTACATCTTTGGCTCGACGGGACATCTGTGCGCCTTGCGGCCTCACGCAGAGGCTGTTAGCGCCAAGGCGCGCTCAGGTGTAGCGGAGTCAGTCAGCTGTAGGAAACACAAATGTATATTTAATGAAACAAAAATCTCAAACCCAGAGTGCAGATATTAGTCACTTTAGTAATTAAAAATGCATACTGTTCTGTGGCTCCCTGTACATTATTAAAGCGTGATTCTTCCAGATCTAACTGAACTCAAAAGGATTTTCACTGCGAAGCTGTTCCTCACCGAACCTCTCTGCTCCTGGCTCAAATGCTTTGTGTAAACCAACAGCCCTGAAATGTTCCAAATGTTTTCAAGCATACATTTATTGACCAGTACTTTCATCTGAAAATAACAGCCAAAATATTGGACACATTCTTATGCAAGACATAGGAAATCAGCCGGCTGTAACATGGCAGGCAAATTACAGGGGAATTAGCAAACCGTTTATTCTTGAAGTCCAAAATGTGTGTGTTGTGTTTCAGCTCGTGAAGAGGACAAAGATGGAATAACAGTCCCATGAAGCAATGAAGAGTTAAATTGATAAAGACAAAGGTAAATTTGAGATTCATAAAAAAAAAAATGGATCTAAAAATATTAAAGAAACTTTTCGGAATTTTGGGCACAGAGAAGATGAGAGCCAAGGCACGCTATACTGCTGGCACCCATCGTCTGAAGTCTGCATGCCCTCAGAAGACGGTGCCCTAGGCGACCGCCTATGTCACATGATGTCACTATGTCACCCCGACTGCTCACCTTTTACTTCAAGGTGGAACACGGCGCCACCCCTGATAGACCCCAAGGAGAACAGCTGACCGGGCCCTGCCTGCGACGGATGCTCTGTGCTTTTCTGAGAGG
The DNA here is from genome assembly GCA_015163995.2 of Mormyrus lacerda. Taxonomy (NCBI): domain Eukaryota; kingdom Metazoa; phylum Chordata; class Actinopteri; order Osteoglossiformes; family Mormyridae; genus Mormyrus; species Mormyrus lacerda. Next base: position 51,065,477 of record JAABNX020000001.1, on the reverse strand, counting down.
CGAGAATCTGTCCGCTGTTAGCAGCTGTTATAAAGAACAGGAAAAGCAGGAGCTGCACTGCAAAGCGGCTGTAAAATTAGCCGCCTGCCTCGGCTGGCGGCCCACAGTTCATTTAGTGAGCCTTTTCAAATGCTAATGTTTGTCTCTATAGATGCCTGTTTCCGGAACTGTACAGCACGAGTGGAGTCTTTTAGAAAGAGATTTATATAACACACAGTATAGTGTGTGTGTGCGTGTGTGTGTATATACTGTATATATATATAAATACAACCCATTACTGAATGCACATTATCTCAATTATGCCTTTTGAAATTCAAATAGCAAATATTCCAAACCTGCAGAGATGACACAGATATTTATAAATCTATTAAAAGATTTCGTTTTTTGCTTCTGCTGATTTGCGACCACTATGCTATTTAAATAATTTGTAGTTCATGCATTACAGCCCCCAAAAAATGGTTATTTGAATTCTGAATATCAAATTATTCATGCGACAAAATGTATTATTAAACATCAAATTATGTTTGGGAGGGTTATTTAAGTTACACCTTGTATCTCGCTGACGGGCTTCTCTGTATGGGGATGTGGATACACTCACTGCATCTGCTTTACACGGCGGTTTAAGCCTGTGTTGAGAATATTATTTTAAAATAACAAAAAGCAAATGACAAACCTGACAACAACTGACAGACTGTAGAACGTGCATTGGAAAATTTGGAATTGGAAGTACTAATAAAAAAAATATTGTGCCCCCCCCACCCTGAACACACAGAGACACACACAGAAAATAATTTTATATTAAAAGTAATGCTAGCAAACAAGATGGAGGCTGCAGAGAACAGGCTACTCCGTGGTCACATGTGTAGATAGCACATGCGAGAAGCACGCTTTGGGAGCGATTCTGATGGCATGCAGGTAAGAATTCGCACCTTTTGTCAGGCGACGCCTTCCCGTGTAACGGCAGGCAGGAATTCACGCCGTGTCCCTTTCCACGTCGCAGAGACACACTCGTTAACGTCTTGCCAAGACGCACGTGCCGTGTCTGTTGCATATATTAGCATGTGGGCCCAGCGCTAATAATCTCCACTTGTGGACGATGTAAATGCCTGTAAAGGCAACAGAGGAGAGGCATTTGGAAGCGTCATTAAAAATGGCTTAAAAATAGATCGGAATACCAATTATTCTCATGGTCCACTTTCCTGCCTACTGCTACATTACACCTCTACGGTTATACTTTTTCAATATGCTTTTAAGGTGCTAATTATACCTCATATAATGAAATCAGTTACTAGATGCAACCGTAAACGACATGAAGCCATTCAATTTCTGCACATGTAAATTAGAATTAAACCATTAACAAGGTGGAACTCTGACATCACTGCAGAGGGATATGTGTGAAACTTTTGGAACAACTTCCTGAGGGATATGTTTACCAGCAGACAGTCCTGGCAAAGCAGAACAAGGAACAGGGCCCTCTCTGAGACAATATTCGGCCCCTGCTCTTCCAGAAATTTCTGACGCTTAACACTGAGGTCCACTCTTTGTGGTATAAACAATTAATTAGTAAGTAACAGTTAATTAGTTTATCGTACTGTCCCCCCAAGCAACTGTCCTCTACCATACAACTGCAGCGGAAGAATTTGACCATGTTCCTCTGAACACATGTAACCTTTATTTGAAAATTAATTTGACTGAATCACTTTCCCACCAGGCCTCAATTTGGGCATCAACACAAGTTATTAAGCACTAACTAGTCAGGAAAAGTTCAATTTTACTTTAATGAGGACAAAATGCAACTTAGCTGGTCAGTATAAGCTGAATGTCCGTGTCTGTCGTGGACAGTAAACACAAGTGTAAATACTAAGAAGTGATTAAATCGTTTCTGCGTTAAGTGTGTGTCTAATTAAATGGATATGCTAATGTCGTCATCGTCGGTAGATGGAATTAGAATTGCTTATTGTAACACGTGTTATGGGATTATTAACACGAAACATTAAAAACTCGCACACAGAGTCACACTTCTGTACCGGACGCACTGCGGCCAGATCACGGAATGGTCCGGGAAGATAAGCGCACGGCCGTTAGCTGCGTCTACTAGCCTGGGGGAGGGGGGATGCCATACCGTTTATGGAGCGCTTTGTTTTTCCAGAAATGCATCTCCCCCCCCTCACCTTATCATCTCAGAGCATAGCTGAGCGTGTTCAGGTCAGGGAAGCTATTGTGTGGAGCAAATGGCTGCAATTTCACCTCCTCCCCACCCCGCGGTTTTAGGGCGACAATCAGAGCCGGATTGTGGCCGTGTGACTCGCTTCATGCCGACGGCCCCTGTCCCCGGGCCGCAGAGCGTGACATGTGACGTGCGGCGTCTCCATGGTGGCCCGACCAGCTCCTCCCGCTCACAGCTCCCTTTTCTCTCCCATATTCTCTGAGACTTCGGTCCCCTGAAGCTGCTCCCACCCCGTCCGCCTGCCTGTCGCCGTCAGTTTAGTGATGAGGCCCAGCCAACAGCACATGCAGCAAGTGCAGGACAGTCTGAAGCCTCCCCCCTGCCCCCCCCCCCCACCAAATAGCGAACGGAGGCATGACATCATCAAGAAGTGAGCTCAGGTAACTGAACCATGCAGCAGGGTAATCACCAGAAACACAGACAGACACAAAGAGTCCCCTTCTCCGCTCAGATCATCTTTCCCGTCACCATGCGCAAGACCCCGAACGCGAAGTAAAAAAACCCTCAAAATACATTTTATTTAAATAAGCCAACCAAATATGACCTTAAGCCTTAATGTTGCTGTCGGCTGTCATTTAAACTGATACCTTCTATCAGCCGGGTTCGCTGTCTAATGACAGCAGGCGTGCTGATGATACCCTCGGAATTAGCCCAGTTCCGCTCAGCCGTGCTGTTTTCCATTCCAGCAAAAGGCAAATTATATTACGGTCCTGTAATGCCGACCCGTTCCGCTGGGCTCCCTTACTCTCACACTGGCATAATACTATTCATTTTCCTTTCTGCCGCCTTGCGAATGGCACTGAAATCTCGCAGAAGCATTGAACACATGCAGATTTATCCCGTTTAACACAGATCTGCCCATTTTGCTTGTGCGTTTCGGCCCCGCACGTTACTCGAGAGTACTGATATCCCTCATTAATACCATACGGCAGCCATTCCCCTTAAGGGTGCCCCATTCCCTTTAAGGGTGCCCCATTCCCTTTAAGGGTGCCTCATTCGGCTGCTGTACCCACCTGCTCCCGCAGAGACTGTGGCTGTGTAATCACTGAGCTGAGCGAAGTGTAAGGCGCCCGAAAACAGCTCTGCAGCCCACAGGAGCCCACCGCCGCGGAGGTGTCGTCCCTTTGGGACAACTCTGCCGGCAAGATTTCCAAGGCTGTAGTGTAAAGGCTGCTAATTACGGTGCAGTGTGCGGTCGGGTTTACGCCGGCATCCCTGGGGACTGCTGTGATGTGCCGGAACCCCAGGCCTGGATTCAAACAGGACTGTGGAAGGCACGGTTTAGGTAAAGAAACGCACGCGTCGATCAGACGCCAGCACTGGCCCTGTCACTACCCCCCAACTACACACCATCAAAACATAGGCATCCATCAACGCCTCCCTCTTCTAGCCACACACGGCATAGTGGTGGGGGGGACTCTTTCGCCTCCCCAGTAATTACACGCTAAAACGAGCCGCGGTGAGGGAATGGTGGGTAACTCACAGGGGATTCTGGGAGATGCAAGTGGAGCCTGAGCCTCCCTCGGGGGCCCGTGTGTCAGCAGCTGTGGGGCCCCCTCTTGGCACTCAACACCCTGGAAGGCACACCTCATGACAGATCACCCGTTCCGGGGGTCAGTGCCCCTCCCCCGGCACATTCACCTTCTTTGCCGTGAAATAAATAAGGCCCAGTCGGTCCCCACGGACGTACAAACCGGGAACAGAGCAGAGAATCTCAGAGGGCTGCACACCAGAGGCATTCTGGGATGTGGAGCTTTGTGTAAACATTCCAGCACGTCAGATCTTACAGACAGCTTGCTAGGCCTTGTTTCATAACATGGATGGGTAGGTTCTATCTCATAAGTCAGTACCAACCCCCTCCCCCACGACAAACAGCAGGCATCTCCAAATCTTGGCGCTACTCCGATCGAGAAGGGAAGTCACCCATCTAAGTGCGTGTGAGCATGAAGCGTATTTACTACTCAGCAGAGCAGGAAACTTGAATGGGCCGTCCCAGAAAATCCAGGCTTGGCTGCAGAAACAACATCTGCCTGGCAGAGAGCTTTGAGGTCCTGCCGCTCACCACCGTGGCCCCCGGTGCTAGATGCTGAAGGCATCCCAGCATTCTCTGGGTTCTGGCAAGGATGTCTTTGAGGAGAGGTTGGTAAAACAAGCCATATGCCACAGACTGATCTCGTATGCCGGCGTTGGTGTTTTTGTAGCTCAGGTTAATTAGCCGGCGGTTATTTTTAATGAACTTCATGCAGCCGCTTGCTTGTATAATCAAGGCGAAGAAGCAGAACCGACGAGGTGGCGAGAATAAGCTGACAAAGGCGAGGGGCCCGGCGTCACCACTCCCCCGAAATGAAAAAGCCAGCCGCCCGCTTCACCAAACTCGCTTAGCAGACACTGGGACAAAATGGACTGTAAAGTTCGTTAGATGGAAATATTAAAAAAGAATTAGGCTAATGGAGACGGAATTAAAAGAAATGAGGCAACAAACACATCACGCCAAAAATGGCATCGCCGTGACAGCCGCGATTCCTAATGACGGACTACATTCGGAAAAATTAAATGGCATCCCGCGCTCAGATTTCTTTGAAAGGTAATGATCCATGGATGATGATCACTGCAGGCACTTACGGCAAGAGGGAGGATAGGGGAGGGGGGTGGGAAAACCGGGAAGCCTTCGGAAATAACAAAGGAGGATGGTCCCGCCAAAGGTTTCGGGAGGCAACATGGGACACTCCCAAAATTCAGCAGGAAGATGCTGGGAAACACAGAGGGGAAGGAAGAAAGGCCATAATTAAAAACTAATCACCCAGCAACAATCGTTATTAAAGCAAATCGGTAACACAAATTATAAGAGGAGGATTATGGCGACCGCCATCAGAATGGAAACACAGGCATGATGGCTGCCGTGTGACTACTACTTGTACAATACTAATGTCGTTTGGTGAACGCAAGAACGACTCATGGCTGGGTGCCCCCCACTTTATGTTTCTATATCGCTCACTACCCCAGCACACCGGGGGGCATTTCCTGCGAGGTGCCTCCCACGACGCAGAAATACAGACACCAGATGTGAATGTGTAATATTGATTAATGCATGCAGTGCTATAAACGTCTTTAAGCGTCCGTTGTTAGCATTAGCATCATCCACTCCAACAGCGATATATTTTATCAGTCAGAAGCCTCTAACTGCACTGGCCATACTGCCAGCCCTGTGAAGTTTTAAAACATCCAAAGTCATTAAATATGGTCTTTGCGGAAAACTAATGCTATCTCAGGGTAGATGTTCCGAGTGAAAATTTGCCTGTTCCCTCAGCTATAATCGATTCACAGTCGTGATTGAAAACGTTGAGGCAGATTAATATTACGATGGATCTTCTTTTCTCATTGGCGCGTGTATAAGTGGATGGGACTAACTTAAAGTAGGGAAATCATTGTGAAGGAACAAGTTCCCTTTTAGGGCAGATCCTGGAAATTAACCAAATCCTGGATATTGCAAGGTCTTCCCAGAGCTGACGCTAATCCCTTCAAGGAGAAATATGGGATGACAATGGCAAGTACCTCCAATAATTGAGTCCAACAGGCTTACTTGTGAAAACCTGAAATGAGTTCCCTCTCTTTTTAAGTATGATCCAGTACTTCAATCCAGTGTAAAATTCTCCCTTTGAGAATATTAATAACCCCCAAATACTGCACATGAAAAACAGCACCCTCACATGTTAAAAGCTGTATACCTGCAACGTCACTAAAGGTCTCGCCAAGGACGGACACTTGAAAGCACGGCCGCTTTTCTTTCAGCTGTGCCGGCGTAATGGAGACGACCTCTGGGTCTCTGTAGTAACTCCCTTGAAACAAAACAAATAGAATTCAGGTCTTTTGATTGAGTCACACGAAGACTGACTTTGCCACCCAGCAAGGTCCTGACTGCCACTAACTGCTAAGTTATTACTAAAATATTTACAGGATCCCAGTTTTCTTTCACTAAGTTTTGTTCAATTTGCACAATTGCCATTTTGTACTATATATACAGACACACAGAAACACAAACACACACACACACACACACACACACACATAAATACATACACACACCATAGTGGTTCATTGCTTTGCATGGTTTTCTTATTTATTCTTTCATTCATTACTTTTACGCACATATCCCTGATTTTCCAGTGTGTGTTTATTGTATTTTTACTTATACTATCCTCTGTTGTATATTTTTCTACTTAAATTATCATTTGGTGTATTTCTTTTTGTGCTATTGGATGAAGAAATTTCCCCCCACAGAAATCAATAAAGTTCCATCTTATTCAAGTTTTATAACACTGTTACCAAGCAAGGTTTATACAATAAGAACTTTGCATTCTTAACTGCTTGTGTCGGTATGCAGCTCACTGGGTTAGAAACTTGTGTCCAGAAGTATATGGGTTTGAATCCCGTGGAATAACCATATCATTGTTGTGCCCTTAAGCAGACAGATCAACTAAACCCCTCAATCCCAACCGCTGACCCCAGGCTTTGACCTCAAACTTTCCTCATCAGAAGTTGTTTTGCACAAAATAAATAAGTGTAAATGTATCCTAGTGTGGACAACCTTTACAAGGGAGTTCAGGTTTGTTTAACGTCATTTCAAAACCCAATTCTGTGGTGCTTTCTGCTGTCTCAGGCTTCAAAAGCTTTCTAAAGTAGCACACAGTACACAGCTGTCAGAAAACTGCATGATATTCTTAACGCTTTACAAGTCGAAAAGAACATCCTACACTGTCAACCCCTGCTGATATATATATATATTTTTTTTTTTGCTTACTTGATACAACAACAGAATCCATCATTAAAGCTCGCGTCTGTTTATCCCAAGTCAGCAGGGCTAAGTGAACCTGCAAACCTGACCAGAGATAGGGGGCTGAATGCTGAAATTAGAATAATTTGTAATTAATTAATGTGCACGCCGCATTAGGCATTTCCATCATGAATATTCATGAGGGGCCTAGCGTCTGAAAACACATAGTGCTCACACCCCCCGCTCCTCACTCAGTTAGGGTGACCCGAGCTGGATGTAGATGTAGAGAGACGACACCTGCAGGTAGTTAAGGGATGTGGGGGAGGGTAAGGGATGGTTGCTGTACATCCCTGGACGAGGTAAAATTACGTGTTGAGGACAGTCATTAGGTTTACCTGTATCTGGAGTTTGGTCTCTTTTTGCCCAGCTAAGAGAGTCTTCACAAAACACTACAAATACATTCCAGCTCCACCATTAAATATCCCAGTGCCATTTAGCATTTGCATAAACACACACACACACACACTTACTCATATATGTGGGTACTGTCCATTCATTTCTATGGAAAAAACCCTAATCCCAACAATGATAAACACCTAAATCCCTACCTGGCCCTAACCTTAACCATAATCCATCCATCCATCCATCAATCCATCCATCTCCTACCGCTTTCCCAGGTTGGGTCGCGGTGGCAGCAGGGAAACCCAGAAAAGTCTTTTGCTATTTCTAGTTTCTTGATTGTATTTGCTGATTTTTATAAAATTGAGTTTCCCCTTGTGGGAACCAAAAAAATGATCATTACCACATCGAAAGAACAGGTTTTTATCTCATTGTGGGTACATTTGGTCCCCACCATGTATTACATACATGCCCATACACACAGACAGGCTGACACAGCGCACGCACGCACACACACACACACACGCAGGCACAGCAAGCTGTCAGACTGTCAGGTTGTGCATTTGGGGTGTAACATGCAGCCATGTTTCTGCTGAGCACAGGTGCTGTCTTTATTGGTTAATTGAGCAAATCTCATACGTGTTTCCCTCCCATCGCTCCGATTAACTCTTGGCTGAGGCCCTCGGTGGGAACACCTCATCATAACTGCATGCGGAAATCTCCAGAATCTTCACTGCTCTTCAGGGCTGTGCACAGACATTTCAAGGGCCAGGTGCTCAAATCAGGGTTGGGGTGGGGGCAGCTTAGGCTAACTGGGGTAGGCCTTGGTAAATTTTGCAGATCGGAGGTCCCCCCCTCAGTAAATCCCCCTTGACTGCCAGATAAATGGCTGACCCTGCACCTAGAGCCCCAGCTTCACGATCACCTATATGTTGGCGTGTCTTACAAAGGAGGGCATGATGGGTTATATGGAAACTAACAATTGTACAAATGGCAAATAAAGCTTCATTTCACTAAGTTTCAAAAGTACAGTAGTGAATAGAATAAACAAAAACTATCCGGGCTTATGGAAAAACTGCACAGCGTCGGTGTGATAGTGCATTTTACCCCAGTAACTGGCACAGTCGCCACTGGATTTAATATTTATAGCAGAATTAGGAAATATCTTCTGCATGTCGCTAATTCACATCACTCTGTCAGACAACAACAGACACCTCATACAAGAGTGGAGAAATCAGTCGATTAAAAACTGCGACACTGGCTAGGAACATGCAGTTTACTCTTGCAGATTTTATAGCACTTAACAGTGTATTCGGATGAGTTCTACCCCTGGAAAGGCACTCAATAGGATATAGAATAATTAAAGAGAATATATGAGTCCATGGATGTTAGACAAGCAGGGACGCACCGCGTGGACAAATATCAGCCAAGATCTATGAAAGCTGTTAGGGTAACCTTTAAATTTAATCACCTTAGCCTGTCACATGGTTTATTTACCTAATTAATTTTGCATAAATTGTTTCTCTCCGGTGACACTGAATTTCAGCAATATAGTTACTGCTGGATTTGTACCCCCATGAAAACTTTACACAGGGCTCAGCTTTCTGCACGTTATGTGCAGTAAACGGCAGACTTGTTTTTACCCGGAATCCAATTATGGCACCGGTAAACTCAGCAAGAACTGAGCCGAGCTGAAAACCCTGAATAGAAGGCGATTCACAGGGCACCACCCACATGCATTGATCCTTGGCTTCTGGAAAGTTCTTTGCCCAGCTGCATTCCTTGGTGGCATGATGGTTAAGGACATAGAGCCATAGACCAAGACTCTGGGGTTTTGCTGTTGTACCCTTGAGTGGGACGCTGACCCCAAGCTACTGAGAAATTAAATCTAGTGGTAGAAATGGGTACAATTACAGCATCTTTAAGCTAAATGAGCTACAGAAATGGGGGCACAGGACGGGCAATAAGTGAAGATTCCAGCATTTCGCTGTAGGTATAAATGTTTCTGCTGGTGATTCTGTCATGCCCCGATCGTCCGCTCTTCTCGTGTGCCACAAATTATACATTCAGTATAATTTGTAAGAGCGGCACCCATGTCTCAGACACCCTGACACCCTGTATGCCCACAAAGAATGCTTGTTTATCCAACAAAGGCATTCCACTGAAGGCCAAAAGTGTGTAAGAGCTTAAAAACCAAAGAGATGTCCTGGATCCAACTGGGTTCAGAGAGACTTCTAAGGTGAGCTTTTAGCAAAGATTATTTGTTTCCATTGACACAGGATTTTCACTTTTTACTTGCTCCTCCCACCCCCATGGTAAAGCCGATTCCTGCCATGACTCCCTCCTTAATTTTAATGTGCTTTCTTGCTCATCATGGCAATATTAGAATATTCGGGAGCCCCTGCACAGAAGGGTTGGAGACCGCTGGGATAAGGCTGAACTGTCTTCCTCCCTTGTAATTAATTGGCACGCGACCATGTGCATATATGATAACAGGCTACTTTTTTTTTCAGCAAGGAAGAGGGAGGTTAATTAACGTAAGAGCTGTGTTCTCCAAGATGCAAAATTTACTAAACCCCCCTCCCTCCCTGCCTAAAATCCTCCCTACTGCTTCCAACACTTCCTCCCCCCAACCCCGCCTTGAGAACCTCGATTCCACGCTAATGACCCAGTTCTTTAATGAGCTGGATTGACCTGTGGCTAGAGTCTCCCAGGTCTCCCTGGTCCATGGGGGCTGTGCCCCCCCAGCAGGTGCCGCTCATGTCGTCTGTCCGGCATCCCAGCAAATAAACCCGCAGCAAGCAGCCGCACCCTCATCCAGTACCAAACCCAAAGCCCCACCTTCACCTCTGTGAAGTGTCTGTCACACTCAGGCAGTGATGATGAGCATCATGTCTGCTAAATGATTAGTAACAATTAGGGTGAGAATATACAAAAATACAAGTGTAAAGCAATATTGTGGATCCTTTCCTTTAGGAACCTATGACTGAAATTACCCTTTGTTACATCTGAGTCATGTTTTAAAGATTAAACAATAAAAAATAAACAAGATGCAGAAACGGACAATGAAAAGGACAGTAAAGGAGGAGCAGAACAGAAAAAGATGTGGGATTGTTAAGTAATTCAGGACCATCAAAGTCAGTGCGGCCTGCTGGAGTCAGACTGGCACCAAGGCAAGTGAGACGTTCCGCCTGGCGGTGCCCTGCAGCTCTAGTCAGAGAGCAAGTGCCATGAAGCAAGAGGCTGAATCACATGCCATTCCCAAGCCGACCTGGCAAGGACTGGACCACGATAAGCACTGTGGAGGTGCAGATGGAGCATGTCGGGTCCAGGAGAGGAGGGAGGGGCCTCAGTGGGGGACCTCAGCCGGGCAACAAATCACGGCGTCACTACGTGACCCCGGCGACGGGGATGGCTTCGGACACATGTGTAAATACACAGAGACATGCACACGGGTCACATGACTGTCAGACACCGAGAGGAAGCTGATGAGTGGCTCATGCAAGACATTGTTCTTACTGAGAAGGCAGTACACACACACACACACACACACATGCACACAAAGACACACAGACGTGGCATCGGCATCAGCCCTCACGGCGGACGGTGAGAGTCATTAAGCCTGCTGGCTCCGCGTTCCCCATCAAGCTGGCCACCACTGCGATCAAAATATAACTGAATATACCTAAATTAGCAGAGGAATAAAGCCACTATTTGTGTTTGTGCGATTAGGCACTTGTAAAACTCAGCCAATCAGCCCACATTGTTGCATGACCATGTTGAATGAATATAACATCAAAATTTGTACAGTTTCTTGACTATATTTGCATTTATCTATTATGCTGTAGGGCTTGAGCAGTGATTTAAAATACAGCCCCCCCCCCCCCCTCCTCCCCAAACCGATCTCTGCTCCTCAGACAGAAACCTGGGATTTGAATCCCATTAAAGAGGTCTCGGCGTTCCCCTTGATTGTCTCGGGGTCCAGGTCGCCAACCACACCAAAGAGATGGTTTTATACACGTGGGGTTTGTCTTCTGAAAGCAATAAAGGGCAGGTTTTAAGCGAATATCCTGTCTGAATAGAAATTCTAAGAGGCTTCACGCTAAATTTAAAAAAGATATCTGTGGCTGCCCTGGGGGCTTAAAGTGTCCCCCTAAACCTCTTGGCATTTAAGAGGGTAGAAGAAAAGTTATTTCCCCCCCCCCTTTTGAAGAAATTATACAGGCAAGCAGAATTCCATCACAATCATCATCATTATCGGAATCATCATCGTTTCCACAAAAGGACCCTCACGGGCGTCCCTCAATATTGCCTGTCATTTATCTGCTGTCAGCACAGGTTAAAACTGTGATCCTTGGCTGCCTCAGATTCAGAATGTCTTTGATGTCCCAATGAGTTGCGTTTTTCCTTTGTTTTTTTTTTTTGGGTGGGGGGGTGTCTTTTTTTGTAGCCCCGGGGCTTTACGGATGCTCTGTAGCACACTGTTTATTCTCCCTAATCTTCTTCTCATCTCAGGCTAGCGGTGACAGATGGTTATAGGCACACAATAGTATTACGAGTTTGACTCCCCCCCCCACCCCCCCAAATGCTGTCTGCTCCCCGTACAATAAATAGCTATCAGACTGTGTGCACGGTACGCAGGTTACTGAAAGCAAACAAGCATGCTGGCGTCGCCTTCCCAGGGACACCCCCTTGTTGAACTCCCCGAGGTAAAGCATGGTAACCTTGCAGCCTGTTATTACAGAGATATTTTTCCAGGCACACCCTGCCACTGTACCAGTCTGTCACTCTTCCCTTTTTGGGGGGTGATGGGAGGTGCTTTTTGTTGTTATTATACATCCTGTCACCTGCATGTCAGCTGAAGACTCCTGGATGATGCATAGGGTTAAATAACAGGCAGAATCACCCCCCCCCCACCACCTTGGCTTCTCTGCAGAGGCATCTTCAAAATTGACTGCATGCTAGATTCTCAAAATTAGCCCCTAATGCTAGGCTGACAAACCACACGTTCATAATGCCCTTCTGTGTCACTCAGAAAGATTAATTACCACCTTCCGCTTTATTCTTGCTTAAACTTGTTTTTCCCCCCTTCTGCACACGGCAATCCTATAATATGATAATAAAAATATCACTATTCCGTATAACATTACGAGTGAGTCATTTATTTCCTCTAGATAGCATCCTCCAGATGTGATTATTTGTATAAAGATATTTTGCAGATTTGTTTCCCTAAAAGTGTGACACAACATCCGTTTAATTGCTGATAGTCTATCTGACCATTTCTATGAATGACCTGCAAACATTTTTTATTTGGCTGTAGAGATTTGATTCTCCACACAAGGCTCTGACCGGTTATTCTTTCCAAGAGGGATTTCACAGGAATTCAGTGACTTTCATTACATGACACAATGGGAGTTAAGTCAGTGGCTTATTTTCATGAGAATGTTACTTACGTGTAAAGAAACCACAAGAAAGCAAGATGGGATGACCAGAGATGAATCTGGCCAAAAATGTGAGTCTGTCATCTGAATTCAGAAGGAAACTGAAGAAGTAAAACAATAAAAAAATCCTGCAAGAAGCCAGCAAACACATTTTTATCTAAATGCTTGCAGTTGTATAAAAAGCATGTAGAGAACATACACATGTCAATGGGTACAAGCGTTTTGGTGGTGAGGATGCAAATCAGTGCTTTAATTTGTTGTGGGGGAAGGTCAATGGTCATATCTCAAAACTGGCCGACAGTCAAGGCACTGAGAGCCCAGTATCAATCAGGAGGCCTCTGATTTAGGACAGGGGAGGGAAATAGGGGGCTTGGGTAGGCCAAATTGCATGGAATGCTGGGAAATCCCAGAAAAAGGCAAGGCAGAGCCCCCCCGCCCACACACACATACACAGAGAAGACACCTGGTGAATATATCAAGTCTGCTGTGTCCGCAAACAGCAGAAAATGATTAGATACAGCCCAGACATTGTACCTGCAAAAAATGGCTCTCAGGACAGTAACATTAATTAATGCAACAACCTGCAAGGAAATTACACCACACAATTTTAAAGCCCAATGCATACACAATATTTAGCAGATGCTCTTACTCAAAGTCACACACAGGATCAGCCAGTTCCTGGAAAAATAGGGGGTTAAGGGCCTTGCTCAGGAGCCCAATGGTGACATCACTTTGCCGACCCTGGGATTTGGACCAAACAACCTTCCAGTTACAGGCACAGCATCTTAACCACACACCACCCTGATATTGATTCATTCATCAAACTGATGCGCTCATTTTACCTGGGAAAAGCAAATTGTGGAATAGATGTATATACTAGAACACATTAATGCATAAAATATACCTAGCATTAATCGGTCTCGGTTATTTTCTTCAGATACCTGTGTTTGTTTTAAGTACGTTTGGGTGTGGCTCAGCTTTCTTCTCACCTGTGATTGGGCCAAGGCCTGGCATATGTGAAGACTGCATCTTTTAAATAATATACAGCAAATATTTAGGAAAAAATATGCCAAAACACCAAGTCTAACCTGTAATGTGATTATCTAGTGTTATCACACAGTTGTTGTTGTTGTTGATATTACAGTAAGAGAAATAAAGTGTAGCCAAAGGCAAGTCGAGAGATCTCAGAGATGCGGGGGAAGGTTCAAACACACGCATGCACACCATAGGTGGTCTCAAAACTGTCGTTTATCAGCTTCGCCCCCTTGACTGGATCATAGATCGGTGAGCATCTAATTTCAGATCCATAGCTGTCTCAGGTGAGAAGGCAATTCTTCATTTGTGTGGATCCTCGCTGGCAGACGGCAGCAGGATAGCGTTCGCCTCGCGCAGGTGCCAAGAGATCTGGCAGATTGCGAAGGTACACCTTCACACAATCACAGAAAGTGCCCCGGGCCAGAAAAATCCGCCCCCCGCCCCCATCTCCCAAACCCGCCGAATCTCGTAAACTCAACTAATTACCATCAATTCACGGTCAGCAATTACGGAGCGCTCAGTCACAGCGCTATAGGTAATAGGAGGGCTGGGCACTGCCGGGGATGATTAAACATCGCAAACAGGTAAAGCTAATTGCCGCTAACGAATCTGATAACATTATGGCTGTTAAAGAGTCGTTTAGGATGAGGACTCGGCACAGGGGAGGCATTGTTATTTTATCCAGGATCTTTCCATCGCCGCAATAATGAGACTATTATTCAACGCGCTAAATACATTAGTTGTTTATTTATGAGGAATTACATGAGAGACCTAGCAGAGCAAAGTCAAAGCGCTGTATTGCTAAGTATCTGTAATGTATTATAGTCCTCGAAATGCTATCGGAGAAGCCGACCGAAATTTCCCCTTTCCTTGCTAAGCTAATTCAAACGTCACAGTTTGCCAACAGTATTTTTTTTTTTTTTTTTTATGAAGTATACCCCTTTTAACTACAACTACCTTAGCCACGTTTTTAAAGGAACTTTTTTTCCCAGCATGTCAACAGCCCACAATGTAGCGAGAGCTGTTTCTAATTAGTAATCCTCCCCTTAACGAAAGGATGACAAGAGTTGGGTCGTGTATGTGGACTGCTATCCATCCATCCATCCATCCATCCATCCATCAATTTCTTGAACAGCCTCGCCGGTAGGTGGGGGCGTGCCCTGACAGGCATGTGGCCGGGCAGCCCCGGTATCCTGGGCCTTTCATCAGTTCGGGATAGAATTTGCCACATAATTAGCAGAATGTGTTTCTAATGACATTCTCCTTGAGAGTGTGACCCTATTTGTTTGCTCAGAGGTAATTTCATTACTGCGCTCCCAGGAGCTCCTCCAGTCAATGCTACAAGCGCATGAGGGAAGGGGGGTGAGTATTTGGCAGACTATGGAATACATGAGGCAGAGGTGGAGGGGCTGGGCTGGGGTGGGGGTGGCGTGAGGACGAGCATGTCGACTCCCCAGCACGCACTGATGTGGGCCACTGGTGGGCAGGTCGTTCACTTTGTTAACACATTAGCGTTAGCATGGAGCATCATTGAATGGTAACAAAAGGTCGAGCGGTGATAGGAAGGCCTGGACCACCTGGACTCACCACAGAGCCATTTTTGTCGCTTTTTGGTATTAGTTTGTATTCCAGATCCCCCCACCACTGTACAGAAGTGATGGTGAAGTCTCAGCACTGGGCACCACTGGAGAACACCTCTTTCTTTTGTCCGTTAGAGGGTAGAGTGATCATCGTATCACGTTCTACCCTCTAGAGCCATCATGATGGGGCAATTTCCCAGGACAACAGCTCCTTTTCTTCCTGTCATTCTCTCATGCGAGGGACCATTTTCCACTTCTCTGGCACTTCAGGCTGACAGCACATTACAGCATGCCGATATCTCGCTTTATAATATGTCAATAGCCAGTGCATTTGGGCATGTGACGCTGTAGCACGACATAATTTCCTACTGACGCGAGACTGCGCATGCAAAGCCTGCTAAGAATAAAAAAATAAGCAAGTCAATAAATATATCATAACCCGTTGACTTCAGCAACTTGTTTTTTAAAAATTCATTTCCTCCAGTGAGGGGAAGTGGGATCAGAGAGGAATCAGAGGGAATGGAAAGTTTGGGATGTCAAAGCTGGCATGGGAAGCACAACTGAGCACGAGAGAGTGTTCAGCGCCAGCCGAACGCACAACCCACGGGGCACCTGTAGATTTAGCGCGGATTCGACCCCCTGATTATCAAGAGACAAAGAAGACAATGGTTCCACCTAAAACAGGAAGAACAGGTTGCATCAATTACCCACTAATCAGGAACCTGAAAAACAATGGGAGAACCTCAGCCAAAGCAATTTACCGCATTCAGCTAAAAGAAACTTGAATTTAATGTGGCATAAATAACCCGACTGAACAGAGAAATAGTCAGCACAGACCTTACTAACTGTGCTGTTATTAGAAGCCAAGGAGGCCCATTGAGAACAGGAAGCCAACCTGGGTACGAAGAAATGTCATTCTTTTGTTTGGTTACAGGAAAGATGCAATAGGAAACTCCAGGGACCCTCATCTCATCACCCGACTTCATAGGGGTGTTCAGTGTAGCCCAGTTTGGATACTGCTAACTCAAGCATCAACTGGAATAATTCTGTCAATAAATTAAAAAATACAAGTAAAACAAAGCCAGAAGTAGAATCAAATACAAAGTATATTATATATTAAGGCCATCCATATTGGACTAAGAAACAAACTAAGAAATGGAACAGAATGTGTTGCCTCATTACAGAGTCGGCATTCCAGAGATTCTTTTTAAGGACCACTTAGTCTGAGCCCGTGCCCCTGCATCTCGGCACGTGAGCAGTTACGCATTTCGTGGGGAAAACGTTTCCAAATGTTCCTCAAGCTCAGTTTCTAAAACTTCACCGAAAGAAATGCTCCGGCAATATTAGGTTTCCATCAAAATATTTGCA
This sequence comes from Mormyrus lacerda, assembly GCA_015163995.2. NCBI lineage: Eukaryota > Metazoa > Chordata > Actinopteri > Osteoglossiformes > Mormyridae > Mormyrus > Mormyrus lacerda. The sequence continues at coordinate 51,048,656 of JAABNX020000001.1, read as the reverse complement.
CTTGTTCATTATTGCATTAAAGGCCTTGGATTTGGCTCTCTGTGCCAGAGTGGAGCTTTTGCCCTCCAACTTCACCTAAGCTGGTGTTTTTGTGCAGGAAGCCGAAGAGAATCACAGCAGAGCCTCGCCCGTTCGGGATCGGGATTTAGGCTGATTTCCAGGTCCCTCTCTTATTAAGCACCAACCCCGGCTTTGTTGAAAACGGTAACAGTGTCCTCTAATGCCTGCCTTCTGTCTCTCTGTCACTTTGCTGAGCTGCCTGCTGCAAATCTGTACTGCTGGTTTCACATTGTCCCAAGGCGCCGAAGATTTTAGCACGGATGAACAACGGGAATATCTATATTTCCTCTGTAAGTTGTATACAGACAACAATACATGGAAACACATTTGGATAATGTTTAATTATGGTAATACAAAATTTTAGTTTTCCACAGTTTCTGCTACAAAAAGGGCCTCATTTATAAGCATTACGATTTGCCGAGTGCCACAAATCGGAAAAATGTGAAATGAATCTTGAAAGACAAGAATAATTCTGATACCCCACCCCCAGTCTGCATAATCTAGCAAAGATTAAAATTTACTATCATGAAACAGACATTCCCTGAAAGTAATCCCCCAACCCTAACCCTTATACGCTTAAAACAACACGCACGCACACGCACGCAGAAAGCCTTCGCTCCTAGTTATGTCTGACTGTATTTTAAACAGTTCTAATCATATACCTTTGTGGACACTTAATTAAAATTACAAAACGCAATTTTAATCTGTAGCCCAATTAATATGCAAATGTATGCAAATGCAGTAAAACAAGGTGGTGATTAAGTTAAGGACACTATTTCATGTCTTCCTAAAGTGTGAAAACAACCATCCTGCTTTTTTCTTTTTCTTCTTTTCGCTCTCCCTTCTTTCCTCACAGGGATGGCGCCATCACGTGTATAGTGGGGGTGTCCGGCCGGGCATGCAGGCCCCCGGCGCCCCCGCGGTCACCTTGTTTGAGGTAGGCCACACCGCATCACCCCACCCGTCCCAGCGGCACCTCAAAATGTAAAATTCCCAGCTTTCTGGACGCACGGTGAGCGCTAACCGGTCTGAGGATCAGAGCCGCATCCAAATTAGGCCCCGGGGACTGTCTGAAGGGAAAGGTGTCCACAACGAGGACCGATTCAAATTAGCAAAACATTTTTCCCCACCATACTTAGACGTCTAACGACCACCTAATTTAAGCACCTCTCTCTGGTACGATGCCCTTTTTCAGATATTACCACACAGTATGGGTCCGGCAATTACCAAACATACATTAAATTCAAACGGACGGGATGGGGAGATATATGGTTAATTAGATTATTCTGCCACCGATGGCGCACAGAGGAAGGACAGGGATGTGCAGAAGCGCCTGAGCTGCTTCTCCCTTCGCATATCGACTCCGCGTGGCGTTTCTGAGCTCACGTAATTGCTGGCTGTGGGCTGGATTCCTCCCAATTAGCTCTGGTGGGGAGCCACGTACGTGCTTGCTTACTTATTCCTATTACTTTTCTCAGCAGAGCAGAACAAAGGCAAGCCCTCAAACGCAGGCATTATGGCTCAGAGACACCACCCAGCCTTAAGCGGTGCACCGACTGCATGTCAGGTACCTTTTTTCAGCATGTTTCAAGAAATGAGGTTGACTTCAGATGTAGAACGGGTCATAGTCAGCCAAAGAGCCGCCCCCCCCAACCCCCAACTCAAGGGCAGAGTACAAAAAAACTTTCCCGGCATGACGACGACATCAGAGGTAAAACTCTAAAACCAGGTTATAAAACAAGGGTGTATAAAGGGGTGGGGCCACAGGGACACTGGACCCAGGTGAAAGCTGATTGGAAGTTCCCCCTACTCTGTCACTTAACGACTCAAATTATATAATTGGCTAATGATAACGTTGACCCCACTGTATGAATCATGGCACCGCTTATGCCTTAAAAAAATTCTAGAATTGCCCCTGTTACACTGTCTGTGGTTGCCAGATGATGTCCACCAAAGGCGGCAACGGGCTCAGGTACAGGCTTCAGCTATTGGAGTCTGCCAAGAAGAAAAAAAAACATGGTGAGAAAGACACCACTAGGCCAGTCACAGCAAACAGATTTAACAGCCTTCACACGAGACGAGTGTTTATAGTGCTTTTCTATTTCTGCATAAATACTAATCAATCTAAAAAAATTACTATTCGTAAGGAAAAGGATTCAGAGAGGAGCATCTCATAGAAATGTGCATCCTCAGTGTACCTAGAGTATATAACCCTATCCCCAAATTTCAGTGAAAGCTTAATATGTACCACTGACTTTGTTCATTGTATCAGGTTCCACTGCGATGATTTTGATTACTGGCACCACAAGCTTTGGTGGAGGGGCCACGATCCCATGTTACATCCCGAGGCGTTACAGATTCCAAAGGTGCCGAACACGCGACCATCTGCCCATCATGGCGAGGAACACAGGTGAGGTGACCCTGAGGCACGATGTGTACTGCGCTTCCATAGCTAAACATCACCCTGAGAACGCAGGGGGTTGGGACAAAGAGCCGCAGTGTCCAGCATCGAGTGTGAAAAAAACAGGCCATTACATCACATTAAAATCCACATCAGTCAAGGTCGGATTCCTGACAGTCAGAGGTGATCAGTGACTTATCGTGACTGACCGATTCCCCGGTTCAGAGCCGGTCCGGTGACTCTGGCGTCATGATTGGATGGCACCGCACTGTGCCTGCGGGCGCACTCACATGACCCTGAGTGACCAGAGTGAGCCCAAACAGGTCGAACGAACACAGCTCCTGGAAGCTTTGGCTCGTGCAAATGGAGGAGGGAGAAAGAGGCACCAGTGAATTGGAAGGGCGATTCAGCATTTCAGCTTCAGCTCATAGTTTCTCCTTCATGGTTTTGTCATTCACTGTAGTCTCAGGAGAAAACAGTACAACAGTTAAATATGCATACGGTATTTAAATTTTAAATACTTGGATGGTGGCAGAAGCAAAACAAATAGGAAGATCAAACACTATAGAGGGACTGCAGGAGACTGGAGATCTTTCTGCACAACGTGATTAACACTCAGCATAGTATGACCCCAGTATCACCCTCCGCGTCCTCGTCACTCCCATGCCATTAAAAGTTTCTCTTGATTGTTTCACAGGGAAACATTAAGCAAAGACATTTTAAAATCTTTATACAGTAAATACCTAGAATTTCTCACACTGCCCTTTGGGTGTAACGAAAACTAAAACCATTCTATTGCAAGATTAGCCAATTCCACAGTTGTAAAAGAAACATATTAAACTCGACGCCCCCCCAACACTAAATAAAAAGAAGGGCAGGAGTGGCACAGATTTGGTCATCTTTTCCCCTCATGTAAGAATCCAAAGTTTTATTGCGCTGGAACACTTCATAAATGTAGCACATTTAATTTGTAGGGAAGAGCAATTAATCCCACAAGTGGCAGAACAATCTTTAAGGCCATTGCGTTTCAGTTCAAACCCTCAATGCAAAACCCTCAGGCCAAAAGTATTATTATAGACCATTACAGACAATTAGGAGACAAGGAAACTGATATGGAATAGAAACGTGAATTAGAGAATTTCCTTCACTGTTGGTACATGTACACAGAGCTGAACGGGAAACCAAGATGAGTCTGGGCTGCACAATTAACGAAGCAGCCAACTGTCACAGGCGCAAAGATGGGGGGGGGTGGCTCAGTGGCTTAGGCTTGTATGAATCCTGTCCTTGGCAGAGTAACCACATCTCTTCTGTTGGACCCTTGAGCAAGGTCCTTCACCCCCAGGTAGGTCAGATAAATGGCTGACCCTGCAGTACATGGGAGATCATTGACAGACGTGAAAGCTGTAGTTATATAATGTTTATTAGCATTTGTGTCCTATTTGTGGCTCATTAAATCAGCCGTGTACACCGTACTGTCCAATCTATCATTATTTACTATTTATTAACACTTATATCCTATTTGTGGCTCATTAACTTGATCGTATAGACAGTACTGTTCAACCACTATCTGTGGACGTGTTGCTACGGTGTTTATATGTACAAAATAACATGTGATGTGTTGTTATCAACTGGTATTGCTAACAATGCCTAACAATGAACCTGGGCTTTGTTTCAGAAAGCAGGATTTCTTTCTTAGCTGGATAACTTGTTGGATTTTTAAACTTGTTGGCCTTTTAAACTGGGGTACCTTAAATCTGGCACGACATCTGGATAAGTAGGAAATCCTACTTTTTGAAAAAGGTCCCTGGTATTCCAAAATGACTTTCCGACTTGCTGTACTGGAACGTGGTTAACTCGGGTGCGATGTCATTCCCAGTTCCAACTTCTGACCTCTGAGGAAAATGGAACGTAGCATTAAGTGCCAGGAGGGGCCACGTCACCCTGGGTCTGTTTAATTAGATATAGTTCAGCACCTGCTGTTAAAGCTTGCAATAAACATCCGTCTACAGGAACAGGAAACCTCTTAAAATCTACGGTAAGGTAACAAGGAAGGCTGCGGCAGAATCATTTTGCCAAACAATTTCCAATATCACAGGTTTGAATTTTTAAAACATCATTTGCAGTTCAGGCTTCGCTCTTATCAGCATAATCTGCAAATGCAAACAGAGAAGTACAGTTTTAGTTAGTTTTGAAATGAGTGAGGGAATGATGCAGATCAGGATAGCATTTATATGGAGGCCTGATTCATATTAAAATCGTTGAAGCGGCGAAGTTTTGCTACTACGTTATTTTTAACTGTAATTTCTAAAATGAAAATATAATACATGCTCAATGGTGGCTATTTCTGTATAAGCAGAGAATCCCGGAGCGCGACCATCTCTGTGATTTATGTATTTACTCATTGCTTTTCACAGGGGATAACTTCAAAATGACTGCAGGCTGACAGAGAGGAAAAAAACTGAAGCAGCAGCTGTTTTTACGGCAGACACCCCTAAATGGTACGGAGCTGACTTTGTACACAGCCAAAAGCTGTCTGCTTACAGAAAGAGTCCCAGTTTGAGAGCCGTTCAGGAACACAGAGAGAGGTTAGGAACAGGGGACAGTTTGTTTCTTTTCTGGGGCCCTGCTCAAAAGCCACTTTGCCCCCCTCCTGCAGGTGTTTACTAAATAAATAGCTATTGAGTAGTCATGTGATTGTGTCTAGCTAGACGGATAGCAGAACATGCTACTTCAGCATCTCCTAAATGGGGGCTGTGTTTATTTAATATTTACAATGATTAAGTTAGAGACCAACATGGGCCCCAAACCTCTGAGGTCCCATACAGATATATGGTTTAAATGGCAGTAAACACAGCCACTGGGTAGGAGCGAACGCACATCCAAGGACACAGTTTTTGAAGTTGTGTTTAAACAGGGATGGCTTCAAACTTGTCCATGGGTCCCTCGTTAAAGTGGGGGGGTGTTTCCGCATAAACCAAGGTGTTGGCGTTCGCTGCAGGGCCCGTAATGCACCGGTGCTCTGCAGTGCTGGGAATAACGTGTGTGAAATGGGAGGGTCACTGGGATTTGGGGTTTCTCCAAGGAATTAGGAAGAATGTCAGGCTCAGGGACACCCCCAGAGACCGCCCTCCCGCAGTATTCAATGTTCACATTTATTCATACGATCCCAAAACAGTGTACAGGGTGGGCGAGAGGGGGTGCAGATGGCTACATCTCAAGAAGCTCTTCCGTCCTCCTTCAGGCTCCTTACGGAAGTTTCTCCTGACTGTTACTGCGCCGCCATGGTCTGACATCACCACGTGAGAGTACCATATCCCTTAAATCTTTTTTCCAACCACACGTGATGCAGATTCTATGGTAGATGATCATTAAAAGGAAAAGTGTCTTTACCTGGAAAAAGGTGTGTTAGCCACGTCAACATTTTTCGGGCAAAGACATTCCTTGGCTTCACACTGGCCGAAGAATGAGCTTCTTTGTTTTTAGATCAGTTCAGCTTTTGCAAAAACATAAAATTCGTTAAACTTTTGCCTGCCATTGTGTTCCCTCACGGTCGACTGCTGACATCCAGGAACATTCCAGTATTGTTTCAAAGGAATCCGGTTCCGTTAAATTTGAACACAAAACAAAACAGGGCCCCTTCAAAAGGCCAGCCAGCCGTTTTGGGACTCGACCGCTTCCAGGCCGAGACAATGTGCCATGTGGCCGCTTTTTTGAATTCGGCACCTGCTGCTCAAATGCGCTTTGACTGGGATAACAGTCATTCCAACACACCGCTCCTTCAATGCCTCGCCTTGGGATCCCCACGGGGAACTGGAGGCTTCGGAAAAGAAAGTCGGCATACTAAGGTTCCCGCGTGATAAATGGGTTTGTATTGTCTGTCACTGTGGCTTCCTGGTAGCGCAGGTCAGTCCTGATTAAATTACTACTTGTCAGTGTCTCAAATGCTGATTGATAAATGGGGTTACCAGAGCCAAGGAAACAGGGGGGGTTTGTCCCCTGCGTCACCACCTACAGCAGAAAGCTCCTACCAGGAAGCGTGTAGCCATTAAGGATCCCCGTAAACCGAGAATTTTCTGCACGCTGTAAGGCGACACCTGTCAGCCCGGAGATCTGTGTGCATACACTGTATATTTAGCATTCATCAATAATTTCCCAGGGTTTAAATATCCAGTTTGCAATGCACAACATCTCAGTCTTCCTTGAATATCTGATGCGGGATACTTTAGTGATTTTAGTACTATTTACAGAAACACAACAGTTATGATGCACGTTTTGTTTATTTTCCCGTTCATTGGCTTTCAGTAACTGCCACTGACGGTCATTTCCGCACGATGATGTTTAATGCTCGCATTTTGCGGACTTTATCTGCTCTAATTTGCTCCACATCACTGTGAACCCGAAAATGCTTTCATGTAGGGTGCCGATCAGCACCGTCAGAGCCACACTGGGCTTTTTCGCATGTAAAAGGACAAATAAACACACTTCAAAGCCGGGGAACATTAAAAATCACCTCACAGTCTTTGCCCTTGGCCTTGCTGCGCATTCTGAGCTGGGACTGGACAAACCGGAGCTTTTTTAAAAACACCGCGGGCGTGTGCGATGATTGTCAGCCATGCAAATAATCACTTACTTACACTCTATGAGTTTGCTTTGGATAAGGAGAATTACCATTTGAAAATGAGCTGAGAAACACTGTGGGCAACAAGCGGCGTGGAGCTTTTTCACAACCATTTATTCCTCTTTTGTATATCGCGGAGATACAAACACGCACACTAGTGCAAAATAATAGTAAAAATAAATCACAAGTGCACTCTACATATTTCAGGACGCAGGACAAACTGTACTGTAACTGTGACTTACAGGATTTACCAGTAGCCAAACTAAACCTTATTTTAGGTCGCCAAGAATCTTCTAACATGGCTGAAAAATGAAAATTATTGATTTACTTAGCAGTCACTTTTATTCAAAAGAACATTCGTGTTTGAGGAAGCAGGGTCAGGCAATTAGAGGCCTTCCTCGGGGGCCCAATGGTGAAATCATTTTGTCAACCATGGGATTTCAAGCAGCAACCTTCCTATCCCATCATCTACCGGTATCTGATTTGTCATACAGTAATCTAGCAGAGACAGATTCATGAATGTGAACAGGACTCCCTCTCTGATAACAAGGACAAACACTGAAGTAAACAATAACACTTCCTGCAGTTTGATGCAGTTTGGTTTCCACACATCACATACTGACGATGACTCTGTAGCCACTGCTGGACGCACTGGTGTTTCACAGCTAAAGGATGGGGTGTGAAGCTCGATCCCCACCTTGCAAAACACCCTAAAAGAGTTAAAACTGTTTAGTGACGTAAGATGTTTCTTCAGGGAGTGCTGTGTCACAGACAAAATGGGATATTGTACAACTGTGTCGTTTCTGAATTTATCGCTGATACAAAGTGAAAGCTGCTGCTGATTTGCACCATAATGAGAAGCACACTGGCATTTACAGCTGGATTGTTCTGGAAGTGGAAAAAATATAAAATGAAATGAAGTAGCGGCATTACTGGATGAAGAGGGTCCCAGTTTAGCAGTGAGACCTGGGGCCTCATCAGTCTTGCATTTTCATTCCATCCACTTCTGTTATCGGGGACAAAAAGTGGAGAAAACCCCCCCATATTTTCTATGTTGCAGGAGTCCAACCTTTTAAAAAACATAATTAAAAAATAAAAAAAGTGCATGTGATGCCTTCATTTGATGCCAGTGTAAGACTGAAGGAGTGATGTGTAGTAAAATGAGTGATGTGTAGTAAAATGAGTGATGTGTAGTAAAATGGTGCTGCGTT